>CAJNDT010005779.1:87500-415000 GCA_905221615.1 Symbiodinium sp. CCMP2592 | reverse complement strand
CTAATGATCACCGCAGACGAAACAGCATCGAGAAGAGCCGCTACAACTGCCACCGCGATTGAAACTTCTCGAGGTCACAGGTGTCACCAACAGGATGGCACCCAGGAAACTTCGCACCAATCTAAAGATCATATTCGCCAAAGAGTTGCTTACCGTACTCTCAATCACCGCCGTGGCAGTAGCAAGTGGAGAAATATGGCAAAGCTATAGCGCCTTATAGGTTCTGCTTGTACAAGCCGAACGGTTAAGTGACACAATCCCCAACCTGCAGCAGGGTGCCCAGCACCAGCGCGCCCATGGACATAAAGACCTGCGGGAAATCGCAACTTGAAACCCAAAGCAACATGAAGATAAACCCGAAACAGAAACACCGTGTCTGTATAATCCCTGGCTTCCATATCAAATTCCAACTAACTGGAGACTGACCCCCTCGCAGGGCCCTGAGCCAATGCCTACGAACCCCTTGTTGACTCCACTTGGAGGTTAATGGGTAGTTATAAGTGGGGTTATAAGTCCCCCTTATAGGGCTTATGACTATATTTACCCTACATATAACCCCACTTTACAACTACCCATGAACCTCCAAGCAAGCATCTCAGAAATCTTGTGGGGAATGCCTATTTGAGCAAAAAGGATGCTGGAAACCTGATAGCCTCGCATCCGAAGCTTGTAAGGGCTATTCTCAGGCCTTCGAGGGTCTAAACGTTAGAGTTGGGGTTAACTCGAACCCTGAACCTGAGGTTGAGGGTTCGGGTTAACCTTTCTAGCTTGAACGCGAGGTCAGAGTTGGATTTAGCTGTCGTTTTTTAGGGTCCTCCTTTCCAATTGCCGGCTAGGGTTCAGGGTTCAGGACTTCAGGTTTGTGCGCTTTGTCATTCTTTGGGGTACAGAGTGTTGGAGCTAATCGGTCAAAGGCTTGATGCTTTAGTTCAACTTATCATCCGTCTGACTCCACAAAAATCCTGGCTCCTCCAGAAAACGGTCAGAGACTCTACAGGCTTCAAACCCGACAACGACGAATCCGTCTAAGAACCTAATCACAAAACCACAAACCCCAACTCCCTGCCCGTCAAAACCCCAGCCCCAACAAACCCTAAATCACTGACCTTGCCTGCAACCCTAAACCGTATCTTAGACCTGAAATCCCAATGCTGCCTTCCTGAAGCAATTTACCTCAAATCGTTTGAAATCTTGGCGAGGATCACTCTACAAGACCCTGTAATTCCTTTTGCAAGTGGTACCTAAAGACCGGGAACCATCCCAAACCCTACATGCCCGCAAAACCCGCAACTCCGATACCCCTCAAGCCCCACAGCCCTACAAAACCCTGCAAAGCCCTTAAAGGAGCCCTTTCAAGGATCCCTTTAAGGATCCCTTAAAGGAACCATTAAAGGAATCCTTTAAGGCTTTTTGGGAACCCAGCAAACCGCAGGAAGAGGCGCTCCAAGAAGCACCATCGACCAGCCGAGGGAGGGGAGGAAGCATTGGCAGGCCTTCCTGGGTTCAGGATTTAGGGGGATTAGGGGTTTTAGGGTTTAGGGCTTTGAGGGCTTTTAGGGGTTTAAGGGTTAGGGGTTAGGGTTTTAGGGTTTAGGGCTTTTAGGGGTTTAGGATTTAGGGGGATTAGGGTTTTAGGGGTTTGGGCTTTCGGGGGTTTAGGATTTAGGGTTTCGGGGTTAGGGTTTTAGGGTTTAGGGCTTTTAGGGGTTTAGGATTTAGGGGGATTAGGGTTTTAGGGTTTAGGGCTTTTAGGGGTTTAGGATTTAGGGTTTCGGGGTTAGGGTATTAGGGCTTAGGGTTTCTAGGGGTTTAGGGTTTAGGATGGTTGGTTTATGGGTTTAGGGGCTAGGGTTAGGAGTTTAGGGTTTAGGAATTAGGATTTAGGGGTTTACACTCTCGCAACTCGGACAATCCAGACGAGGTTCTTGATCAGGAACACAGCAATCTAGAGTACTCCCCTGTTGGCCAAAGAAAGACAGCGCCAACAGAGGGTAATGCCACTTAGGACTAGCCATCAGACAAGCACAAGAAGAGGCCCCGCACATTGGAAGGGCGAGAGGACCCTCGCATTCGCAGTAAAGACAACGCAACAAACGGTAAGGCCATGCAGGACAGAATGCAAGGATCCCTCAAAACGAACACAGAATATAGAATGACGGTGCATCACGCACAGGGGTCCATAGGACACAAAGAAGACATACTATACAAGTGAAACCAACATGCATGCAAAATTCGGCGATTTCCCGGGACGACTCTCATGTCTGGACAAAAACATGCAACGTTCTATACAGCACTCTGTACCATGCCTCACTTGCACACGTGTTCAGTGTTGGCCTGCGCCTGTAGTCTCAGACAACCTCACCATGCAGAGTGCCGTCCAGACACCGTGAAGGATCAGCCTTGAACATGTAGGGCCACACGTCCGACCAGCAGGTCGCAAATGTCACATCCGGCAAGACTCTCGTGACCCAGCAGTGTCCCAAGCCCCATGCGAATACAGCTTGTGCCAGCTTCGGGAGAGGCATTGTCGTGTTGCCCATGTGGCATAGCCAAGGCTGCATCGGTCAGTGATCGCATCGATGCACCGAAAAACCACTCGGCAGGAGACAAGCAGGAGCTACGCAAGTCATCGGGGCTGACACTCACCACCAGACGTAGCTTCAGGCACATCCGCAAGCCGTCGGTCCGAGCAGTCCCACACAAGCACAGAGCATCTGACCACCAGCGAAGCCACGAGGCATACACCAGAAAAAGCGCTGGAAACCCCACTCCGGAAGTCCCAAACGTGGCCTGGCTTGCTCGACTTTGGCCACACTTCAAAAGCCTTGTTCATATGGACTCGAGCGCTCTAGGGCTCAGTGACTGCCCGTGAAGGAAAGGCAGTGTGGTGCCAGTCTGGTTCAGGTGGCCACATCAGTTGTCAGCAGCATCAGTTGTCAGCAGTACATCCACAGAGCCCTTGGAACGACGCGTGGGAGGATGCCCAGTCGGGCGTTCACCAGATCAGCTGGACAGGGACTGCTATGGCATCCATGGCATCCCAGCACGGGCGAGGGTTAGTGATTTGCCTTGAGGTCCTTTCTTCCTTTCCCCCGCGGGCGCAAAGGGCCCAAAGAAAAAGGGTTTAGGGCAGAGAAGCGGACAAGCAGAAAGGTAGAAGCATAAGCAAAGACAAGCAGACAACGGGAAGCAAACAAAAACAGGCAAAAAGCTGAGAAGCACAAAAGCGTAAAGACACTAGCAAAAAATGGACAAGACCCCACACAAAAAAATGCCCACAGATGCAAAACAAACACAAAATAAACACCATCCCCTGGAAAGACATGCCGTATTTTTTTCGCGCGCAGAGCCTTCTTTCCCCCCGACTCAATTTCTGAATTCGCGCGCAGGGACAACATGCGGGGCCCCCGCCGCAACCTTGTTGCGGTGTGTGCCGCAGCGGCTGGCATTGGGCGCCCACCGCTTGGCAGCCTGCCAAGGCTGCCAGCGTGCTGCTGCCCCCGACTCCATCGCCACCAGCACGCCTGCTGCATGTTCTGTCACTTCGAGGCTCGCTGACTTGTCATACAGCCCGTGGGTGTTTGTTCATGCCACATCCTCGTCCCCACAGGGTTAGGAGTTTAGGGTTAAGGGTTTAGGGTTTGCGGCTGCCAGGGTTGTGACCGCTCCATCAGGGCTTTAAGCGCCGCAGTGACGAAGTCTATGGCGTAACCCCAACTCTGTTGCGTATTTGAAGCCAGCTGCGGGCTGACCCGTCCTTTGAAGGGTTGAGTTCGGGCTTCCACGAGCCTAAGAGTGCTGCGAAGCCTTCTCTCCTCATGGCTCTGTCCAGTCCCCGCGGCATGAGAGGACCTTCTGAGAGAAGGGGAGCTGCCAAGCGTTCTTTCCCCCTTCGCCGGCGAGAGCCGACCTCCTTTGACAAACCAATCCTCAGCTGTCCAACTCCATGCTGGCCACTTGGCCTCCACAGTGTCAAAAGCAGAGAAATCACGGTCACCCGTTCCTGTGACAAAGAACTTAGCTGACTTCTGAACCACTCGAAAAAAGTTGAACTTTTAGCCTCATTATTGTAGTTCATACAGGGGGGTTGGGGCTTTTACGGTTTTGGCGCTCGCATTTGGACTCCAGGCGAGGCATGTGGTTCGCGGTCTGATGAGTGAAACTATACGCAAGCGCTGATTCAATCACAAAGAGCCCCTAGGCAAACAGCTTCAACCAAAAACTCTACAGACGATCTAGACGGTTTAGGGTTGTGGGTTGAAGGTTGAGGGTTTGGGGTGTTGGAGCTTGGGGTAGGGGCTCGGGGTTCGGGTTTTTTGGGGGGGTCCTAGCTCAGGATTTAGGGGGGCGTCTCCCTCTTTGGCTTAGGTTCTGTGGTTTGCGAGGAGCGTGGCTCAGTGTGGTTGCAAAGAGCTTCAAGCTGCTTTTTGCTGGGCTCACTGAGTCCGGTTGTGTCAGCTGCTGTTGGGAGGGGTTCCTGGGCTTTTAGGCTTTTAGGCAGTCCCCAAGCGCATTGTTGATGGCTTGTGGAGCGGGGATCGAGATTCAGGACTCGGAGCTCGGTTTGGAAAGTCTTCAGGCTTTGAAGAGTGTAGTTGAATCGGCTTAGGGTGTAAGGGGCGAATACGGCCGTGTGGGCTGCATGGCTGAGTGCTTGAGGGTTTTGGGGCGTCGACACGAGCTTTAGTAAAGCCACCAGACGAAAACCTCACTCCCCGTTTGCAGCCAGCCTGCAACGCCTCTATACCTCTGAACCTCAATTCCAGAAAAAACGTCACCCGTTATCGCTACCGTTAGCCGCCAAGAGCACCACGATACGCATCAAGCAAGAGCAACATGTCTTATCTTCGGGGGCCCGGTAAACAGCAACAACCCCTCGACCTCAAACTCAGATCTAACCCTTGCCAAACACCACCTTCAACGCATATGCAATCCGTACAATACCAAATCTTACAGAACCCTCTAAACTCTAAACAAAGCCTGCACTCGGGGCGTTGAGCCTGGATTACCCGGCATAAACACATTCGTGTACTTGGCATCTACCTCAAAAACCTCATTCGACTGAGTTCTTTATGAAAGCCCCCCAAAAGAAGCAACCAACCCCCCTCTGAGGACTTCCTCTTCGGCCCTAAACCCTCTCTCTCTCTCTCTCTCTCTCTCTCTCTCTCTCTCTCTCTCTCTCTCTCTCTCTCAGGCACTTTTAGGACCCTAAACCCCTAAACCCTTCCTCTTCGGCCCAGCTTCACAAGGAGTCGAAGCCCTGTAAAGAGTCGCAAAGTGCGCACCATACGGATTGCGCGGAGCGCCTGAGGCAGTGGGCGGGCCCCAGAGATCCCAATGAGGGTTTAGGGTTTAGGGTTCCTCTTTGGGGTTTAGGGTTAAGGGTTTAGGGTTTAGGGTTTAGGGCATAGGGCCCACTATAGGGATCTATATGGGTACTATAATACGGCCTAGGGTGAGGGCTTTAGGGTTCCCAGAGAGCCCAAGGGGCCCCTTAATTCAGGAATATACCTAGGGTTCCTTTAAAAGGGGTCTAAAAGGGATCTATAGGGATTAGGGTTTCCGATACCCCCTTAATTAAGGAATATACCTTAAACCATAATATTAATGCCCCTATACTTTTAGGCATATAATGTGAAGCCCTATATAGTTTAAGCCATATTCCTGAGCTAAGGGGTATTGGGTTCTCTGGGGCCAAGCTCTCGACTCAGACGGACTTCAGGTGTTTCGGGGCTTTTAAGGCTTGTGGACTGATAGGGTTTAGGAGTTTAGGGTTTAGGGCTTCTAGGGGTTTAGGGTTTAGGATGGTTGGTTTATGGGTTTAGGGGCTAGGGTTAGGAGTTTAGGGACTAGGACTAGGACTTAGGGCTTAGGGTTTTCAGCACTCACACTCGGACATGCCTAGGCGAGGTTCTGGCTTAGGGTTTTAGGGCTTCGGGGTTCGGCTCTGCAAGACTCTCCAAACGAGGCAGGTGGCTTTTTGTGCACTTCACGAAACATGGGCCTGCCTTCAGCGCCCGCACGAGCCGTAGCAAGACAATGTTCTTGTGCTCTCCTGGCGGTTGGGGTCTTCTGGGGCCCAGAAGCCTGAATACAAGGGCCTTAATAATTAGAAAATGGTTTTGTGCCATTGTACTGTAAGCATAATGAGGAACCCTCAAAGTAGTACGAAAGGCGAACCCCACGCCGCGATTCGACCGAGACTGTCTGCATGGTTCTTTGTAGGGAATGGGGGAATGGGTTATTGGGACTACTACAAGGGACCTTAAGGGACGTTCATAAGGTAAGTTCTTAATTCTTAAGACGTAACCCATGCTCATCTTCGCACGATGCGCCGGCCTCCCAGCCCCCCAGCAGAAGCCAAGGGCATGATGATATACCTCAGCCGATGCGTCTGCATTGAAACAGGCACGAGGCTTCAGGAGGATTGTAATTTTGGAGGAAGCACGCCTAGAAGTGAGGCCCCTCGTTGGGCCCGCCACAGAATCTTGAATCTAGATCACGACCGCCATCTACTCCATCCACCCAGAAGGAAATGGACCGCCCACGAAGGGCACGCACGTGCCGAAAATCCATAGTAGCCCCTTGAAGGGGGTTTGGGTTTTTGGGGTTCAGGACTCAGGACAGCTATCCTGCGCCCATCCCACAGTACCCCCGACAGTCTGACACTCGAAGCCCCAACCCTTCATCCCCGCAGAATCAGAGCATCGGCAGTCCCCTAGGTTGCCTTTGAAGCCATTCTCAGAGAGGCTGCATGTCAACAAAACCTGCAGCGACGAGGAAGAAGTCGAACCAGAACCTGTGGCAACAGAACCAAGCATGCCCACACTAAACCCCTCAAACTTCGGTTGCCATGATGGATGTAGCTTCTGTGACCATTCTCGCTCTTGTTCCTACTCCTGCATGACCATGACGTTTGCAGCCAGGAATTTGGGTGGCTCTATTACCTGCGGTTGGCACCATTGCTACTATTACTGTTGCCATCGGCAATGATGCTGCAACTGCCGCTGCTGTACTCCTAAAACTCCTACTGACTCCTGCTACTCCCACTGCTCCTACTTTTGTACTACTCCTACCCACTACATCACGCATAACACGACTACTACGCCTACTACGACTACTTCTTCTTCTACTACTACTACTGCTACTATTGCCACTGCTACAACGACTACGACTACGACTGCTACGCTAAACTACGACACTATCTGCAACGACATCTACGACTACTACGACTACAACGACCACGACGACGGCGACGGCTCCTACGACTACTACGACTACTACTCTTCTTGTGCTATTACTACTACTACTACGACGACGACTACTACTACTGTACTACTACGACGACGACTACGACTACGACGACTACTACTACCACTACTACTACGGTTGATGGTAAAAATCCTTCATTACCCATAATAAGGAATGTACCATCATTTCCATAGTTTAGGGTCTTTAAGGTAATGCAGGATTTATATCATCAACCGTACTACTCCCGCTGCTGGTACTATTGCGATGAGGACGGCTACGAGGATGTTGGAAAGCGAAAGCAAATTATTCTGACACTTTTGTCCGCCCGAAGGCTGCGTAGGGTGCGGAGTTTAAGGGGTTTCAGAGATTCTGGGCTGAGAGGATTGCTGGGGATTGGAATTTAATGAAAAATCTCACAAAAGGTCTTGATTAACAACTCGCCTCACAATCAGAAGTGTGGACTAGGCTCCTAAACCCGAGAAATACCAGAAAACCGCACACCTGCATAAACCTCAACCCCAAAACTGGCCAAGCAGCGCAAACTCCTTCATGAACGTTGCCCACTCAACAAAGGCGCGGAAGATCAGCCTCATGCTCATCAACTGGGGGTTTCCGAAAAAACTGGGGGTTTCCGAAAAATCGGGGTACCTTATTTTGGGGTTCTTCAAGAGAGAATCCTACTATTTCGGCACTCACTCTCGGACAAACCACAGCGAGAATCCTACTATAAATTTAGGGTATTATATTAGGGTGCCCTATTTTCGGAAACTCATCACATGAAACCCAATGAAATCACATACTATCAGCAGGGCTTGTTCGGGGGCTTTGTGCGGAATCGCGGGAAGCGTGCTAAGGATCTGGTAAGCACAATAACATGACAGCTGAGGGCCAACGCCCTGCAACTTAAACCCGTAGAACCCTCGAAAAAAAAACAGAAAGTGCCAGGATCTAAATGTCGACGTAGGGTCCTGACAGACAGGAGCCAGAAACGTAACATATTTGAAGCCCTAAACGCTGCCAAACGCTTGGATCATTACTTCCACTGCAGGCTGAGTCTGCCAACTCCAACCTACAGGAACGACCGCGTCGTTGTAGTAGCAGACGCAGTGGCAACGGGGCAAGGAGTAGTAGCAGGAAGAGTAGGAGTAGGAGTATAGGAGCAGTAGGAGTAGTAGGAGGAGTAGGAGGGAGGACTAGGACTCGGAGCAGGAGTAGGAGTAGGAGCTTACAGGGGCAGGAGCATGAGCAGGAGTACGAGTAGGAAAAAGGGGAGTGGTAGGAGGAATGGAAGTAGTAGGAGGGCTGGAAGTGGTAGGCGGAATGGAAGTAGTAGGAGGAATGCAAGTAGTAGGAGGAATGGGAGTAGTAGGAGTAGAAGTATCGCCCGAAACTCCAAAGCCACGTGGCTCCGCCAAGAAGATAAACACGAAGGCACTGTCGAGCGTCTCGAAGATCGGGCTGACCTTTTCGTGGCCCAGAGACTCCAAAACCCCTTAATTGTACCTTAAAGGGTTCCGTAAAGGGATCTATAAGGGTTCTATTTATTATAAGGGAAGTAAGGAATGAATATACCTTAAATCATAAAATGATCCCTAGTATGATTTAAGGCATATTCCTGAATTAAGGGATATGAGAAGGTCCGGGGGGTTACCGTCGACGGGTCATCTGTCTTCCTAATGCATGAAAGACTGCAAACACACCCAGATACAGACACACGCACACGCACACGCACACGCACACACACACACACAAACACACACACCCGTACCTACCTACCTACCTACCTACCTAGCCGCACCGTCAGAAAGCTGAGTCTGGAGGGAAGGAGAGCTAGAAACTAAAGCCACGGGAGAAACTAAAGCCACAGGAGGTGGCTGCATCTGCAAAGGGCATGTTTCCACCGGTCTCGCCTTCGTCCCCTGTAGTTCACTGATTGCTGCTACGACGGCATACTGCTACTCCTCTTCGAGCTGCCATTAGAGTACTACCACGACGTCTCACTACTCCTGCTGCTACTTCTCCTTCTCATGCTGCTACTGCTGCTGCTGCTGCTGCAACAACTACTATTACTACTACTACTACTACTACGACGACTACTGCTATGACTGCGACTGTGACCAAGACCGCGACTGCGACCAGGACCACGGCTATCACTACTTCTGTCTACTCCAACTGCTACTGCTACTTCTGCTCCTCCTCCGCCTCCTTCTCCCTACCCCTTTCTGCTGCAACTGCTCCTTTGTGCTTCTTATTTTGCATCTATGACTGTCGTGACTGTTGGCGCAGCTATGAACATTACCGGCGCAAGCATGGCGTTTCTCAGCAACTCCAGGCTTCTTTCCTTTAGGGGCTGAGCACCCTAGCCCCAATAAAAGGTCAACCTTTTGAATTATGGTAGGTGTATATAACCCAAAAAGATTACGGGTTACCTACACAGCGACTGATTTGTTTGCCCAGACATACATCGGCCCGGCCTGTTCGTACGGTATTGCCTCGCTAACCAGGCCGATCCTCGGATTTAGGGAAGCGACCGGAGCAGGGAGCTTGGGAAAACTTGTAGACAAGGCGTCCGAAGTTCGCGTAATACAGGGGCCTGCAGAATTAGAATAGGGTTCTGGGCCGCTCTCATGACGAGGAACCCTCGGGAACATTATTGGTAGTTCTTTCTGCTTCTATATTAGTTGTGGGCGCACTAGAACCAACATGTAGGAATAAACCCTGCGAAGTTGACTTCCAAGAGGGCGAGTCAGCATCATCGCAAGCAGAGGCGGATCGACACCCCCACAACACATTGAAGCAGCCGTATTACCTCAACAGTACTGGGAGGTTCATGGGTAGATATAAGTAGAGTTTTAAGTCCCCTAAGAGGGCTTATAGCTACAGTTGCCCTACTTTATAACCCCACATATAACTACCCATGAACCTCCAAGTAGTGTAGTAGACCCTGAAGAATAAATCTCAGTTTCTCCGGTAAGGCCCTTGCATACGAGGATCCCTATACACATGTAAAGCTTTCTTTTTGTAGGATGGTGTATTAATCAAGGGTCTACACAACTCCCGGACCTCCAAGGTGAGCTTAAGAAAGAAATTGCCACAAAAGGCCTGTTCTTGAAGCCAGAACCCCGATCCCCAGCCCTTGAACACTAACCATCACAAACCCCCAAACCCCAAAAGCTTGAACCCTAGACCCTGAACCCTAGCTCTCACCCCTAACCCTAACCCTAAATCCCAAACGCCAAAAGCTTGATCCCTAGACCCTGAACCCTAGCTCTCATCCCTAACCCTAACCCCTAAATCCCTAAATCCCAACACCCTAAAAGCCTGATCTCTAAACCCGGAAGCCCCAGAGCGGATACCCCGTATCCGAAGCCCTGAGACGCTGCAAACCCCGCTCTTCGTCATGGTTGGAACAAGAAGAATATAATAAAAAGCACTAATGGTAATGAATAATTATACTCTTCTTGTTTAAAAACTTTTAAAAAACAGGAATGGTAATAACGGTAGTAGTCTTTTAAAAGAACACAGGGTAGACGAGTCACCGCGTCCCAATGGCATTGCCCTCCAACTCTAACCTGATGGTCTTGAGTGGAAGGTTTGGGGTTTAAGGGCTAGGAGTTTCAAGGCTTGGAAGAACTACATAGTGACTACAAAAACTTTCGTACTGACAATAGCCGCCGTCGATTGCTGCGGCCTACGCAAACAACGAGGGTGTTAGCTTGCTTCATGATATCCGACGGCTGGCGCGATGGTTTTCGTAATTTTCGTATCACGCATGGTCTTCTTGTGCCTCCTGTCCAAGCCTTTTTACCCGGAAACCTTCAATCCTTTCTCGTTCCGATTTGTTCTGCTGATGGCCCTCCAAAGTGACCCTCATCATGGTGCTGTCTTCCATCTTCGCTCTTGTTGCCTACAAAAGTCATCCGAGCAGCTCCACCATCATGACCAAGGAATTCAGCACCACAAGTGTGGCAGCCAGGACATTGATCCAGCCTCGGGAGAGGACGACACTGCCCACTCTTGCTGCCCGAGGTCAAAGATAGTATGGGAACTGCATGCACGGTGATTGCGAAGCTTTCAAATAATTACGATGCTTTCGGGCTCTCCCTCTCTCTCGACACTCTCTCACTCTCTCACTTCTTCTCCCAGGCTTAAGGGGCGAGTTAAGTTTTCCGGGCACTCTCTCTCTCTCTCTCTCACCCACTCCGTCGCCTATGCAGAACACCGCGATTTCGCTCCCTGGCTACACCTATATATGTTAGTATGCAGTTTCCAGTAATCGCAATCGTCATCGCGATGGTAGCAGTAGCTGCAGCAGCAGCCACCCAGCAGCAGCAGTAGACACGGTGGAGGATTAGTAAGAGTGGTGGTATCGATCGCAGCAGTACAACAGTCACCATCAACTGACGACGATGATGATGATCCGGGCCAGTAGATTGCAACATGTCGGTTCTTGCCAAGCTCTCTCTCTCTCTCTCTCTCTCTCTCTCTCTCTCTCTGCCGATACATATCACAATTCTGGCGGGAGTGATGGCAATGGTGGCGGCCATGCGAAAAACGCGAGACTTAGAAGTATGCACCCACCTAGCCACCCCAAGGCTTGGACTGCGAACTCCCTTCAAACTCTTACCTCAGCACACTAAGCTTGAAACCTCAGATGCAGCAGAGCAACTGCGTGGTAATCGAACCCGGGACGGCTAAAAGGAACATGGGATGACCTTACCCCCTACAACACCACGAACCTCAATGACCGGAAGCGACTCAAGCTGTGCGGCAAGAAAGCCAAACAGTCGCCTACAGACCGGGTTACTCTGAGAGGGCTCCGACAAGACACCAACCCACTAGGCATGTAACTTGGGTTCTAAAGAAAGCTCAGCTATGGCTCGTTTCAGCTTGTCCATCACCTTCTCTTCCTTCTCCTCTTTCTTTCCTGCAGGCTTTGGGGTCTGGAGTTTAGCATGCGCAGGACCTTTGCATTTGGGGTCTAGGGTGTCGAGTTTGGGTCAAGCGGGGTGCAGGGCAGCGCATTTGGATTGAATTACAGACTACTTGGAGGTTCATGGGTAGTGATAAGTAGGGTTATAAGTCCCCGCTACTGGGGGCTTTTAATTAAGTTGGCTACCCCTACTTACAACCCCACTTATAACGACCCATAAACCTCCAGCGCTGCTGGATTGTAGGGAAGCTTTGAGCATTTCCGTCCTAACGAGGTCGTTAGCTCGACCAGATACTTGAAGCAAGCGGCAGAACCCCATAAGTACACCACAAATCGAAAAGAAACAGGGTTTCGGGTGTTTCCCTCAGGGTTTAGGGATAAAAGCGTAAGCTCGAGACGGTTGAGATGTTGAAATGGTCGGAGGTCAGGGCTGGCCAGGTTCGGCTTGTTACCTGAAATTTTACCTGCCTTTAACCTACAGTAGAAGCCGGCAAGTTGGAACATGGCTTTAGGAGGATTACTGCTAGGATCAATTATACTTTACCTTAAGGGCATGAGGAGTCTAATGTTCCAAGTTTCTGGCTTCTACCATAAGCCTTCTGCCGGCATCCATTCTCTCTCAGATTGCGCTGAGGGGGGCATTCACAACAACAGAGCCAACGGGACCACAGGTTAGGATTTGGATTAGGGTTCGAGTAAAGGGTCCTTTAATGGATTCTCTAGGGGTTCAACCATGATTCAGGTCGAAAGTTGCGCTCAAGCTCAAGGTTTAGGGCGATCTGGGAAGCAGGTCGAGGTCTAGCGAAGCAGAGTTTCTGAATCCTAAGTCAGAACCCAGACTCCTTATCAGGGTTTAGGGTTTGGCAGATTATTCTATAAACCCTCAATCCTAGACTCCTTATCAGGGTTTAGGGTTTTGGGGATGATTCTATGAACCCTCAACCCGGAAATCAAGCCCAACTCCAGGCATCCTTGCGAGAAGCCCAGGGACTTGACCTCAAGACGGTTTCGGGTTCAGCGGCCCACAGCGTTCACGGTTTAGGGTTTTTTTCCCTCTCGCATGGCTGGAGGCAATGTCCACAGGCGAGGTTACTGGGGGGCAAATGATTCATGCCAAGAACGCTTCCGGTTCAATTTGACAGTACCCTCATTTTTAATGGTTTAGGGTTTAGGGTTTAGGTTTAGGGTCTGAAGCCCTTCTTTTGGATGCTGAGGAGGTTGACCCAGGATGCTCACTGAAGCGGGTGATGGCCTTGAGTCCGAACCGTGACGGAACCCGGGCTGGGGTTTGCCGTGGTTGCGCTGGTGGTGGTGCTGGGTGACTGTTGTGGGTGGTGGTAGTCGGAGTGTTCCTATTCCTATTGCTGGTCGCTCTTTTTGCTTGTGTGCTTCTCGTTCTTCTCTTTTTTCTGCTTGATAATGTTGCTGCTGCTGGATTGAATTGTGCCAGCAACAAGATTGTGTACTATGATATGCTATGACGTACTATGATATACGATATTATACCGCATTAGACTAGAATATACTTCACTATAGTGTACTATAAGATGGAAAGGTGAGGCTCGCGAGCTCCGAGCGCCGCGCGGGGGTCGCTGCCATGGACGGCGAATGCAGGAGCTCGCCTGTTACAGTACTAGGTGTCGATTTCAACAATAGCTCGCCGTGTCTCTCTCGTTCTTGGAAACTGCACTTCTCTGCTGGACCATGGTCTTGGAAACGAAAACTCCGAGCTTGGGCACATGACATAGGATCTTGATGATTACACACGACACAGCTCCCACCACGTATACTACTCTCTATATTCTTCCGTCTAGGTCTGCGGCCCCTAGAGGACTATCGTTGTCACATCCTCACCCACAGATACTGGCTACGGTTATACTATACTGAACTTAGAACCCTAGCAAAAATGATGATTTTGGCTGTTTCTTAGGGATTATAATAACCAAATTCTAAGTACCCCTAAGGATAGGCTAACCCCGAAGCTTGCGGCTTCGAGGTCCGAAAACCCTAAAAACCCTACAAATCCTGTAAAACCCCTGAAACCCCAAAACAAACCCAAACCCTAAAAAACCCAACAACCTCTTAAACACACTAAAACCCAAGAAAAAAAAACACACACAAGACAAACCCTAAAAACCCTAGCAACCTCTTAGTAACTCTGCAGCGAGGCCTTTCAGCGAAGGACTGCTCGGGCCGACGACATCATGGTAGATATCCACGACGGGCGCTGAGTTCACCTCGAATGGCTGAGGGTTCAGGGTTTTGCTGCCTCCTACCTTCCGTTTATGGTTAGGGCTTAGGGTTTAAGGTTTAGGGGGTTAGGGTTTAGGGGTCGGGTTTCCCGTCAATGCTTTCTTTTTGACTCCTACCTAGCAAGGACGAACCCGCATTGCAGGTAAACAAACATCAAGGTTCAGGGTTTAGGGTTTAGGGGTAGGGTAACCGGGTTTGTGGTCTACTGGTGGGGTTCCATAAGGGCTCAGTTGACAGCCCACCAGGCTCGAGCGCTGTTCATGTTGTCCCGGAAAAGACAAGCCGGCCTCGGAGGTTTTTGAGCCTGGGATTTCCCGCCCAGGACTGCCCTTTTACACCCTAAACCCTCTGAACAGTCAACCGTAAGCCCAAACCTGGAGGAACAGCGCCTGACAGCCCTCACAGACCAACGTTCTCCAAGGGCCCGCCCTTTGAGAGTTTCCAAAGATGGGCGGACCCTCAGATAGCACCCTAAATAGTAGGATCCTTTTCATAAGGACCCCAAGATAGGGTAGCCCTAATTCTCAGAAACTCTAAACCCTTATAGAGCCCTTCAAAGACCCCTTATCGCTACCCTTTAAAGGAACCCTTATAGTACCCTTTTCAATCCCCTGGCTCTCCATTTGCTCCAAGCAAGTTTGGTTCCCCTGACATGCGGACTGTGAACAACTCGACCCCTCTTCGTGCAGTCCCCCACGACCAAACCCAAAGCCATTGAGCGTCTCAAGCCCAACATAAACGCTAGCAACAGTATGTGACAACTGTGAAAATCCGATCTTACACTCACTAACTCCCTTTTCCCCCGACAGAAAAACGGGCACGCATGCATCTCCCAGCGTGCATGCACTCAGGGACGAAGTGGAACCAACTTACTGCTGCGGCTCCAAATCCTGTCCCGGCCCCCCAAGGGCTCCCGGCCGTTTCCATGGAATGGTGGTTGATGCTCGAGCGCACGGACATCTGCGCGGTTTGGGCTGGTGCTTCGGTCTAGGGATAAAAGCTTAAGGCTTAGGGGCTAAAGGATCGGGGGACATGCCATGCTAAAAGGTTTTTCAGCCGGCAAGAAGATTCTTGGCAACGCGAAGGCTCTGGATACTTGAGTTGAGAAGTTCGGGCCTTCTACGGGTTTAGGTATGGAAGCTCCGGATAAAGGGCGTGCAAGGTCTCTCTGCTTTTGTGCAGGTTTTGTCCGTTTCGCATCATCCTTTTCTCCCTCCCACTGTCTCCGAAGCCTGGCAATCCGGGGCTTGAGTTTGGCATCTTCATGCTCTGCTTCGCTGGACTAAGTTGCCTGGTCGGAGCTCCACCCTGGACCCCTGCAGTGGGCCCTTGGCGTTTTCATGAATCAGCTCTGGAGCCCGAACGCTCTGAAGCTTAACGCCCTTAAACTTTGGACCCTGAAACCCTCAAGTCCCAAACCAGCCGCTTGCCGCCTTGAGCTCCTAGGCTCAAGTCTGAGCCCAACTGTCTTGAACCTTCATGAAGAACAAGGAATAGCATGTCGCTATACATACACCAAATAATGCTAATGTAAAGCACACATAAGAACATGGCTGCACATGCACACACGGGCTTCTGCACGCAATGTAAAGGTTTTAAAGTCCTCCCCCAAGCTCATCTTTGCAATACTTCAAATTATGCTGTTAATGCTCGTGCTCACTCCAACTCCCATTTCTACTGACTGCTCCTGCTCCGACTACTGCTGCTACAAGTACTTGCAATCATTGTTATTGTTATGTTTACTACTACTACTACTACTACTACTACTACTACTACTACTACTACTACTACTACTACTACTACTACTACTACTACTACTACTACTACTTCTACTCCTCTACTGCTACTACTGTCAACACTAGTACTAATACTCGTACCAATACTAATACGACTTGTAATCCTACCAATAACCAAATACTCCTACTACTGCTGGAACTAATACTTACGCTATGTGTTTTGCGAAACAGGTACTAATATTAATACTAACACCAATACTAACACGAATACGAATTCTAATACTACTATTATACTGACTTGGGTACGAGTACACATACGAATAGGACTCTCTCTCTCTGCCGTGCGCATACGAATACAAATATAAATTCTTCTCATACTAATACTAACATGCATTGAAACAAGGCGGACGATGCCTCGTTGGAGATGCTCGAAGCGGGGCTCTCTGCCTGCAATACTACGAACGTGCCTGAGGGGTTTGGGTGAAAAGGCATTAGGGTTATATTCCATTAGCCTGAGCTGAGCTCACGGAACATGTGCTGATGTTTCTGGGCCTTGAAATTCCCAGCTTTGCGGTCCACCAAACGGCGCACCGTAATCATCCTTGAGCTGAACCGCTTAAAAAGGCGCAGTTCCTGTTTCCCACTCCAAACTCAGAGACATCCGCCATGGGCCCGACCAGAACTTCCTCCTGTCCGAATGGCAGGAACTCAACCTTTGCCTTAGTGGCTGAGTTCATAAGCCCCCCAAAAGTGTACACTTTCAGTTTTATAGTGGGTAATATTACCCCAAAAAGTGTAAAGTGTATACACTCAGCTACTAAGTTGCTGTGTTGGGAAATGGAACATGATGTGTGACACGCCTTCTCTCGGAGTGCCAAGTGATGGCAGCAAGTAGTTATCAGCACCTTTGGAAAACCTGCCTTGACTCCGAAGAGTTGGAAGGTTAGTAACCACCCACAACGC
Source organism: Symbiodinium sp. CCMP2592 (assembly GCA_905221615.1). Lineage (NCBI taxonomy): Eukaryota > Dinophyceae > Suessiales > Symbiodiniaceae > Symbiodinium > Symbiodinium sp. CCMP2592. The sequence continues at coordinate 397,864 of CAJNDT010005779.1, read as the reverse complement.
GTGGTCGGGGCTTTAGAGCTCAGGGTTTTGGGACATGTTGCTTCGGGCTACAGACTTGGAATCTCGGAATAGGACGAGATCCGTCCTGGAACCTCAATGCTGGAGCCTTCAAGTTCGGTGGAAGCATCGCCAGCTCTTGAGCGAACCCCTTTAAGAACCCGCTTCAAGCCCTCTTGAACCCTCTTAAATCTTATTGAAGCCGCGAGCCTCAAGGCCGTGAGTCTGGCCCGGCATCGGGTCCACGGACCTGGCGAAGGTTTTGGAGTTTAGGGTTTCGGCGTTCAGACTCGGACAATTCGGTTTAGGATTTAGGGCTTAGGGCCTATTCCAACTAGTAGGACGTCGTTACGAGGGTAGTGCTGCAGTTTTTGCACTTGTGAAAGTTGTGCCGGCTTCTACTTCTTCTTGTTGTTGTGGCTGTTGCTGATGTTGCTTGGTGCCGCCGAGATCGGGTACTGCCCACCCAATATAAGTCAGATTAAGGGCTATATACATTCATATGTACATATGTCTAGATGTACATATGTAGATATGGGTATGTGTATATATTTACTCATGTGTATATGTATATACGTATAATATGTGTATATGTATATGTGTTTACATATGTAAATGTCTTTTGTATATATTATAGACAAACTGTAAAAATACTGCACACATACTGCACGCATAATGGAAATGCACTGTAAATCTGCGATAGAGAAACTGTGACACGCTATAAATATATACTGTATGTACTACCTCATTGACACAGAGTGTGGGGGCAGTACCCAAGACACAGACCTTCAGAAAGCGCTGACCTGGCGAGAGGCCAGAACTCTTCAAGCGTGACGAACGTAAGCACATCACACTACATTATCTTGCAACGTATTATAGCAGGTTATATGATATAACCTCCATCATCTACTAGAACCTCATAATACATTACATTACGTTACGTTATACTTTCTCATGTCAGACCATCTCGTATTGCATTATATCGTGTGTTAAATTAGAAAGTGCTGCCGATACACCGCACGCCCCGAACCCCGCAGTCTTTATATTGACTATGAGTAACTTAAGGAATAACAAGGGCCCCCTTTCTTTGTTATGGAGTAGTTCTATACCGCACCTTAGACTCGCAGACCACAAAAAAAAAACGAGAAAACAAGTGCCCACTGGGAGACCTAGTAGTAGAAGGGAAACAGGCTTCCCCTTCTTACAAGATGGAACCTTAAAAGGTAAAGGTCCCCACGGGAGACCTTCCCCTTCTGGTATGGGACAGTCTAGAGGAAGCATGTGGTTCGAGGTCTGCTAACATGCCGTGAGACTTCACTAGTGCGAGCTCTCAACAGTGCGACAACACTTACAGTAAGAAGTAAACCTAGGGAGGTGACGAACCTTAGCCACAAAAATTGACCTGGCAGAAGAAACAAGTCTCCCTGTGGCTCGGATGCGCTGAGCCTCTGCAAGTCGAGAACCCAAGGTTGAAGACGCTCTCAACAAGAATGATGAAAGAAAGAAACTACTTGTTCAGGCCACTATAGCATGCTCATTTGGGATTCTCAACTTCAGCATAAGTTGCCGAGACCTCCCACGAAGAAACTGGTCCAAAGCTGGTCAAAACCTGACAAAGCATCGAAAAGTCCTACACGGAGCATCCCCCGCACTTGGAGACTTAGAGCCCTCACATGTACCCCGGAGCTCGCTGAAACGCACTGCAAGACATCGGCTGGGGTGGCTCCGGCAGCAATGCCACTGTCTTCTGTGTCCTGGCGTCGAACCTTCGTGGAATGCTGGCTGCGCAAACACCGAAGCTCATGAAGATTCGGTCTTTAAGTTGGAAGGCCGTACTTGGAGGTTCATGGGTAGTTGCAAATGGGGTCAGAAGTAGAGTACTATGATTATAACTGCTATTACGGGGCTTATTACCGCAGTTATAACTACCCATGAACCTCCAAGTACTTAGACTCGGCGTTCTCACCTTTTAAGACGTCTTGTTGAGGCAGCGTATTCATTCTCAGGCACTACTCAAAACACTGCTGTGACCTCAGAGGATAGGAGTTAGGATTACGGGACCCTTGGGGATATAGACCCTCTCAATGACGTCCCTTTTTAAGAAAGCCCCAGAAGTAGGGGTAAGAAGGGTGACCTTAGAGGAGTAGAAAATGCAGCAGACTTCGTCGTCGTCGCACACTTTCCACAGCCTTGGCCTCCTTGCACGGCCCCCTTTATGAGGGCCCCAAGTCTTAGGGTTTAGAGTCTAGGGTTTGGGGTTATATGCTACACGCCGAACTCCGAAATTCCACCCACAAGCTTCAGGGGAGCCGTCGCTGTCAGAGGCGCGGGCGGGTGATCGCCTTCGCTCCGCCCTGCCGTCTCTTCCATCCTGCAAGGGAACCCCGTAGCTGAGGAAACCCTTCAAAGGAACCCTTGAAAGGAGCCCAAAAGCTAAAGGGACCCTTTAACGGGGCCTAGGGTCCCTTTAAAGGAGCTTAGGGTTACTTTCCGGGTTCCCTAAGGGAAGTCATTAAAGGAACCCCTTCAAAGGAACCCTTTAAAGGAGCCCCTAAGCTAAAGGAACCCGTTAAAGGAGCCCCCTGATAAGGAACCCTCAAAAGGAAACTGCTAAGGGAAAACCTCAAGGAACCCCCTAATGGAAGCCTTTAGGAACCCTTAACGGAACCCTTTAAAGGGGGCCAGAGGGCGATGCTTATGTCTTGGGCTTACTTTGCGGACTTGAGGCTTGAGGCTCCATGATTTCGAACAGGGTTTAGGGTGTAGGGGTTTCGGCGCTCACACTCGGACAATCCAGGCGAGGCATATGGTTCTGAGAAGTTTTAGGGTTCAGGGGTTTAGGGATTCGGCGCTCACACTCAGACAAGTTTAGGGGAAAAGGGGTTTCGAGATTTAGAACCAGCTTTGGTATCAGTGGTTTCAGGTTGGCTTCATATTATCGGCATGTTCGGTGCATCTGACGAGTTTCAGTATAACAGCTCGGGGCTCGATGATAAGATATATGCACACAGGTTGGTGTTCGTGATTGTAAACCTTGGTAAACGCTACGGTAAAGTCAAGGTCATTTGCCCACCCCGCTAAACACATGTGCTAACTAATAGGATCTCATAGGGACCCGGGGGTAGGGGGAGGGGGGACCATAATAAGGACTTCAAAAGGCCTGATACGGAAGCATAGTCCCCTACCCCGCGTAGTGAACATAGGAAGGTACCTGAACCTACCCACCCCCCCTCCCCCTACCTTTTAAGGGTCCCTAGTGCCAACCCAGCGCCTGGCGAATGCGCTCCGCATCTCCATCATCAAGGATTCCTGCTGCGCCTGGACCAGTGGAAGGTGATCAGGGCCTATATAATGTAGGGGCCTTCATAACTAGAATAGGGTTCCTTTAAAGGGTTCCTTGAAAAGGTCTATAAGGAATCTACAATAGGGTTCTATAATGCCTTAATCATTAGAATAGGGTTTTGGGGCCACTATACTATACTTGTAAGGAACCCTCAAAACAGTATTGGTAACTAATCATTTAGGCCCTACATGAGAGCTGGATTGGGGAGCAACCTTGGCAAGGCTGATACGACAGGCGCGACGTCTAGATTTCAAGAGCAGCAATGTGCCGGTGTTGATTTTTTGAAGCTGAGAGCATGTGCGCATGCCACTTTCGCTCCTGCGGTTCGTGACACGTCTGTTTGGCTTTGTACCACTCTGCAGTCACTATAGTCACTACAGGGCATGCCAACACTAATTAATCACTGATCCCGAGAGACAGCTATGCAGCTTCAAGCAGGGGGCCTTCACCAACCGTTGAGTTCTTCTTCTGTTCAAATTATGAAAACCCGTGCGCACACGAAGCGCGAAGGCATGATTCAATGACATCCGCCACCAGCTTCACAGCGGCCGCGTTCAAGCAAAGTACTGGAAAGAGCGATTGACAGCACCCCCTTTGAACCCGTAGACATTAGAACGGCCACTCGGCCGGTGCGCTGTCCTAAAAAGCTTAAACCAACCCCAACCAACGTTCCCCGTCTCTGCAAAACGTCCGTCTGCACGCAACATCCTGAGCCCTTTTGGCCAGTCTACGACCCACAATCATCTTGACCCAGGCCGACATGCAGCACCGATACCCAACGCCGCCACCCTGAGCCCTCGAACCTGAACCCTAACTTGATTCTAAACCGGCAACTCTCAAATCCTCACTGAAGCCTGCCTCGCCTTCTTCGCAGGAATCTACAAATTCTGGATGTTTCGCGATCTCTGATGGCTTCTAGAGGGTTTGCCGGATACCAAAGAGATCCCGAAGAAGAAGTGAACTTCTGGGTACATCATGCTGTGTAGCTGTCTGGGTGCTACGTATGTTCTACAGCAGCTAAACAAGGACACATGGTGAATGATGCTGCGAAGAGGGGCCTTCAGAATCAGACTAGGAATTTGGGGGTGTCATTGGGTATCATTGTCGGGCAAGTATGATAGGGTAAACTACGGAATAATATTGGTAGATATTCAGGCTTCTGTATTAGATGCTGCTATGCGTGCCTGGAACAGCTTCATCAGCATATCTCGCTCCTCGGCCATCTCAGCCAGCAGCTGCTCCTCTTGGGTTTACCGTGCTGGCTGGGTTTAGGATTTCGGGGCGTAGGGTTTGTGCGATAGGGCTTTGGAGATTTGAGCGCGGAAAGGAGCATTAAGGCTTTGCGTTTCAGGGAGTTTTGGGTTTGGGAACAAGTGTTTGGGGTTTCAGTTTCTCCGATCATAGGGTTTGGCGTTGAGGGTCCTCGGCGCGTGTCATTGTCGAGCTTGAGCAGCTTTGGGACCCAGGGTGCAATTTAATATTGGCCAGAGCCCAGCACACTCGTAGAGACAGACATGAGTAAGGCAGCGATGGCTAACGGCTAACGATTAACATCGTCCGGTAAAGCAATCAAAAAAAAAGCCAGGAGGAACAGAATTAGTCAGAAGGTTTATCAACAAACTAGCTGATGGATCTATCGGGACTATTGGCCAATGGCTACGGAATGACGGTCATCAGAATAATATGAGGGCCTAGAATAGGGCCTCTCGGTACATTATACCAGGAAGTTGGGGAAAAAGGTATGTTTAAGACCGACGTACCAGGTGGGTTCTTTGCAACCGGATATATCGTCTATGAGTACCGCAGCATGAGCTTCTATGGGATCGCTGCAGGGCTTGGGGTATCCATTGAGGGTAGCTGAGGCACGAAAGTCTGAAGTGCGTTGCCACCAGACTTTGCTAGTGTTCTGGAATATCCTACGGGACTGTGCTGCAGCTTCTCTCCTGGTTCCTGCATGGACTTCGCACACTAGAAGGCCTGATTCAAAGGTTGTCGGCGGCGGCTGTATAAGGGCTACTATAACAGATCTATAAGGGTACTATAATACAGGGGCCCTAAAACTTACCTATACTATTTTGGGGGTTCCTTGGTCTAATTATCGTATAATATAAAACCCTATTCTTAATTTTGCACTGCCGGAAGGAGAAAATATACTACTTTGGTGGCCCTAAAAACTAAACCCTAAACCGAAACGCGACCTAAACCCGGCCCGCCTTCATCGCTGCCATCGGCCAGCTGCCCGAACACGGGCAGCAAGCGTGCTAAAAGTTTCTTCGTCGCTAAAGTACACTCTTCTAGAAATGTGTATATGTGTATATGTATATATACGGATCTGCTTGTTTAGTACTAGTATGGAAGATACCTTTTAATTCGGGCCCACAGATGTTTCATTTTGAAAAGGCCCAAATGAGGCTTTTGGCGCTCGCGCGAGACGAGCGCCTTAACGTTTTCGGCTCCAATGCCCTCGTACTGCCGTGGCTCTTCCGGACAGCCTCCACTTCCGCTTCTACGATGCTTCTTGCAAAAACACCAGCGGAAAGTTTTGAAGGCCAACGATGTCCATGTACTCGAGTATGTCACATCTTTACTACAACAGACCCCCGAACAATCTAATCTCTGCTGCAGGCATAAGCGTATCTTCTTCGAGGCACTGATCCGAAATTGACGGCGAGGCGAGGCAGCGGCCGAGAGACAGGGAATCCCTACTCGGAGGTTCATGGGTGGTTATAAGTGGGGTGATAAGTAGGTTAAGTATACTCAAAACGCCCATTTATAACTACCCATGAACCTCCAAGTATGGTGGGGACATTTTAAACCTCCTACTTCGCAAGGACGAGGCTCTTAGGGACTAGGCTTTTATAGTTAAGGGTTAAGTGGTTTAGTGGCATAGTGGTTTAGGGTTTAGGGTTAAGTGGTTTAGTGGTGTGGTGGTTGAGGGTTTAAGGTTTAGGGTGAATTGGTTTAGTGGTGTGGTGGTTTGGGGTTTATGCTTCGGGTTTAGGGTCTAGTGGTAATTCAAGGTAAAGTGGCCTTGAGAATTCGAACCGGGTGATTTTTCTAACGGTTCTAGAAGGGCTCAACAGGGTTGCTACCGGAGTGTTTGGTTTAGGGGCCTCAATAATTGGAACAGGGCACCGGGTGCATCTTCTAGAATAGTTATATATATATATATATATATACATATGCATACATACATACATGACGGGCCCTTAGAGAATTCCCAAAGCAAGCGAGAGCAGCTAGACCTCGTGACTGCCCGATGGATGAGGAGCTTTCTGGTGCTGGAACCCAGCAGCCTCAAAACCTAAATGCCTCGATTGAGGTTTAGGGTTTAGGGTCTAGGGGTTTAGGCTAAGGGGTTTAGGGGTTTATGGGTTTAGGGAGCCGACACTGGGCTGAAGTCAATGCCATGCCCTTGGCCTGCACCCCACATGCCCCGAACACAGCACCCTGACCTTCCAATATCCCTTCATTAAGGAAAATGCATTCAATCATAGTAGGGCTCCTATTATGGCATAAGGCATATTCCTTAATGAAGGGGTTTTTGGAGTCTCGGGACACCTGGAGAGGCGCCCACGTCCCACCGATTTTCATCCAGAAAGAGTCCAAGCCTGTTTTACATCTCGCGCCTTCCTATCCCAGAGGAACGTTTTTAAGGAGCCCTGCTCGAAATATGTCTACTACAGATCCCTTGCAGCAGCTTTGAAGGAACCCTCTAACGCAACCCCTCGGAAGGAACCCTGTTCTAATCATTTCAGCCCCAAGCCTTCAAACCCTAACGAACCCTATCAAAACCCTGTAGAGACCCATGGAAGCCCTCTAAAGGAACCCAATTATACTATACTATAGACTACACTACAGTCCTCTATAATATGCTATAGTCTACTATCATAATATGCAACATTTCATAGTAGGCTATGGTATACTGGAGTATATGATAAACCCGAAAAAGCCAAGGCCAGAGCAAGATGTTGGAGCACCAACTCCAAGAGCTCTGCCTGCGAGGCAGCCCAGGGTTCCGGGGCTAGGGCTTATGGGTTTACGGTTTAGGGTTTACGGTATTATAGTACATTTTAGTGCATGATAGCAAACTACGGTTTATTGTATTTGATGATGTCTTATAATCTATTGGAGTGTACTCTTGAATTGTGCTTATTGCGCGTTCGAGTACCCTGTACCCAGAGACTCCAAAACCCCTTGTATAATTCAGGGATGTGCTTCAAATCATGACAGGGTCCCTAACATAATATTTAAGGTAGATTCCTTAATTAAGCGATACTGGAAGGTGTGTGGGTAGTATCTGATGGCATACTACGGTATACAGTGTATACGAAAGTATACTATAGCATACTATAGAATATCATGGTATGTTGTAGTATAGCCTCCGGTATAGTATAGTCTATTCCTCAATCGCAAGTCGTCATATTCTTGACCCTCAACGCGAAGTTCTGAAGGCCATTCGACTAGGGCCGCTGAGTCGTGGTCTCCGGCCCCCGAATCCATGAGGTTCTGTTGTCTCAGATTTGGAGTTTTAAAATTAGCCTGTGAGGAGTTAGGATTTAGAGTTTAGGGGTTAGGGTGTTTGTGAGCCAGGGCGCAACTGACTACCATTGCTGCAGAGAGTGGTTGTGAAAGCATACGGAAAAATCTTGCCACACTTTCGCCGCCCTGACCCAGACACGTGCACTACAGGCTTCAGCTTCAAAAAACCCTCAGGCTCCGAAAGGGCTACTGTTACAGGGTACTACAGGGGGGTGTGCCCCAAGGGCTCTTTGGGGGATCTCTTGAGAAAGCTGTGTGGGCAAAATACTTTTTTTTGAAGACAAATGTGTCCTTCCAAGCTGCTCTGCTGGGTTCCATGGGGTTGGATGCCCAAGAATGTCGGGGCCTCAGCCTCAGCCTCAGCGTTTCTCTACAGGGTTCTGTAAGTGTTCGTTAGGATGTAAAGGCTTAGGGGCCCTGATAATTCGAATAAGGGTTCCTTGGTTGTTCTCAATTGAATTGTAACTCGCCATTAGCTGTTACGAACTAGCTCTGCATGCACTGCATGCACCACCACTGGGCTCGCCTGAGCAGCACGGCTGTTGCCGTCGTCCACCACCACGAGGGCTGCCTGCTCCTGGGGATACGAGTAGAAGCTAAAGATTAACATCCCCCGAATTCTGGATATGTTGCAGCTTTGAAGGCATGCTACTATCCTAGACTTACATTATACTTTGGTGTATACTAGTATACGATAGTATGTAATAGTGTCCTGCTACTGCCCAACACAGCCCCGACTTCTTGCCCGAAGTTCTCAGCCTTTTAGCCTTGAATCCCAGGCTCAACACCGAAAGCCTTGGCCGCTATAAACAGACTGCAGCATATCATACCATGTAGTATACTATTATATACCGTAGTAAACTATGATCGTAGACTACAGTATACTATAGAGTATGTACTACAGTATGCATTAGTATTCTAGAATGTACTCTAAATCTCCCAGCTCCTCCAGAAGCGATCGCCGCTGGGCCATGATGGAGGAATAGGCAGGCTCCGAAGAAACCTGCTCTTCGAGGCTCAGAGGAATTTGGGGCTTCAAGGCTTCTTTCCAAGGCTTGGGTTTAAAATTTTGAAAAATTGGGGTCTCGGCACTCACACTCGGACAAGAGCGAGGTTCGGGGAGCCTAGACGCCGGCGGTGAGACTCTTCGATTCTCAGAGAACCGGTTTGGGGTCTGGGGTTCAGGGCTTAGCTAGGTGTCGATTACAATAGTACCTACATGGGGTTTTTGGGATTGAGTCCCTGAACCTACAAGTGCCGGGCCGCTGTGGGCCTACACTTCCTTTGCTCATGAAAAGACTTGTGATATGGGAGGTTGCGATTGCGATAATAGGGGACCCTATTATCGCAGGATCCTTGTTTTAAGGACCTCTAAAAGCCCTGGCTAACCCCGCCTCCCATTTAAGATACCCAAGGTGGTTTATACCAGAACACTAGAGTACACTAAACTTTTTTGCTGCAGGCTTGCTTGCAAGGACGCCTGGAACCCTAAACCCGAAACCCAAACACCCGATTGCTGTCATATTCTGGATAAGCCCCCGCCACTTAAGGAATCCCTAAACGAGCTCTTAACGGACTCCCAAAAAAGGAAGCCTTAAAGGAATCCCTATATGTAGGAGCCTTGATAATTAGAATAGGGTTTGGGGGTACGTATATTTTGCTATAATTAAACTAAGGAACCCCCAAAATAGTATAGGTAATTATTGAGGCCCCTCTAGTAACGGTCCTCGAGCCAGCCCAACTGCAGATCCAGCGGGTGCAGGCCACTACGGAGAGCCCCAGAACGTCGGCCCTGCGGTGGGGGTGGTTTCGGGGCTTTCGGGGTTTAGGGTTTAGGGAGTCCGAGTGCCGCGGGGATTGCTGTTTCCTGCGCCTTCGAACTTATGGCACTCGGGTCGATAAGCTTTGAGTTCTAGACCGGGCAGGGGCTGAAGATGCAGGGAGGCCTGCATGTCTGCGGCCCCATGTCCGCTTACAAGTATGCTGTACTCTGCTACACTATACTATACTAAACTAAACCATATACTATTATACTATACTATATACTGTACTATATTCTACACTATGTTGCACTCCATCATTACATTCTGCTTTTGTCAGGCTTTCGTCTCGCCCTTCCTCGGCCGCCTTTGTTTAAGGCATCTTCACGGGCTTTTGCGACTGCTCCTTGGCGATCGCACGCAGGAATTCCCGCGTTTCCTGCTAAGATGGTGTGTACGGTGGCCTTCCTGGGTCTGACACGACGACCCTGCATATCTAGAAAACTAGGTGAGGCAAATGTCGTCCGTCATAGACCCAAGACTATGTAGGCGTTTGTTTTGCTTGTCGCCCTCGGCTTACCCACCTTTGGCTCAGCATCAGAGTTTGGCGAAGTCTCTTCCAGCCGCCAAAGCTAAAGAGTTCGCAGAGCTGAGTGGGGCGGTTTCTTCATAACTAGCGTACATACGTACATGTGTACATAACTGCATACACGCACATAAATCTATCTAAATATATATATATATATATACATATATATATATATATATATATATATATTTGTGTGTGTGTGTGCATGTAAGCATGTGCATAGTAAAAATATGTAAAAACATGTATATACATAGACACACATATGCGTAGATAAGTACGTACATACAAGTATGAATGAATATCTATATATCTATATATCTATATATATATATATATATATGTATATGTGTGTGCGCATGTGTACGTGGATGCAAGTATGCATGCATGTGCATGAGTGGATGCCAATACAAACATAAACACATACAAGAACAAATACGTGTATATTTAAATAATAAATACATATTATACATGTACATATGTTTCTAAGTATGTTTACGTACACATCAAATCCATCACTTCAGGGATGAACGCAGTAATACAGATGCCGGTGTGCCTACATACGAGCATGGCGCACAAGCACGCACACAAGCAAACAAACATGCATACTACATACACGCTTACATGAACTTAAAAGCAATCAGACGTACATACTTGCGCACATGCATACATACATGCCTTTTCCTTGCAGGTACTCTCAAATACAAACTCTGTACATGCATGCGAAAATGCACGATATGGTGTACGTTTGAGAGTCTTCCTCCTTCACTACGACTTCAACGGCTTCCAGCGGAGCTCTTGGCCTGGAGAGGTGAGGGGTTCCCTTCTGGTACGCCCAAGGAAAAGCAACGAAAAAAACACCCAAGCCAGAACCCTTGCTCCCTGGCTCTTGACGACTCGTGGCATAGGACGAAATACAGCAAGATCCCGCGTGACCGGTGTTTGTCTCTTTTGCGGCTTACAGAGCTGTGCCGAGTAAAAGCCTCCCCACCGCTCAAATTCAGAAATTCTTTGCACGCAGAAGCTAGGTGCAGATCAAGACATGCTTGCAGCAGGCATGGAATCTCACGATAGAGAGCCTCATGCTGAATGATTGCGGATGGCATGCCTACAGGCTACAGGCTCGAGTGCTTATCCAAGTTGATGCCCTGCCTCTGGTTTATCGGCTAAAAACTTGGTGATGTGGCGGGTCGGGCTTGCCACCGGAGCCCTTTGGAAGGCCAGACCATTCAGGTGGTCGTCGAAATTATGGTCCCTTTTAGGGTCCCTATTATAATACTGCACCTATTATTTAGGGTATCCAATGAGGACCATAATTTTGACAACCATTCAGGTAGACGGCGGAACCTAAGAAATTCCCCCCAAATATCAACCCTCACTCCGACATACCGATGTATCCCTTGCCGCAGGGAGATCCTAGACTTATCAGAAGTCTTGGTAGTATTAGTGGTATTGCAAGTATTTTACAGTATTACTAGTAATCGTAGTATTTTCAGAAGTCTTCGCATATTTGTAATTTCTGTTTAGTAGCAGGGGATTACTGAGAGACATGCTATACAAACTTGTAATACAAACTACTTTCCCCTGTCACCTACGGGGCAAGGATTTCTCTCAATCTGCCCTGCGCACCGCGATGCTGGCACAGTGCAGCCTGAACCGTGGCCCTTGAGAAACGGAGAGCATAGCGCTTAGGGCTTCTAGCCTACTTGTCGGGTATTGTGGGGAACTAAAGGTTAAGGTTAACCTTATTGCTTATATAGGGGTTATACAGGGGCTATACTACCCACAAGAGGTTACTACTAGCCCAGGGTTAATTGAGCGTTTCGACGCTCACACTCGCACAGGCAGGCAAGGCTCCACATAATTGAGCGTTTAGGGTTTGGAGCTAGGGAGAGCATATGATTCTTTCATTAAACTGATGAACATAGTCGAGACTCGACACATGGAAGATGGTGATGGCAATGATCTGTCACGACAAAATACGACAGATAGCTAACTAGAATGAAGCAGCAAGACCGCAGACAACTGAGAAGTACATAGTGTAGGGGCCCTTAATAATTAGAATAGGGTTTTGGAGTATAATATACTATGAATAACAGCAAAGGAACCCCCGAAATAGTGTAGGTAATTATTAAGGCCCCTATACTATCAACAGCCACGGTTCTTAGCCGCTGCACCCCGCCTGCTATGGACAAGCAGCGCCCTCTCGATCCAACTTGCCCTAGAGGGCCCTTAACAGTTTAGAGTTTAGGGAGGCTTTAGGGTTTAGGGCTTCTAACATGGCCCTTTGGGGGCATACTGCAGTACGGCTATGCAGGGAGTGTAGGAGTTCAGTGGGTCCCTGATTCAGGGCGCAAAGCCCTGAAGTCTCACCTGGCCTTCTGGATCTACTTGTCTGGTATCCTTTGGGAACCAAAAGTTAACCTAGAGGAGTATACTGAGATTCTATGGCAATTACACTATCCCTAAAAGGTTGAAGGCTACCTACTCGGATCTGAGGTTTGGGGCAGTCAAAGAAAGCGGATATCGAGGTCGCAAAGCGAATAAACGACTGACCCCACCAACTGAGCGATACTTTGCACGTCGCAGAAGCTGAAGCAGGAGCACTTTGGAGGCACCTGGCCTAGGTGATCGTGGAGAGTGTGTTCAGCGTTCCAATTCTAACACTCAGATACTTAGATGTCAAATCGGGTGTTCCTGACTCTTCAGCTGCTCATGACTGCACATGATCTTGGGATTGTTGAACATTACCACAATCAGCACCGCTGATCTTCACAACCAATTAATTACCTTCGTCGCTGCTATTACCTCCTGCCAGCCCGTACCGCCGTGGTGGCGACAGTCTGTTCCCCACATGAAGGCTCGTGCTTAGTGCCGGCTTGCCGTATGGAAGAGGTTTTGGCTCGCTCCGGCACCAAGATCGCATTCAATCACCTGCTCCAGGAGAGCTAGGATGTCAGCGCTGAGCACTGCCCCACCTAGTGTGACTGCTTCACGCCTCTGCGTTCACAGAAAATGATGTTGGCTGGGGCCATCGCATCGCAAAGACTATCCTCGCATGTAGGTTCAGGCTAAAGAACAGCGCCGCAGCGTGGGATTCGCAAGTGTATGGGATCCAAGATGTAGCAGCAGGCAATGCTCAGCTGCACAAATAAACAGAAGCAGAAGTAGAAACACTCTCAGAAAAGCCAAAGGGGTGGCCTAACCGCCTCACATCAAAGACTCAAGCCTGGCATTGGCGCTGGCCGGAGCGAGCTTCGGGGGCAAGCGGCGCTCAAAGCGAACGGCTATGATACTCGGCGATACTCGGCCACCGCTTCCTAGATCTGGCTCCCCAGCTGTAAACCTTGATGATAATACTAAGACTAGGAAAAACAATAACAACAACAACAACAACAATGATCTTGACAATAATAGCAACAATCGCACTAGAAATGGTTGTGCTAAACAGCAGTCTTCAGACCCAAACCTTACATTTCCGAAGCGGAAGAATGGCATGGGCTGAAAAGCAACAACGCTGCACCATCGTCTTTGCTCTTCTGAACCATGCGCCTGTCAAAACACATGTAGGATTACACAGAGTTACTCTCTGCTCGTGGCTGCTCGTGGTTCTTCCAGCCTCGCATATTGTGCTTGTATACAATTGCACTCATGCTGATGTCGATTTGTGTGCTGACTCTTCTGCTAAGAACATGTTTCATTCCACCTGCAAGCCTCGCGCATACTTGAAGCAAGAGCTGCTTTTCCTAACCTCAGCTACACAGCTCTCTTGCAGGACCAGCTCCGACTAGAGCCCTGAAAACTGTCACAAAGCCTAAGCAAGCGCACATACAGTAGTTGCCGTAGAAGACTCGTCGGTATACAGTACACATTGCTCATCATAAACATGGATAGTAACGTGGATCGTGGTCATACGAAGTTGCTTTCCGTCTTTGTTCAAGTGCATGCTCCTTCGGAGTACCAACTTCAAGCCACTACAGCACTAACGATTATGCTGCGAGTGGCAACGAGCATCTCCAGATCTCGCAACAGCAAGGGCCGTATGCCCGAACGTACTCAAATGGGGTCACCCCACTCGTCGTAGCGGACTTCTTTCTTAACCTCAGGACTCGATAAGATTCGGATGGGGGCCAGGGAGGAGGGCGGGTCACGGATTTTTATGAAGTCCAAGCCCAACTGCTGTGTGTCCCGCGACTGCACCAAACACACATCCGGCATGCAAATTCTGCAGGCTGTGGCCCCTGAACCTCATGACATAAGCCACCCGCCTCTTCTTCTTGCTCGACGCCTCGCAGCGCTTGGAAGAAAGGCTCGAAGCAAAGTCTGGAAGGTTTTGATAAACGTACTACTAAGAAAAAAAATAATATCAATCATGGTAGCTATCGAGATTTCCACGGTACGGTCTTCATCCTAGGGGGCTTGAATTCTCGGGTGTTGGGCCGAGGCAGCACATGGTGCAGAGGTGTTTAAGGTTGTCGCATTTATGGCACTAGGGGACCTGGCAAGTGTTGCATCAGTGAAGCATTAAGCTGGGGCTACACACCTTCCATCGTCCTCAATCTTCTGCGAAGGCCAAGGTTGCCGTCAAGTTTGCCAGAGATGCTGCATGTACAATCGGCTATTGACGGCTATTGATGATCATGCTACTGCATCTTCCCACATCTCGGTGTTTTGGGAGTGGTTCAGAACCGTGTAGTAGCAGTGTCGTCGAGCACGTGCTACACGTGAAAGCACTGCTTAAGTTCTGTGGAAAACCATAGCTGATGTTCATGTACTCACCAACCAGTATGGTAACGATATGGGGGCACTCTATCGTGCATCTGGTGGCAGCTGCTGCTGCGACTACAACTACTAGTACTGCTACCGCCCGTACTTCTCCTTTTGCTGCTACTACCACTGCCATCCCCTTACCGCTACCACTGCTGCCAGTGCCACTGCTGCCAGTGCCACTGCAACTCCACTGCCACTCCTCTATTCAGACTTGGAAAAGCACGCTCCCCTCCTCCCGGGCCTAGCCGCTGCCAGAGGAGCTCCTCGCGTTCCTTGTGCTCTTCCAAGGCAACCTCGAAAAGCTGAGGAACAAACGAACAAACAGGCTGTCGTCAAGGTGGTCGAGGTCGTCGTGGTCGTCGTGGTCGTCGTAGTACTAGTACTAGTACTAGGGATAGTACTGGTACTAGTACTAGTGTCTGTCGTAGTAGTCCGTCGTAGTACTACGATGTAGCAGTACACCGTAGTTCCATGTCGTAATACTACGACGTAGAAGTATGTCGTAGTAGATTTTTCACTCACCCGGCACACCGTCACAGTAGCAGCAGTAGTAGTTGCAGCAGCAGCAGCAGCAGTAGTAGCAACACTGAGAGCATCAACAGGCACAATAATCCGTACGTCTTCATGGCTGCGAGCATCACCAACATCAGGACTGAATATCATTATGGTGATTCTGGTCTTTCTGGACATTCTGGTCATCGTGGCTACCATCATTCACACCAACATGGTCCCTGTCGCCTGAACATGCCTCAACATCCGCAATGACGAATAGTCTTGGTCATGTGGCAGTCATTGTTACCATCATCGTTCTGGTTGCTATCAAGAGCAGAAGAACAATAACGGACGTAGGTTCCAGAAAAACACAAGGGTAGCTGGATGGCCTCACAAACCATAACGGTTGCGAGAGTCTGGAGCACCAGTTTTGGGACACTTTTCCGTCTTGCGAGGTCCTTCCACTGGGCGTATCGAGCAGAACTAACGGTATGGAGTTTGGAGGCTTCCTAATCGCAGTTACAGGCTGGTTTAAGCTGAGTGTGCGGGGTCAAGAGATGCAAAACTCCTTCACCCTTCGGATGGCCTAATCTCGAATCTCGGTTTACACTGACATAGACATGGGAATTGGGGGGGCAGAACCGGTGCATCATGCAGAATGGCGACTTGGAAAGAGAAGCTGACCCCAAAAGCCCCGAAACCGAAGACTCAACAACAGACACCTCTAAGAAACAGCCTGGACAAATAGATCTTTCTGTTCCTTAAGCCTCCCACTCCTGAACCGCAATCGATACCATTGTGATTACTATGGCTATTACTGTTCTTAGTATTACTATTTTTCGTATATAATTACTGCTATTACCCCCTTGAATCGACGCCACCCACCCAGCGAGCTTCGACAAGGAGCCGTCTGTGCCAGGACGTGGGTCTCTTTCAGCAGCTCCCGGAGATTCTCCGCGTCCTCCATACATTCGGGAACCCCTGTGCCGCCTATACTGTAGGATGCCTGTCATGTAGAGCCCGTTTCATCACTCACTCTCGGACAAGCCAGGCGACGTCTGTCCCGTTCAGGGTTTGGGGCTTGGGGGGAACTGCAGGACCCCTGAGGCGCGGTGCCCTGGTATCTCAGAAACTTCCACATGCTTCACTCCCCTGCTGCGCTCAAACGGAAGGAACTACGTAAGATCGAGGTGCTGCATGACATTTAGGAGACTCGAAACTTCAAGCTGTCTTCGCATTCACGAACCGGAAGCCCATAACTCCCAAACTGTAGACCCTAAACCCATGTAACCCGTATAGAACCCTTATAGTAACCCTCATGGAGAACGCCTACCGAACCCTTACTCACAGAACGGCTAAAGAATCCTTCCGAACCGTCATAGAACTCTCAAAAGCAAGCGTTGACCGTAATATAGGGGCCTTTATATATGACTAGAATAGGGTTTTGGGGCTCATTATTCTATAAGTATGTTACAGTCATAAGGAACCCCAAGATGGTATTGGTACTTATTAGGGCCCTGGTAGTACTCTTCTGATGCTGCCCCTTCTGCCTTGGTAGCCCGCTGCCCCAACTCCGCCACCTGCCCGACGGCTCGGGTTTTGGGTTTAGCGTTTAGGGTTCAGGGCTTAGGGCTTACACTCTCG
Organism: Symbiodinium sp. CCMP2592; assembly: GCA_905221615.1. Taxonomy (NCBI): domain Eukaryota; class Dinophyceae; order Suessiales; family Symbiodiniaceae; genus Symbiodinium; species Symbiodinium sp. CCMP2592. The sequence goes on along the minus strand of CAJNDT010005779.1, from coordinate 380,730 downwards.
CAACTCGGACTGCGCCAAACGAAGGGGTTAGAGTTTAGGGTTCAGGGTTTAAGGTTTCGTGTTTGCATAGGGTCTGGGTTCAGGGTTTACGGTTTCGAGTTTACATAGGGCTTGGGGGTTCTACTATGAAGCATGAATCCCGGCAGCTCCCATTGTGCGACCCCGAAAACAAGCAAGAGAAAAGCTGCGCAACACCTGACGGCGCTCCGTAGACGTCAGCCAAAAGAAACCTCAGGTTCAGGGTCCATTGGGGCGTTTAGAGTTTCGGAGTTCTTGCTAAGGGCTTCTGCTTAGGCACCCCCTTCCGAAATGCCTATACGAAAAGAGCCACGAGGGGGTTAGTAGTTTGGGGCTAAAGCTGACCACGTTCACGGCAAAGGGTGCAAGTTGGCTCACAGCTGCACAGGGGCTCACCGAGTTAGGAGTCCCCGGCCAGTATAACGACCCAGCAGCGCCGGAAACGTGCCAATGAAACTAACAAAACTAACAGCAACAACAAGGGCAAGCAATCACAATAACAAGGATAGATATACATGTCGCAAACGAGAAGCAATAAGACTAATGCTGGCAATAGCAAACATGCTGGCAGAAACAGTGCATGCCCGGGCACGGTCAAGGTGACCTTCTGCGTCCTGAGGCTTTTTGTGTCTAGGGTTCAAAATACGTCGAGAAAGACAGCTTCCCATTGATGCTTCCGTTATGTCTTTGGTTCCAGCTCTGGGTAGAGGTCCTTCCGGCCATGCCAGCAGTGCACTGCTTCTGTGCTATGAGGGCTACTAGCTCGCAGCTATCTGGAGAACGGAGGCCGTGAAGTTGATGTTGCACAGCATAGCACTTGGACAACAAGCTTCTTTGCGAACTCTTTGACACCAACTGCTTCATTCATGCCTGTCGTCATGACTAAGACACATGTTAACAGGTGCTGTCATCACAACTCCTGCAGCACAACTGCCAGAAGACACCAGCAGTGCTGGGCTCTAGCATCTCGAATGTCCCGAGAGACCGACACTGGCCGTGGCACAAGTAGCAACCCTACTGCGAGCTGGAGAAAGGCCAATACTTCCACACGCTAGCACTATGCTGGAATGACTTTAGGAACGCCAATGATTCTTAGGACAGCGGTGGCACGTCAGCAAGAGTAACATCGAGTTGTCATACTACTGGCAGCAGTGGCTGAGCAGCCCCCGCAACCACTAACACTGTAAGGGAAACCACAATACAAGAAATCATGTCCATCAAAATCATAGGCATGATGCTACAAACACCCCTCCCTTCAACAGCACAAGCCCCAAATAATCCCAGTTTGAGGTGAGCCCTTTGAAGACGAGTCCGAAAGCTACCGAGACTCCTCTGGCAGCGTGGCGACCTCCTGGAACATAGTCGTGCGTTAGGAGCCCACATCTTTTCGGTCTACGGGTTAGGGTGTAGAGGGTTTAGGAGCGGTGTAGGGTTTACGGTGTTGAGGGATCGGATGGTCTAGGGCTGCAGATTGTAGGAGCTTTTATGGTCCGGTTTTGCTTGCCCGCCACCGGGCAGGGCCAATGCCTACATAGGCTGAGAGTCGGATTCGAGGGTTTGGGAACCAAAGGAACCTCAACCCACCCAGAGATCCCAATACCCCTTAATTAAGGAATATACCTTAAATCATATGATTTAAGGTAGATTCCTTAATTAAGGGGTATTGGGATCTCTGGGCAGAAACATGAAGCGTAGTTTGGGCTTCAGGATCCGCGGGGGGCTTACTGCCGCGGTTCAGGCCTGAGACAGTGGGCCATTTTGAAGGCCCGGGGGTTTCGGCAGGATTGGTTCTCCGATCGGATCAGGTTTAGGGGTTCAGGGTTTAGGGTTTAGGGTCTTGGAGATGAAGGTTTCGGGATTCGGGCTTGCCTTTCCAATTTGCAATCGAGCTGCGCCTCCACAACTGGAACGTAAGATGTGTGTTTCACTTCCCGAGCTTCTCCAAAGGACCAAAGCCCCCAAAGACTCGGCAACTTCTTGCCTTACCTCTGGTTAGTAGGGAATGGAGGAATGGGGTACAATTATAACTACGATTACTACCAGTCTTTTCTTCCATTCCCTACTAACCAAATGTAAGTTGAGAGGTCAGCCACCCCAACTGAGCCCAAGGCTGTGGGAGCGTCGCGGGCCACTTGGAGGAGGTGCTGCATGGTTTCGGTTGCTGCCTGAGGCGGGAGTGCAGTTTCAACAAGACCTAGCCATCAATTATGCGATACTGCCATATATGGCCATAAAAGAATAAGACAACGGCTGTACTGCTACAGCTTCTATCTTGTCTAACCATTCCTAGCCTTTGGGCAAAATCCGAAAAAATCAAACCCTGCAGAACCTCAAAGAAAAACAACAAAGACCAACGCCCTTCAACCCAGAACACCATCGGCTCCAGACAGGTTGCAGGCCCTCTTTACTTCAAGGATGCTCAGAAAGGCAATTCTGAAGGACAGGGGGTCAACAGATTACGGTTCATCAGTCCATGGTGGGGATCGCACTCACAAAATTCACCTCTTCCTTCTTGGGCTGTAGCCCCCATGACTAACGCAAATTGCTACACAATGATTAAAAAACTGCTTCTAAGTACCCTGAGTGACGACAAAGTCATCTTCTAGGTTCCCAGACCTTCCAAAATCCTTTAATTCAGGAATATCCCTGAATCATATTACGGTTCCTAGTATAACTTAAGGTCTATTCCTTAATTATGGGATTTAAGGTTTATTCCTTAATTAAGGGATTTAAGGTTTATTCCTTAATTTAGGGATTTTGGAAGGTCTGGGTTACTGGAGTAGGGTTTCATGGCTCGGAGCTTGGAGCGGAGATCGAAGGCTCAAACTCGGTTTAGTGTTTAGAAACCCTTTTGGGAGTTTCCGAAAATAGGGGACCCTAATTAGTACCCTAGATAGTAGGATCCATATTCAATAAGGACCCTAAAACAGGGTACTCCTAATTTTCGGAAACTCCCTTTTAGTAAGCCTCAGGGAGGCCTTTCTGGGAACCCGTATGGAAGCCCTTGTCTGTTTGCAGTAGCCTTTCTAGTAACCCTGATAGTAACTCTACTGGAACCTCTTCTTCTTCACTTACAGCAACCCTAACATAACTATACTTATAGCTACTTATAACCCCAATTAAAGTACTTATAACCTTACTTACTACGTCCCATGACCCTTTAAGTGGAGCCTGGAGCCCCGGATGAAGAAAGGGCCCCGAAGTGCCTCGTCCAGACTCCCGAGATCCCGTCGCACGGCCTCGAGACTTGAGCTGTTTATAGAGTTTCAGAAGGCTTTATATCGGTATGGGGCTTTGTAGGGCTTGAAAGGGCTGGAGAAGGTTTTGTTACAGGAGTTTAATGACAGGGTTGCATGTTTATTTTGTTCAGGGTGTTCACCTATTCCTTTTTTTTTTTTTTTTCATCAGAATCCTAGGATGCAGAGTCTATGTTCTGGGGTCCGCCATTTTCGGAGGCTGTCATATAACGGCTTCGTCAAGGGACCCATAAGGGTAAGGGAGTTCGTGTAAGGGTCTTGGGTTCAACTCTCGGTGCGAGAGTAGAACATGTCAGCGGGCCAGGTGCGGGATGAAGCAATGCTTGAGTAGCCTTGTAGAAACCGTGAGAGTACCCGTATAGAGATGTTTAAAGAAAGCCTTATGGAAACCCTTACAATACCTTTACAGAAACCCTTCTAGAATTCCTTGTAGTACACCTTCTAGTACCCCTGTAGAAACCCTTGTAGCTCATAATTGCAGATTGGGCCTGCTCCTGTGCGACTGAGGTAGAGATCGCTGCCAAAGGTAAGGATGTCTTACGTCGGTTTGGAGGAAACTTAAGCAGCCGTCTATGACAAAATATGTTATATACTACAATATAAGATACTAACCGTATGCATAAACAAATGTGGTATACAACAAAATGAGAGTAAGAACTCGCTGCCCAAGTTGTGGCGTTGGGAAAACAAGGTGTGAAGGTGAGATTTTAATTCAAGCTCCAGGGACCTGGCACAGCTTGGTCCGTCTCATCTCCAGTACCACTCAAGATGAACCCATTTCGGATTGAAGAATTTGTTTAGCCCTGCAACACGAGGACCAAGGTCTGTCGATGGAGAGGTGTCGGATATGTACTGGAGATCGGGATGAACAGAAGAATCATTCATCAGGGCTCCTCATCATAATTATCAATTATCGTATGGATTCCTCCAGGGACTTGACATGCCATCAGCTCAAACACTGGATCATTGACTATAACTAGAATAAGGAACCCGCAAAATAGTATAGGTAATTATTAGGGCCTATTAGGGCCACTATGTTCTAGCTCCGTGCTGGAATTGGGACGAGGCTTCTGTGGCGCCATCAGTCTCGCTTCGTACTCCTACGAACCAAGACCCTACCCCGAAGTTCAAAACCGGAACCCTCAAAACCCTCAGCTTAACTTTGAGCCCGCAAGCCGTAATCCCAACCTCCAAAGTCCCTACCCTCAACCCTTCTAGAAACCAAATAAAGCCCGAGTAGAAGCCTTACAGCAAGCCTTATCGTAGAACCCCTATTGAAAACGAACGCAAGCCCTAAGACTGTCTACATTATCTTATAACTACAGAGAGACTAGAATAGAAGCCTCAAGTACTTCCTAGCAGACTGATACCCTACCCCCTTGTTTAGGATACCTAGTCTTATGGTTAGGATCTGTTGCATAGAACAGTAGATACCCCAAAAAAGGGGTATGGTATGAGGCTACGGCTACAGGTAACAGCTTATTGAAACCGCGCCTCCAGGGCCGGCCCGCGCGCCCCGTGGCGCAGCCGCGTCTGAAGGCCCTCGAGGAGGAAACCCCAGGCCTCCCAAGGGGCTTTTGGGCTTTTGGGGGGCTCAGGGTTTAGGGTTAAGCCTATAGGGCCTAGGCTTTAGGGCCTTTAGAGGTTGGGGCTGTTGGGGTTAAGGGACTTTGGGGGTTTAGGGCCTTTTGGTGATTTAGAGCCTTTGCGTGTAGGGCTTTGGGAGTTCAGGGCTTCTGGCGTTCAGGGCTGAGGGCCTTTGGGGCGGTTGTGGACTCAGGGCTTAGGATCAGAACTTGCAACACCCGATCTTGAGCAGTTTCGGGGCACAAACTTGGACAATCCAGGCGAGGCATGAATCCATAGGCCGGCTGCGTGAGAAAACCACAATACCGGCGACTTTTGTGTTTGACGCTGGAATGTGGGTTTGGAGGGGGGTTCCTGGGAGCTTTTGATGTTCGCTGTGTTGAAATTCTGAAAGGCTTGTATGGGCTTCGCTGTTTTTGAAGCCACTGTGGCACGGGACTTTCAACGCAACAGCAGTACTTGTGAGGCTCTTACGGGTTCTCAATAAGACTATTTACGGCACGGCATTACATCTGGCGTGGCCTGTCGCACACTCGGAGACACAAGTTCGCAGGCCCAGGGATAAGAGCCGAAGGGTTCTGGGTTTAGGATACGTCTCACCTTCACCGTCACCACGACACGGCATCGTGCTTGCGAGTTATGGAATGAGGACGAAGAAAGTTTGGGAGGATGAAAAGGTTTGGCTACAAGGCATGTCCAGACCTCTGACGTAGGAAACATGCCTGAAATCATCATGCTCCGACCCTTAGCACATTGCACTTTAGGGGTATTGGGCCCTGGGATTAAGGGGACACTATTGTTGGTGAGTCCTACCCCTAAAACACTTCATGTGCGGCCACCTAACCGGGCTCAACGCTGAACAGCCGCACACAGGCCTTGAATTAAACAGGGCTCAGGGTTTGGAATGCAAGGTTCACGGCTCCTAGGACCGGGGCTCAGGGTTTAGGGAATTTCCGAAAATAGGGGATCCCCGTATAGTACCCCAAATAATAGGATCCATCTTATAAGGACCCCAAAATAAGGTACCCCTAATTTTCGGCAACTCCCATTTAGGGTTTGGGGTTCGATCCTAAGCCATAAGCCCAGTGCATCGTGGCTTTGTCTCGCCCGGCGCACGACGACACTCCGACCCTTAAAGGGTTGGTTACTTGAAGCAGACGCCGGACCTTGGAGAATAATCTGGTGGTAGGATTTAGGGATTGGGGTATCTGATGTTGGAGGATTTTCTTGGTGGCTGAGTTGTAGATGTTGTAGGGCTGGTATGTTGAGTTTTGGACTTGATGAGCGGGCTCGGGACGGCGTCACCTAGACCACAGCTTTAACCGGACCCACTTGCAACTAAGAGGCATGCGACTACTTCACGCACCAAAGGAACCAGAAAGCAGGTGTCAGGTGGCGGAATCCCTACTACTACTACTACTGCTGCTGCTGCTGCTGCTACTACTACTACTACTACTCCTGCTGCTGCTGCTAGCTAGCTAGCTAGCTAGCTGGCTAGCTGGCTAGCTAGGTTAGATACCTTTCACCCCAATTTGCCCCTTAGGCAAGGCTTCGGTTTAAACACAGCACGGGCTGCGGCAGGTCTTGAGCCAGAGAGCCCAATACCCATTAATTAAGGAATATAGCTTAAATCATGATATGAAGCCCTATATAATCTAAGCCATATTCCTTGATTGAGGGGTATTGGGCTCTCTGGGAGCCTCTGGTTAAACTTGTCTTTGGGATCGCCTAAATGGTTTCTGATACTTTTGTAGGCTTCCGGGCTTGTGAGGACACATGTCAGGGGCTCACCGCCTAACTGAGCCCGCTCAGCTATGCTCAACTCGTGTGGCTCAGGTATTCTCACACTCTTGGGGCTTTGGGCTTCCGGTGCCCACGCCAAAAAATCGTCAACCGCGAATACAGCTCTCTCCCTCAGTCTCTCTGTCTCTTTCGTTGTCTCTCGCTCTTGCCGAAAGCCTCGCTAAACCACGAGCACTTCGGGATAGCTCAAACATCTCTGCTGCAGCCATGAAGTCAACTGATGATCTAAACAATCAGACCACCCCTACAACGTGATGGACTCTGCGGGAACTCTAAGGAACCAGGATTATTCGAGCGCCTACATTCAGCCTGTACCAACTCTACAGATCTACTACAGCAGCATTTACGTAGACAGAGCCAGGCGCCGTCTAAGACCCAAATTTACACGCAAAACGAAGCCAAGTGGCTGCAGCCCTCTGAGGGCGTAGAGCGATGCCTCCCAGCCCACGCCGGCATTGCTTTCGGGGTGTGCCTGGGTCAGCCGCTTGGGTGCAGAAGTTATAGGAGTTATAGGTTCAGGCTCAAGGCTCAAAAAGACTACTGGGGAAGTTCGAGGGGTCCCAGGCACTCAGGGGTCAGGATCGGGTTCCGCCCCCTTTCACCGTAAGAGCAGCGGCGTCGGGGCGTGAGGATTTAGGGCTTGAGGTCCACAGCTGACTGATTTTCTTGCGGAGGGCCCGAATCTAAAACCCCAAACCCCACCTAAACCCTCCCGGGCTTCTCAGCCCGCCAGAAACCCTGCTTCCCATCAAGGAGCCCCTAAAGAATCCTTTAAGGGATCCCTTAAAGGAGCCCTGAAAGGAGCCCTTTAAGGTTTTGGTGCGAAAGGCTCAAGTTCTTTGCCAGCATTGACTTTTGCCCCAACCAGAGCTGAAGCCCTGTAAATTTTTAAAAGAAAATAAAATTCAACAATTTTTAAAAGAAAAAATAAAATTCAAGAATTTATTGATTGCATCGAAACTTCATGGCTCTGAAGGTTCGGGCGCTCCCACTCAGACAGGCCGGGCGAGGTGAATGTAGGGGCCTCAATAATTAGACTAGGGTCTCGGGGCATACTGAACAATAACTAGTCTAACTATTAAGGCCCCTATGAAATTGGTCCCCGAAACTCGAAACCCTGTTCCAATTATTAAGGCTCCTGTGATGCTGGTGGTGGGTCGGCTGAGGTGAAATGCTTCCAGGCATAAACAGATTGGGGAAACCCTAAACCCTAAACCCTAAACCCTAAACCCTAAACCCCAGAGCCAGAAATTCGTCCGAGGGTTTCGGGCTGAGGGAGCTTGCGCTCCCGCAACTCGGACTCCGGAGTTTACGGTGTAAAGTTTTTGGGGAGTTTAGAGTTTAGGGTTTAGGGAGCTTAAGGAGTTTAGGGTTTCGGGTTTAGGAAGCTTCTGGTTTAGGGATTGAGGCAAGGCTCATCTTCGACCCCGAGCTGTTGTAGGATGCTGTCCAGCAAGGTCTGTGTCAGCACGGCCCCGCAGTTCACCTCTCCAGGGACGAGCTGCACATTGACATGCTAAAAAAAGCCGCTGCTGACGGGAAAACTCTTGCATTACCACGAAACGACCGAACTGAGCGTGGTATATCGAAGCTGTAACATGCCTGTCATGATGGACACTGGCCCATCAACAGCACGACCATCTGCCTTGCGGTTCTTGAAGGGTCCACCTGATGAGCACCTTCGGTTTTGGACATCCGGGCTTCTTGGTCCGGAAGAAGCTTCTGGCTCTTTACGAGGGAGGGCTTTGGCAAGGAATGTCAGAGTCGCGATGCAAAGTATGCCACAGTTGCCATCCACCGTGAGGTCCCCGTACTGGCCTTTCTGGACCTTGAACATTATTCTCCTCCCAGACTCGCAAAACACCGGACCTCTCTTGGAAGGTCTTTGAGGAGCCACTGAAGACCCTTAAGCCCCGGACCCGAAGCTGAGGGTTTCAAGGGTTCTGGGGGTTTGACAGCTTTGGAGGGTTGGGGCTTTCAGACTTGAGGGGCCTGGTGTGGTTTAGCGGTTCAGCACTTATTTTCCTCCTACTTTGCAAGGACGAAGCCCGCGAGGAAGGCTCAGAGTTTAGGGTTTACCACATCGGCCTGATCCCAAACACTAAGATGCACATCTTCTGCAATGAAATCCTCGTGAAGAGCCCTCTTGAAAACAGGGCTCCTGTCACAGCCCCTACTAGTATAATAAGTAGTCATATCCCTTGAAAGCACCTACATACTCATGCTTAAATCTACTAAGATTCCTGTTATAACCCCTCACCATATCAATTGACAGACCAATATATGCCTGCTTTATTTATTCCCTTATCATATCAGACATGTGTTCAAAACAGGCCCACATATGCCTGCTAGAATCCCTTATCATATCAGAAACGTATTCCCGCTCCAAGGCGCCACTTGATGTCGGATCTCTCCGCCCTGACGCGCGCGAAGGAGGTCAGAAGGCCCCAATGGGACACCGAGGCTGCCAACCTTGGGTCCAGGGATGGGGCTTTGGGGTTTAGGGGCGTTGGGGTTTGGAGTTTGGGAATCCGGGGTGTAGGGGGGGGGGGCAAGCCTAGACCGTACATTCTGGCAAACAAAGAAGGAAAAAATAGAAGAAGAAAATCCCACGGATTCGAAATTTAAGGGTCTAAAGCTCCCTCCTGATTACTGAGATGGTTGCAGGATCTAGAACAGCCCCCAGCTCTACCCTGACTGCGACCCCCCACGTTTTCTGTCGTCCCGGTAGCTCATAGCAGCCGGATCCCGTCTTCCACCTCTGTAGTGTGAGGTCGCTGTCCAGAAACTGAGTCACGGCACTCTGGCACTTCTCAAGGTCTTCCTGTCGGGAGTTTCTTAAGCTTCAGAAGGTTCTGAAAAGGTTTTGGGGTTCAGGGGTTCAGAGTTTGGGACTTCAGAAAGTTCTTAAAGGGTTATATGAGGCTCTGGAGGGGTTCTATTGGGTTCTCGATCGCCTGCGGACTCAGTTGCCCGTCACCTGCACAGGACGGCTGATCCCTGAACCCTACTGTAAACCCTCCACGCTCATTTCTGCATCTTAGTCAACCCTTTCTCCCTCCGTACCTTTTTTTGAGCAGGGACTGCAATGCACCAAGCCCTGAATCCCCTCAGCCAAGCATCGAATGTCAGCACTATGGCTGAGCACGTGAAGCGTGTTGCACTGTCTGCAACCACTGATCTGGGACTACTTGAAAAGACACGATCTTCACTCGATCTCGATAAGCATGACACATCTCACATTCATAAATATCGAAGAGATCACCCGGAAGTAAAAATTGAAACGACAAGCAACTGCCACAGAATTGCACATACCCGAGTAGTCCCAAAATGTGCGCACGCCAGGTGTGTTCAGAATAGTAACGACTGTAATACTGCCATCCTGAATCCTAGAACCTTTTTCTGCACAGATTTGTACATGCCCACCCAGCCCAATACCCCTTAATAACGAAATATACCTTAAATCATAATATCAAGCCTTATATAATTTAAGGTGTCATTTTTGCTTAATTCAGGGGTATTGGGCTCTCTGGGTCCTCGCTGCCCGACGCACCACCGATGAGATTCCGGGTGAAGGCGGCCCCTTTTGTCGCAAGGGGGAAGTCGGCCGCCGACTCGACGCAGGGGTTCGAGTCAAAGCCTGCCGCTGTGACTCGCAACTACCCAGAGAGCCCAATACCCTTTAATTAAGGAATATGGCTTAAATCATAATATGAAGCCCTATATAATTTAAGCCATATTCATCCATATTCCTTAATTAGGGGGTATTGGGCTCTCTGGGTAACTTCTGAGAACAGGCTCTTGAAGGTCCTGTAAAGCACGAACCCCACTACAGGGCACAACACGCGGTGCAAGGCATGTCGCAGCCATTACGTGCTTCTTGACGTGTGCAAGAGGTATGTGATCTTTCACCGGCGCCCTTCCTTTCTTCTTCCCTAGTCTCCTCCCTCTCTCTCTGTCCTGTGATCCTCGCTCAGGGCTACAGAGCAGAGTAGCTGGTCACAGAAGCCAACTGCACGCGGCATGCAGCCACGAAGACATGCAGTCCTAATGCAGGGGCCCTACTAGTTAGAAAAGGTTTTGGGGGTATACTATCCCATAATTGTACTAAGGAACCCCCAAAATAGTATAGGTAAGCATTAAAGCCGCTATACTAGACGTCAAAGCCTTTCGCAACCTCAACGCCCGAAACATCTCTGATCACCGGCAGAGACCGTGAGTGGCCTTGCTGGATCAAGTGGTTCTCAAACTGCAACCGCATCCTGGGAAACTTTCAGGAGCTTGGGTCTAAAGGTTCGGGGTTTAGAGTTTCTTACCTTTGGTTAGTAGGGAATGGAAGAATGGCAGTAATAGTAGTTATACTTGTCCCATTCCTCCATTCCCTACTAACCAAAGGTAAGGTTCAGGGTTGTCGGCGACCAGGTCTGCATTATGTCTGCATCGCACCTGCAGATGTCTGCCAGCACATCTTGTGTCTACATTTCGAGGACACTGCCTGTCCGTCAACTGGAGAAACCGTGCTAGCACAGCTATGTCCGAAAATAACACAAATCTCAGGCAAACTCAGACACAACCCAAGCACCCCGAATCCGCGAACTCCAACCCTAAATCCCGCAATACCCATACCGTAATGGTCGGAATAGCTGGGAAAAGCTTCCCCTTATAGTCCCTATATAAGTAAAGTCAGTACAGTGCAATATACCCCAAGAAGCCTATTTATCACGTCCAATCGCCAAGACTCTCATTGACACCGCCGACCTCATGGGCACAACCACCCTCGATGCAGGCGGGTGGATTTGTTCCAACAGCCAGGAAGGAGAACCTTGGATGCTACAAGGGTTACTTGAAGTGATCATAACAACGAGGGTAGCAGTGACGACCACAATTCGAATGACACTAGCAACAAGGACAAGAACACTAAGAGCAAGAACGGTGATATTTAAGGGATCTATAAGGGTTCCTTTGAAGGGACCGCTAAAGGAATCGATAAGGGTAACCGTTAGCGTCATGCAAGGGGCAGGGCCACCGGCTGGCCCCCCGGGAAGTGCGCCACCTTGGCCAAGGAGGGACCAGCTCGCCGGCTCCCAGGCGGGCTCTCCTTGATGTCCTCCCGGGGTGAGACATAATAATATCTAACAGTGATAAAATTAATTACAATAATGGTAATAGTAATAATCGTAGTAATAGAAATAATAGTAAGAAGAGCAGTACTTGTAATAATGGTAACAATAAAATAGTCACAACAATCGTAAGTATGGTCATGATAATTTTAATATCGAAAGTATGTAGGGGTTACGCGGAACCCTCAACTTAGGCCCCTGCCCTCAACCCGATACCCTAAGCACCAGTCCCCCAAGGAAGTCACATCTCCCGGCAGCTCGTCGCGCGCTTCGAAGTCCCCGTCGTCGACCTTCACCTGCTTCAGGGTTTCCGAACCCTAGTAGGGTTTTAGGCGTTAGGGTTTAGGGTTTAGGGGTTTAGGGGTCTAGGGTTTAGGGGAGTTTAGGGTTTAAGGCACCTCCCCATTGCCCTGTAAATCCCAAGAAGATCCACCGGCGTAACGAATCCAGAAACCTGGCTTGCATCGTCACGGCTTCAGGTTCAAGCCACAACAAGACCAACTCTGAATGGTCGACAAAGCCGCCTGCCTACTTGGAGACGAACTATACCGCCGTACGTCCAGAAAACAAGCTACAATTCACAAGTCGCATACATGGCCTTCTCAGCACACATGCGTGTAAGAAAGTCAGAGACCTTTCAGATTTCAGACGCGGAGAATTCCGAGCAGCAGAAGCAGCAGTGGCAGTGGCAAACACCAAAACAGTGATCATGATATTGAGAACAATATTGATATACACTAATAGTACTCGTCATACAGATATGGGAGTTTCCGAAAATAGGGGACCCTAATATGCAGTACCCTGAATAGTAGGATCCTTATTATAAGGACCCCAAAATAGGGTACCCCTAGTAATCGGAAGTTCCCATTATATGAACCACGAATGATACACAGCCACCGCACCAGGACTCGAGCAGCGAGACCCTGAACCCCAAATCTGTCCGTCTGGAATGATTTTCAGATGTTCGGATGCTTCATGTCGGGGCCTTAATCATTAGAACAGGGTTTTGGTGGCTCCTTATTATAAGTATAGTACAGTGTAACTCCAAACCCCATTCTAACTACTACAGCAGAAGCCAGTTGGAATATCATTATCGTAACCCCCCTTAAGGTAAATTATACGGGATCCTACCATTAATCCATATTCCAACTTTCTGGAGTTCCCTTTAAGGCCCCCTTGTCAGAGCACGAGCTTCTGCAAGAAAGCCGACCTCGTTGTCCAGGCCGGCGATGCAGTTCCGCAGCTGCTCCGCGTGGCTAGCCCAGGGGCTTGTGATGCCTGCGGTAAGGGATCCCCTAATTTGGGGCCCTATAGTACTAAGGGTACTCTATAGGAGCCCCCAATCAAGGGATCTACTTTTTGGATCCTTCCTGTTTCCAAGTATAGATGCCGTCCCAACAAATAGGGTTTGGGGACATATCATAGCGCCACAGGTTTAATGGAAGACTAGTGCTGGGATTCCCTATGATCTACCTTCAGGGCATGAGGATGAAATGTTCCAACTTTCTGAGTCTATTGTAAGAACTCCAAAGCGGATATTCCCAGAGAGCCCAATACCCCTTAATCAAGGAATAAACCTTAAATCATGATATGAAGCCCTATATAATTTACGGTATATTCCTTAATTTAGGAATATACCTTAAATCATGATATGAAGCCCTATATAATTTACGGCATATTCCTTAATTAAGGTCGTATTTGGGCTCTCTGGGTTCGGCAGGGCAAGGGCGAAAGCGGCAAGGATGGGAGGCCAAAAGGGGGGTTTAAGATTCTTGGGGTAGGGATTCCTTACTATGAACCCTATTATGGGAACCCTAATCCCCACTAAAACCCATAGGCTAAAACCCCTTTTGGCCTCCTATTAGGCAAGGATGGAGACCCCAGGATCCCCCTTGAGTTTGGAATTTTTCGTACCGCCGCGGCCCCACCTGTTTCTTTCAGCTGCTGCACAATAACATATGTCTATCTATGCCATAAAAAATGTATGCATGTATGTCTGTATGTATGTAGGTACAAAAAATACATTTAAAAAAAAACTGAGGGCTCCTTCTCGACTGAATCTTGAGCCTACTACTTGGCAGGCCTGTGTAGGTCTGTGGGTCAGGCGTACTGTAGGCTGGTGCTTCAAGAACTGATCCATCGTGAACTTCAAAGCTTTGAGGCTCAGGCTGTGTGTTAGAGCTTTTCCCTTTAGCTTTGGGGTTTGGAGTTTGAGCAACGAGCCCCGCTGTAGACTCTGCATACACCTTTTCATCCGAAACCCAGTCCCTATACCCGAGTAATAGTATTACTGTATTAGTATTGCTACTACATTATCATTGTTCTTCTTGTTGTTATTGGTATGATTGTTCTTATTGTTGTCCTTGGTGTGGGTTGGACCTTCGAAGACACTCTCGGCCAGGCTGCCAATCTGTAAAGAAGCTCCGCCGGCGCTCACGAAGCCCATGGGACCTTTCTTCATCTTCTGGTACTTCTGGGAAGCCTGGAGAAGCGCTCTAGGCCTAACTTTTGAAGGATCAGGGCAGAGGGCTCCTTAAGCGCATTCATATCACACTAAGGATCGAAACACGATTTGGTTCGAAGATCCTACTCCATCCCAGGTGCTTCAAGCCTCTGTAGGTCTGCCGGGATTGGTGCGGATTGCCCGACGTAGCAACCCTAATGATGGGAGGCCAAATGGGGGGTTTAAGATTCTTGGGGTAGGGATTCTTGAACATGAACCCTATTATGGGAACCCTAATCCCTACTAAACCCCATAGGCTAAAACCCCTTTTCTCCTCCTATGACCTAAGCGCTCCTCGTCCAGGGACATGAGGTAGGCCCCCATCTCATAGACGGCTTCCAGCGAGCCGGGGAGGGTGCGGCAGCCCTCGGTCTCGTTGTGCCTTGGCGCGCGGAGGAGTGGTTTAGGGTTTAGGGTTTAGGGTTTAGGGTTTAGGGCCTTCGAGCAGTTCTCAAGTCTTCGTCAGAAACATGAGACGTCGGCGTTGCGGCAGCAACGAAGGCACTGAAAGAAGCAGTGCCGATTGCAGGCCCTCAACCCGAACTCTGAAAAACAGTTGAAGTCTGTGCTTTAGGGTTTAAGGTTACGGTTCAGAATTTAGGGCTTAGGGTTCAAGCTTTAGGGCTGCTTCTGTTGAGGCTCTGCTTGCTGCATTTGTAGAGAAGCCCCTGTAGGCCGCCCCTGCTCACCGGCACGTCCCCAAGGCGCCGCACTTCCTGAGCTCTTCCTACTGCTAGGGTTTAGGTTTCGGGGCTTTTTTTCCCTCCTACCTAGCTTTCAGGGCTTGGGGCTTAGGGTTTAGGCTTTGGGGTTTAAGGCTTAGGCTTTAGTTTTGGGGTTTAGGGTCTGGGGTTCAGGGCTTAGCGGCCTTATTAGGCGTCACAAGGTGGGGTTTGGGTTTGGAGTCTGGGGCTTGGGGGCCTGAAGAACTAGAGTTGAGCCCCTCTGAGGCATACGATAGCAGAACTGTTCGGGTTTTTTTTTCCCTCCTAACTGTTCGGGTTTAGGGTTTAGGGTTTAGGGTTTAGGGTTTGAATGCGATTGCCTGGCATCACCCACTCCTCCAACCTCTATGTTACCGGCCCAACTGGTAGCACCAAGAGGGGCATGAAACAACGGAGCACCCGGTAGAGTCTCCGTGACATACTAGACTACAAACTTGGAGAAAAAAACAGCTCTGTACCCGAAGGCCTGAATCTAGAACCTGCGCCGCGGCCAGTAAAAGGCTGCAAGCTGATGCATCTTGCCTTCGCGGGGCTTTGCGTACCTCCAGTGCCTGTGCCCACCCCAGAAGCCAACTGCTTCGACTTCTTAACGACGGGAGATATCCCTTCCGGGGTTTATCGACAAGTGCCTCTTGCCTAAAGCCCAGAACCATGAACCCCCTGAAAGGACCAAGTAGAGGAATCCCAGATGTCAAGCCGCAGCAAAAAGCCTCTCTGCGTTCTCTACTTCCAGACGATGCCCGGCAGTCGACAGGATCTCCCAGGCGTTCCTGTCAGGGCTTATGGTTTAGGGTTTATGGCCAATCGCAGTAGGGATAGGGGTTTAGGATTGATGCCTTTGGGCTTTCGGCGTTAGGTGCTTGGTTGAAGGCCTTTGCTATCTAGAAAACGTGGGCCAACTAACTCCGCTGGGGTACATGAGAACGTGAGCACACAGACGACCAAGTATTCGAAATCTTGGTCCTGCGATTTCTTCAGTACCGCAACATAAAACCTATCGAAACCACAAGCCACCATTATCATCTCAATTCCAAGGCCCTCAAGGTCCAAACCTGCAGAACACCTCGAACCCTACGACACCACATGCCAAGCACCTGATAAACCCCTTTCAAAAACCTCTTCGAAAAAGGATTTTTGAACTCCGAATACAGGGAACTCCAGAAAGTTGGAATATGGTTTCATGGCAGGATACCCTATAATTTACCATAGAAGGGTTAGGATAATCATATTCCAACTTTCTGGCTTCTACCTTAAAATAAACATACAAAACCCGGTAGATCACCAGGGACCAGGCTTGGCCACCCAACGACGGCCGGGTTTCTCCAGCTCCTGCGCGAGCCTGGGAGCTGTGCCGAAGGGTTCAGAGCGTCCGGTTGTGGCCTTGCTTTTTCTTTTTGGACTTTGGGTTTAGGGCCTCCGGTGTTGAAGATTTTGAGGTTTCGGCGCTCACACTCGGACAATCCAGGCGAGGCATCTGGTTCGGAGTCTGCATCACTATTTTGAGGTTTAGGGTTCGGGGGTCAGGGGTTGTTGCAATCGGTCACGCCGACTGAACTGACGGGCGTAAAGTTTAAGGCTTCAGAGTTCAAGCGAACAGTGCCCAGTCCTAAAACCCGGTAGTTAAGCAACCTACTTAGATCTTTATAAACAGCCCTCCGTGAGTTCAGTTCGCACGTCTTGCTTGAAGTTTATTAGCGGTCATCTGTTTCTTGTGTGTGTGTGTGTGTCTGTCCGCGCATGGCGAGGCCCTAGGGTGCTTGGACCTTTGGCGTCTTTCCGGGAGCTCAACGGGCGGCGGGAACAGAAACTGAAACATATGAACCACTTTGATGGTGCTCGCTCATGGGCTCAAAGTTTTGGGCTTACAGCAACGGCCCCAAGAATCTGTGATGAAAGCCCGCGAGCTCCCGCAATAGTTAACAAGCCTGAGCCTACCCGAGACTCACCGAACCATCCCAAAACTGCCAGATACAACCCGGGTCGACTCCTGCAACAATGAGAGAAAGGCGTGTGGTTGGCCCACGCCCACAGATGTGTCTGAGTTGACGTTAACATGGTTGGCCCACCGATGCTCTGGGAAATGGATGATGTCTGAGCGGACGTTAACATGGTTGGCCCACGGACGCTCTGGGAAATGGGTGATGTCTGAGTGGACGTTAACATGGTTGGCTTACGGATGCTCTGGGAAATGGGTGCTGCCTGAGTGGACGTTAACATGGTTGGCCCACGGATGCTCTGGGAAATGAATGACGTCTGAGTGGACGTCAACATGGTTGGCCCACGGATGCTCTGGGAAATGGATGATGTCTGAGTGGACGTTAACATGTTTGGCCCACGGATGCTCTGGGAAATGCATGACGTCTGAGTGGACGTTAACATGGTTGGCCCACGGATGCTCTGGGAAATGGATGACGTCTGAGTGGACGTTAACATGGTTGGCCCACGGATGCTCTGGGAAATGAAGGACGTCTGAGTGGACGTTAACATGGTTGGCCCACGGATGCTCTGGGAAATGAATGATGTCTGAGTGGACGTTAACATGGTTGGCGCAAGGATGCTCTCTAAAAAATGGATGATGTCTGAGTGGACGTTAACATGGTTGGCCCACGGATGCTCTGGGAAATGAATGACGTCTGAGTGGACGTTAACATGGTTGGCCCACCGATGCTCTGGGAAATGGATGACGTCTGAGTGGACGTTAACAGGGTTGGCCCACGGATGCTCTGGGAAATGGATGATGTCTGAGTGGACGTGAACATGGTTGGCCCACGGATGCTCTGGGAAATGGATGATGTCTGAGTGGACGTTAACATGGTTGGCCCACGGATGCTCTGGGAAATGGATGATGTCTGAGTGGACGTTAACATGGTTGGCCCACGGATGCTCTGGAAAATGAATGAAGTCTGAGTGCACGTTAACACGAGTGGCCACGCATGCTCTGGAAAATGAATGATGTCTGAGAGCAGGTCAACATGGTTGGCCCACGGATGCTGGGGCAAATGAATGAGATCTGAGTGCACGTTAACATGGTCGGCCCCGATGTCTGAGTGACGCAGGGATGCACTGGGAAGCGCACTGGCCTACGGATGCTGTGAAAAAATTGATAAGGTCTGAGGGGACGTCAACATGGTTGGCCCACGGATCCTCTGGGAAATGGATAACGCCTGAGTGGACGGTAATTAACATGGTTGGCCCATGGATGCGCTGGGATATGGATATCAATCAGGTCTCATTGGACTTTACCTTGATTGGCCCCCGGATGCTCTGGGAAATGGATGATGTCTGAATGGACGTTAACATGGTTGGCCCACGGATGCTCTGGGAAATGGATGACGTCTGAGTGCACGTTAACATGGTTGGTCCACGGATGCTCTGGGAAATGGATGACGTCTGAGTGGACGTTAATGGTTGGCCCACGGATGCTCTAGGAAATGGATAACGTCTGCGTGGACGTTAACATGGTTGGCCCACCGATGCTCTGGGAAATGGATGATGTCTGAGTGGACGTTAGCATGGTTGGCCCACGGATGCTCTGGGAAATGAATGACGTCTGAGTGGACGTTAACATGAATGGCCCACGGATGCTCTGGGAAATGAATGATGTCTGAGTGGACGTTAACACGGTTGGCCCGCGGATGCTCTGGGAAATGGATGATGTCTGAGTGGACGTTGACATGGTTGGCTCACGGATGCTCTGGGAAATGAATGACGTCTGAGTGGACGTTAACACGGTTGGCCCACGGATGCCCTGGGAAATGGATGACATCTGAGTGGACGTTAACATGGTTGGCCCACGGATGCTCTGGGAAATGGATGATGTCTGGATGGACATTAACATGGTTGGCCCACGGATGCTCTGGGAAATGAATGCCGTCTGAGTGCACGTTAACATTTTTGGCCCACGGATGCTCTGGGAAATGAATGACATCTGAATGGACGTTAACATGGTTGGCCCACCGATGCTCTGGGAAATGAATGACGTCTGAGTGGACGTTAACATGGTTGGCCCACGGATGCTCTGGGAAATGGATGACGTCTGAGTGGACGTTAACATGGTTGGCCCACCGATGCTCTGGGAAATGGATGACGTCTGGATGGACGTTAACATGGTTGGCCCACGGATGCTCTGGGAAATGGATGACGTCTGAGTGCACGTTAACATGGTTGGCCCACGGATGCTCTGGGAAATGAATGATGTCTGAGTGGACGTTAACATGGTTGGCCCACGGATGCTGTGGGAAATGAATGACGTCTGAGTGCGCGTTAACATGGTTGGCCCACGGATGCTCTGGGAAATGAATGACGTCTGAGTGGACGTTATTGGTTGGCCCACCAATCCTCTGGGAAATGAATGACGTCTGAGTGGACGTTAACATGGTTGGCCCACGGATGCTCTGGGAAATGAATGACGTCTGAATGGACGTTAACATGGTTGGCCCACGGATGCTCTGGGAAATGGATGACGTCTGAGTGCACGTTAACATGGTTGGTCCACGGATGCTCTGGGAAATGGATGACGTCTGAGTGGACGTTGACATGGTTGGCTCACGGATGCTCTGGGAAATGGATGACGTCTGAGTGGACATTAACATGGTTGGCCAACCGATGCTCTGGGAAATGGATGATGTCTAAATGGACGTTAACATGGTTGGCCCACGGATGCTCTGGGAAATGAACGACGTCTGAGTGCACGTTAACATGGTTGGCCCACGGATGGTCTGGGAAATGGATGACGTCTGCGTGGACGTTAACATGGTTGGCCCGCGGATGCTCTGGGAAATGAATGACGCCTGAGTGGACGTTACTGGTTGGCCCACGGATGCTCTGGGAAATGGATGACGTCTGAGTGGACGTTAGCATGGTTGGCCCACCGATGCTCTGGGAAATGAATGACGTCTGAGTGCACGTTAACATGGTTGGCCCACCGATGCTCTGGGAAATGAATGACGTCTGAATGGACGTTAACATGGTTGGCCCACGGATGCTCTGGGAAATGGATGACGTCTGAGTGGACGTTAACATGGTTGGCCCACGGATGCTCTGGGAAATGGACGACGTCTGAGTGCACGTTAACATGGTTGGCCCACGGATGCTCTGGGAAATGGACGACGTCTGAGTGGACGTTAACATGGTTGGCGCAAGGATGCTCTCTAAAAAATGGATGATGTCTGAGTGGACGTTAACATGGTTGGCCCACGGATGCTCTGGAAAATGGATGCCTTCTGAGTGGACGTTAACATGGTTGGCCCACGGATGCTCTGGGAAATGAACGACGTCTGAGTGCACGTTAACATGGTTGGCCCACGGATGCTCTGGAAAATGGATGCCTTCTGAGTGGACGTTAACATGGTTGGCCCACGGATGCTCTGGAAAATGGAGGCCGTCTGAGTGCACGTTAACATGGTTGGCCCACGGATGCTCTGGGAAATGGATGATGTCTGAGTGCACGTTAACATGGTTGGCCCACGGATGCTCTGGAAAATGGATGCCTTCTGAGTGGACGTTAACATGGTTGGCCCACGGATGCTCTGGAAAATGGATGCCTTCTGAGTGGACGTTAACATGGTTGGCCCACGGATGCTCTGGGAAATGAATGATGTCTGAGTGGACGTTAACATGGTTGGCCCACGGATGCTCTGGGAAATGGATGATGTCTGAGTGGACGTTAACATGGTTGGCCCACGGATGCTCTGGGAAATGGATGACGTCTGAGTGCACGTTAACATGGTTGGCCCACGGATGCTCTGGAAAATGGATGCCTTCTGAGTGGACGTTAACATGGTTGGCCCACGGATGCTCTGGGAAATGGATGATGTCTGAGTGCACGTTAACATGGTTGGCCCACGGATGCTCTGGAAAATGGATGCCTTCTGAGTGGACGTTAACATGGTTGGCCCACGGATGCTCTGGAAAATGGATGCCTTCTGAGTGGACGTTAACATGGTTGGCCCACGGATGCTCTGGGAAATGGATGATGTCTGAGTGCACGTTAACATGGTTGGCCCACGGATGCTCTGGGAAATGGATGATGTCTGAGTGGACGTTAACATGGTTGGCCCACGGATGCTCTGGGAAATGGATGACGTCTGAGTGCACGTTCACATGGTTGGCCCACGGATGCTCTGGAAAATGGATGCCTTCTGAGTGGACGTTAACATGGTTGGCCCACGGATGCTCTGGGAAATGGATGATGTCTGAGTGGACGCTAACATGGTTGGCCCACGGATGCTCTGGGAAATGGATGATGTCTGAGTGGACGTTAACATGGTTGGCCCACGGATGCTCTGGGAAATGGATGATGTCTGAGTGCACGTTAACATGGTTGAAATGGATGACGTCTGAGTGCACGTTAACATGGTTGGCCCACGGATGCTCTGGAAAATGGATGCCTTCTGAGTGGACGTTAACATGGTTGGCCCACGGATGCTCTGGGAAATGAATGATGTCTGAGTGGACGTTAACATGGTTGGCCCACGGATGCTCTGGGAAATGGATGATGTCTGAGTGGACGTTAACATGGTTGGCCCACGGATGCTCTGGGAAATGGATGACGTCTGAGTGCACGTTAACATGGTTGGCCCACGGATGCTCTGGAAAATGGATGCCTTCTGAGTGGACGTTAACATGGTTGGCCCACGGATGCTCTGGGAAATGGACGACGTCTGAGTGGACGTTAACATGGTTGGCCCACGGATGCTCTGGGAAATGCATGATGTCTGAGTGCACGTTAACATGGTTGGCCCACGGATGCTCTGGGAAATGGACGACGTCTGAGTGCACGTTAACATGGTTGGCCCACGGATGCTCTGGGAAATGGATGATGTCTGAGTGCACGTTAACATGGTTGGCCCACGGATGCTCTGGGAAATGGACGACGTCTGAGTGGACGTTGACATGGTTGGCCCACGGATGCTCTGGGAAATGGAGGACGTCTGAGTGCACGTTAACATGGTTGGCCCACGGATCCCACGGATGCTCTGGGAAATGGATGATGTCTGAGTGGACGTTAACATGGTTGGCCCACGGATGCTCTGGGAAATGGACGACGTCTGAGTGCACGTTAACATGGTTGGCCCACGGATGCTCTGGGAAATGGATGATGTCTGAGTGCACGTTAACATGGTTGGCCCACGGATGCTCTGGGAAATGGACGACGTCTGAGTGGACGTTAACATGGTTGGCCCACGGATGCTCGGAAATGGACGACGTCTGAGTGCACGTTAACATGGTTGGCCCACGGATGCTGATGGGAAATGGACGACGTCTGAATGCACGTTAACATGGTTGGCCCACGGATGCTCTGGGAAATGGATGATGTCTGAGTGGACGTTAACATGGTTGGCCCACGGATGCTCTGGGAAATGGACGACGTCTGAGTGAAGGTTAACATGGTTGGCCCACGGATGCTCTGGGAAATGGATGATGTCTGAGTGCACGTTAACATGGTTGGCCCACGGATGCTCTGGGAAATGGACGACGTCTGAGTGGACGTTAACATGGTTGGCCCACGGATGCTCTGGGAAATGGACGACGTCTGAGTGCACGTTAACATGGTTGGCCCACGGATGCTCTGGGAAATGGACGACGTCTGAGTGGACGTTAACATGGTTGGCCCACGGATGCTCTGGGAAATGGACGACGTCTGAGTGCACGTTAACATGGTTGGCCCACGGATGCTCTGGGAAATGACCCCCGAGCTCATCGGGCTCAAGGCATATGGCTTCAGGCTCAAGGTTCAGGGCCTTGTCTTTTTTGCAGGCCCTTTTCCATCGGAGTTCCTGATTAGCAGGAGCCCGTTAGCCAGGACCCGCAAAGGTCTCAGGCTTTCAACTTAGGAACCACCTCTGCTGTCCCGCGCAACAGAAGAACTGAAGCTGTATCCCAGGCGAGACACCCGAGACGATCGGAGCATAATGCATCCCCAGAACAACTATGCGAAGAACAACCCCACCGTCATGGGGCGGCATATGCAGAAACTCGCCATTCTTTCCAGGTAGCTTGTTGAGCTCTGGTCCCAGTTTCGTTGCGTTGGACTTCGCGGTGAGGCTGAGCTTCACAGAAACGGCCTGATCTCAGGGGCCTCGAAAGGTGGGATGAAGGCAGGTAGGACTGCGGGTCACTTGCAATATAGGAACCTGATTCAGAAACCCTGTGTAGGTTCCTACATTAGAAGGACCCTTATTTGGGATTGCCCCACCTACCTTCGTGCAACCTTTAGAGCGCGTGGATCCCATCAAGCGCTAGAGTAGCAGTTTCCGGTGCATTCCCCACCTGTGATTTCCTGGTTTCTCGTTGAAGGATTTAGCTTTTTTTGCCTTAATAGGGATCTATAGTAAATAAAAAATGGCTTCCTTATTATTGTAGCTCAAATTAAATCCCTTCACAAGAACCCAGGTGATTTCATGCATCTGCACTGATCCCCGGGAATACAAGCGCGCCAAGGCTGCCCGAGTGATACAGGGGCTTGTTAATCAGAGCAGGACTTTTGGCAACAAAATAGTATGGTCGAGAGTTCAGGGTTTAGGGTTTAGGGCGTAATCTACAGATAGATAGGTAAATAGGTGGGTAGACAGATTAGATAGATAGACAGATAGATAGATAGCTATGGACTACAAGGGGATATGATTCCTTAGTCAATGGCAACAAAGTGGTATACTTGTAATATACAGACAGGTAGATAGGTAGGTAGATAGACAGATAAATGGATATACAGATGGGCAAGTAGGGACTATAAGGGGTTTGATTCCCTAGTCAATCAGGCTTGCACGGCTTGTGTGCGATTCACCTGAGAGGTATGGAGAGCCCGAAATGGGAAGCCCCGCTTAGTTAGCTTTGTGGGTTCGGGAAGCTACGCAGAGACTCCAATATCCCTTAATTAAGGAATATGCCTTAAATTATAGTAGGATCCCTTTTATGATTTAAGGAATATTCCTCAATTAAGGGATATTGGAGTCTCTGGGTAGGTTCAAGGTTCAAGTAGCGACTTTTTGGTCCCTAAACGGGCTCCTGAAGGTATCTATACGGATACTACAACGGTGGTTGTCAAAATTATGGTCCCTTTTTGGGGTACCCGAAATATTAGGTGCCGTATTATATTAAGGACCCAAAAAGGGACCCTAATTTTGACAACCACCCACAAGGGTTTAGGGTGTACTAGGATCTTCTATGACAGGACGCTCGGAACCCCTCTTCTGCTGCGATGGCCTGGGATAGAAAATCGCCGCTGCCTCCCAGGTGAACTTTGTGGACCTCCGCAGCTTTGGAGCGCCGGCTTTTGGGGTCAGGGCGCGGCATGGGATCGCACAGCTTGGACATGCCAGGAGGGGCTCCGGCAGAAAACAGCTAATAATCGAGCAGTCAGCTGAATAATAAGATAAAGATGATACCATCTCTGAAACGACGACTAAGCACACATGATGGGAAAGCACAGAAAGATAAGCACCATAACAGATGCGCAAATCAAGTACCCTATAGTGTCCCGGTAGGCTTATACAAATTGCTGTACTAGCATCATGTGTCAGCTACACACCAACCCCTCTCTTTATAGATACTACTACAACTGCTACCACCACCACCACCACCACAACTACTACTGCTGATGCTGCTACTACTACTGCTACTACTACTACTACTGCTACTACTACTACTACTACCACCAACACTACCACTACCACTACCACCATCACCACCACCACCACCACCACTACTACTGCTACTACGATCTTTACGAGTGTTCGCATAACAACTAGTAGTGCTATTATGATAAAAGTGCTGGGTTCCCCACCTTCATGCCCGAGGATCCCCAATCCGAGAAGTAGGTATCCTGGCTGGATCATAAGGTTTCACAGCAAAGTCAGCGGGAGTTTGGGGGGTCGAAGGTTTAGGGCTCAGGGGTGAAGGTTTCGAGGCTCACACTCACACAAGGCTGGCAAGGCTCCACATAGTCCATAGAAACTCCACTGATACTCGGTTTAAAGTTCCGGGGTTGGGCTACAACTTCGGGGACTAAGGTTTAAGGAGGTTAGTGAGACTTCCTGTGTGGCTTTCATCGCAGGAGTCAGGACACTACCTTGGGCTGCCCTACTTTGAAAGTCTACTTCGAAGCTCATGGCTACGTCACCGGATCATCCAAGTACGACAGTGCAGGGCTCAGGCTGGTTTTGGAAACGAAGCGATTTAGATGCTTTGGTTGACGTCACCAGTACCACACCTCTTCCGTCTTGCTTTGCGCACTGTGCGATAGGAGTCCTGATAGAAAGACTTTGCCATGCTGGCCGATGCACTCCTTTTCCCATGCTCGCTTTAGAGGTGCGCTGTAGCTCGGCTGCAGCAGAAAGAAACTCCTCCGCTCCCTGTTTGCATCCGGGCCTCCCGAGGATGTTGCCGGGTAGTGAAGCCGGAAAGTCTTTCAAGATTAGTGTTCTGCGAAATCCCTGCATGCCCCGCCCCTGAACCTGTCAACAAAGCCACAAAGCTTAAAGCAAACGACCACAAATCGTGCTCAAAACCCTGCACGCCTTGCCCCAGACCATCGTCTCTTAAACTGCTAGGCCCGAATCCCTCAGTAACCTGATAGAGCCCTCTAGTAACCCTGATGTAACGTAGACCTTTCGTAGATCCCTCAAGGGCACCTTCAACATGCCCTGAATATCCCTAAACCACAGGAGCCCTTCTACAATCCCTTAAAGCATCCCTCAAAGGAGATCCTTTAAAGGAGCCCTTACGGTATCCCTTAAAGGAACCCTTAAAGCAACATCTAAAGCTCAAAGGAACCCTTGAAGGATCCATCTAAGCATCTCTCAAAGCCTCCCTGACAGCTTCCCTGAAAGGATCCCTTAAGAGGAACCCTCAAAGCAACCCTTAAAGCATCTTAGTTTAGGGTTTAGTGTGTTTTTAAGATGCAGGGTTTAGTGTTTAGGGCTTAGGGTTTCCGTCAGAGGAACTCTGAAAGGATCCGGCAAAGAATCCCTTAAAGGATCCCTTGAAAAGGCTCCCTTAAACGGAGCCCTTAAAGGAGCCCTTAAAGGGAGCCCTTAAAGGGAGCCCTTAAAGGGAGCCCTTAAAGGGAGCCCAAAAAGAAGCCCCCTCAAAAAGGAGCCCCCTTAAAAGGAGCCCCCTTAAAAGGATCCCTGGTGGTCCTGGCAGGCACCGGAGTCCTCCAGCGAGTCGCTGCGCTGCAGAAGCGAGCTCGCAGCTGGCTCGGCTTCGGAAAGGGGAAACCTTGCTTAGGGGCAGGGGGCTTAGGGTTTAAGGGGGTTTAAGGTTTAGGGTTTAAGGGTTTAAGGTTTAAGGGCTTAGGGTTTAGGGTTTAAGGGGTTAAGGGTTTAGGGTTTAGGGGTTTAGGGTTTAAGGTTCAGGGGTTTAGGGTTTAGGGTTTAGGGTTGGGGGTTAGGGCTTGGGGCTTTGGTTTTGCAGTTTAGACGGTACGGTTTGGGGTTTTGGGCTTAGGGCTTAGGACATTTAATTTTGTGTTGAGGGCTTAGGATTGGGGTTTAGGGAAGCGCCGGCAAGGGCTTTAGGGGGTGTGTTTATAGGGTTTAATTCAGGCGCGCACTAATGCCCTTGCAATTTTTTGTGCGTCACGGCGAGGCTCGGGTGGATGAATCCCTAAACCCTAAGAACGTTTAGCGTTCAGACGGTAGGTGCCCGAATGACTAGACCGAGGTTCTAGCACGCGTGACACGAGAGTTTGCGCCTTGCTTAGCGGCGAATGCAATCGATGCACAAACATGGCATGTGTACGCGGCCCGCTTGTGTGGATTTTTGCTTGAAGCACCATGCGAAAAGTTCATTGGAGGGGCCCAAAGTAACTCGACGACGAGGCAATTGAGAACAAACAAACTCGAACCAAGAGGAGTTAAGCCGGAGCTAAGCTGCAGTGCCTTAAGTCACCCCTAATGCCTGGCATCCCTGGGGACCGGAGACTGAATTTCAGGGGCATTGTAGGGTAAATGCAGCCGGAAACCAACCACGCAGACCCGTCCGCTCGTTCTGACCATAGGCCAGCTTCTGGCTGCTACCTGCGGCGGAGAGAGTACTACTGCTGCCGCTAGTGCTACCAGTACTATACTACATTACCAGGTCCTCTGCTACTAGGACGACTGCCCCTACACCCGCCCCGTTGGTAATCAGAGAGAGCAGGCCACGCCTGCAGACGGCCCAGCGCGAGGATCGTGCGTGACTCTGATGGCGTCGCCCTTCTCGCAGCTTAAGCCCTCGAGCAGGAAGGACTTGGGCCTGAAGCTCCTCCTGCTCTCAAGGGTGGACCCTAATATAGTACGATAAATACTAGGATCCTTATTATAAGGACCCCAAAATCAGGTACCCCTAATTTTCGGAAACTCCCATATGGGGCAGCACAATCACACTAGGGTTTTAGGATCTAGGCCCCGGATTAGGAGCAAAGCCCCGGCCGTCTCATGGCTGGAGAACATGGAACCTGCAGCCGAAAGCCCGCTGTACCCCACACACTTTGTTGTAGAGCCATTATGGACTGCAGAACCATCAAAAATCCTCTTAGTAAGTAACTTATGAAGACCCTGTAGCAAACCCTATGGCCGGTAGTTGACCCGTTTAGCAACCCTTCTTGTGGTCTTAGAGACCCTGCGCCCAAGACCAGAAGTCCTTGCGACGTAGCTCTGTCCGAAGTACGAGAGCCCATCTTCATCCGACTCCGCTTGGATCTTCTGCGCCTTGGTGTAGGCTTAAGGTTTGCTAGCGTTTGAGGGTATGCTGAAACTCCGAGACAGGTTGTGGGACCCTCACAGCAGCCCCGGAAGAAGCCTCATAGTAAGCCTTCTAGAACCCTCATATATAGTAACCGTATTAGGAGCCTGATACTAACCCTTGTGGAACCCGTAGAACTCCCATAACATCCCGATTGCCCCATCCCAAAAAGGAGCCCGACAGTAACTTTCTTACAGCCCTACAATGTATTGTTTGGGTTGAGCGGCTGGAAGCACTTCGTCACGAAGGGCATGCGTGGTCAGGAGGGCGGCTGAGATGGAACATATCCAGCGCAGGGCTGACATGAAAGTGCCAAGGATTGGGTAAACGACTGGCCCGGCTAAAGGTTTCGAGCCATGTGCCTGCCGAAGATTCGACAGCTCTTTCTCTGAACTGGTATGGTTGCGAACGTTGTTATAGTCGTACCTGTAGCTGATGCCATGAATGTCCCCGCCACGCATTAAACCTCTAACGCGAAAGCCCCAAACCCTGCAGTCCTGGATCTTGAATGGTACTCTAACCCTGGAAACAAAAAAAACTAGGTCCCCTATTCTGACTTCCTGAACGTCCCTAAGGCAGATGAAAAAATAGCTTCTTTATGGGTGGTTGTCAAAATTAGGATCCCTTTTTGGGACCTGATATTTAGGGTACCCAAAAAGGGGCCGTCATTTTGACAACCACCCTTATGGCTCGGCTCCCACGCCCACGAGCTCCATGCAACTCTCCCGGCCTTTTGCCCAGAGCCGCTGTCAGCAAACCGGCGCAACAACCACTCGACCACCAGCTGGCCTCTAGGATTTGGCTTCGAAGGTTTTATCTTCGGGGTTTAGGGGTCAGGGTTTTCAGGTTCAGGGCTTGTAGGGTTTTGGAGTGTATACAAAGTTTAGGACACAGTGTAGCTTAGGTCTGGGGCCATTTCCGGATGCAGGCCCTTGAGGGTCGTGCGCTCTTGAGGCTTTCCCTTCACCCTACTTGTCGGGTATCATGGGGAACTAAAGGTTAACCTTTTTGGTTATACAGGGATAATATGTAGGCTATACTACCCAAAAAAGGTTAAAGGTTACCTACTCTACTACTAGGTCACATAACTTGATATGCAGTTCCGACAGCTCGCTTAGAGGCTGCTGAACGACCTTAAACCATTGGCTGGAAATTTCCACCACTCTGAACCCCTGCCATTACCTCTCACCCTGCAAGTCCTCAAACCCTTAGTCTCAATGAATTGCCCAGAGAGCCCAATACCCCTGAATTAAGGAGTATAGCTTAAATCATAATATGAAGCCCTGTATAATTTGAGCCATATTCCTTAATTAAGGGGTATTGGGCTTTATGGGTGCCCCCTGACATGCCCACCTTGTGCTGGTTCCCGATCCCAGAAGACGTGCCGAAGGAGGAGGAGGTCCGACTCGATAACCCTGGTGCCCCCTTGGTCGCACAGGAGGTCATTTTGGTGCTCCTTATTACGATTATAGTACAATGGGACCGAGAACCCTATTCTAGTTATCTTCTCGCAGGAAATGGCATCTTGAAATCTACGGAATCTACGGCCTCTGGACCTTGATAAGTTACCCTCCGCCTCGGCTCTGGGCTTTTCGGACCTCGACAACCGAAACTGTTTCGGCCTCGTGGAAAGGCACCCCTGACAGCGTCAGCACTGCCACTCCGACTGAAGCTCCACTGAACGACATCCATCCTGGCAGCCGAGTGCAGCAATCTTTGCTAGGGGCCAAGTGGCCTGCAGCGGCGGCAGCGATGCGCAGAAGGCGTACGGCCTGCAACTCACGATCAGTGCCAAAGCGAACGGAATAGTCGGGCGTTGGAAAAGACTTGGATGGAATACATAGAGAGAAGTGTATGCATGCATGCATGTGGGCATGTATGCATGTACGCATGCATGCATGTGTCGGTGTGTATATGTACATGTATACATGTATGCATGTATGAATGTATGCATGTACGTATGCATGTACGTACGCATGCACGCAACTCTGATACAAAAAACGTGAAGTTATGTACTCTGTCGTTCTGGATGGTATACTACCTCGCTACCCTAAACAAATCATGCATCCCAAATCCCCCAAACACCTCGCGCTCTAAACTCAGTCAGCAAATTAGTCGCTCGCAGGGGCATTGGGCGCTTATTTTCGGCAGGGACTTCATTGTTTCAGGACCGTTGTAACTACTACGAACCCAGAGAACCCAATACCCCCTAATTAAGGAATATACCTTAAATTATAGGGGCCTATGATTTGAGGTATCTTCCTTGATTAAGGGGTATTGGGATCTCTGGGAAAGCCCTCGTATTGCGAGTTGCCTTCGCAAGGCGACGGTCAGAGACTTCGAATCGCGGCTCTGCCTCCTGGACCGCAGGGCCGTCAACATTGGGGAAGGCTTTCGTTTCTTGTGATGATAAGTACACTATAAACTTCCAAACTGTTTAAGGAGAACCCATACCCCCACATGCACCTGCCATATCATGGCTGCATGAAGCAAGATATACGAAGCAAAGACTTATGGAAGTGTTTCATGGGCTCAGGGTCGAGAAGGGTGCTGCCTCGCAGGTTCTAGGCTTGGCACAGCATGCCCGAAGATGCTGATACTGATAATACCCACAGTAAACCAGATATGACTAGAATCAATCCCTACCAAGCCAGACAAGTACGGGCGGGACCAATCACTCCTCCGCCAGAAACTCACGCAACTCGGCCACGACCTCCAGCAATGAGTCCGGGAATTCCACCTCCAAAGCTGTCTCATTTACGTGTATTTTCGAGGAGCAGAAGACCCAGAAGCAACAGTAATAGTACTAGTACTGGTGCCAGCACGTAGCAGTACTATGCTCGTCAAAGACGTAGCAGTAGTCGTCGTCGTCGTAGTGGTAGTGGTGGGCGGTCCTAGTAGTACTAGCAGCGGCAGCAGCAGCAGCAGTAGTAGTAGTAGTAGTAGTAGTGGTGGTGGTGGTGGTAGTGGTAGTGTAGCGGAAGTGATAGTGGTAGTGGTAGTGCTGGTACTAGTGCTAGTCCTAGTGCTAGCGCTAGTGCTATTGCTGGTAGTAGTAGCAGCAGCAGCAGCAGTAGTAGTAATGGCTTTTTGTCACCCAGATGGTGTGCCTAGTAGCAGTAGTAGTAGTCGTCGTCGTAGTAGCAGTAGTAGTAGTAGCAGCAGTAGCAGTAGCAGCAGCAGAAGTAGAAGTAGAAGTAGAAGTGGAAGTAGAAGTTTATAAAAGTAGAAGTAGTAGTACTAGTACTAGTACTAGTACTAGTACTACTACTACTACTACTACTACTACTACTACTAGTGCTAGTACTAGTACTAGTACTAGTACTAGTACTAGTACTAGTACTAGTACTACTACTACTACTACTACTACTACTACTACTACTACTACTACTACTACTACTACTACTACTACTACTACTACTAGTGCTAGTACTAGTACTAGTACTAGTACTAGTCGTAGTAGAAGTAGAAGTAGAAGTAGTAGTAGTAGTAGTAGTAGTAGCAGTTTTTGTCGTTTTTGGCTCCCACTTGTCGGACTCACTCGGACTCCGCGCTGCAGGTAACACGTCGACTTCGGGAAGCTAGCAGAGCTAGTGCCATTACTGACCGCTCAGTTTTAGTCGTGGTAGTAGTAGTAGTAGTAGTAGTAGTAGTAGTCGTAGTAGTAGTAGTAGTAGTAGTAGTAGTAGTTTTTGTTGTTCTTGGCTCCCACTTGTCGGACTCACTCGGACTCCGCGCTGCAGGTAACACGTCGACTTCGGGAAGCTAGCAGAGCTAGTGCCCTTACTGACCGCTCAGTTTTAGTCGTCGTAGTAGTAGTAGTAGTAGCAGCAGTAGTAGTATTCTGGCAGCAGCAGCAGTAGCAAGAGCAGTTCAGTGGCAGCAGAAGTGGTAGCAGCAGAAGTGGTAGCAGCAGTAGCAATGGCAGTAGCAGTACCAGAGTAGCAGTGGCAGTGGCAGTGGCGATAGTAATAGCAGTAGCAGAAGCAGTAGTAGTCGTCGTGGCAATGGCAGTGGTAGTGGCAGTGGCAGTGGTGGTGGCAGTGGCAGTGGCAGTGGCGGTGGCAGTGGCAGCGGTAGTGGTGTTGGTGATGATTGTGACAGTGGTAGTGGTACTGGTAGTGGTCGTGATGTACTCTCTTGCTGGTGCTTGTGCCAGTCCTGGTGCTAGTGCTAGTCTTGGTGCTAGTTCTAGCGGCAGTGGCAGCAACATCACCATCGGCTATACTGTTATGACAATTATTACCTTCATGCTGCAACGCCTGAAAGACTTGATCCGCTAATGTCTGCCTTCTTCGCCCTCTTCTGCAGGTCAACTGAGTCCTGCTGGCAGCAGAGAACTGCAGCGTTGGAGGCTTGAGGTTTACGCTCTCGCAACTCGGACATGCCAAACGGGGTCTCACGGTTCGCAGCTCGACTACCATTGTCTCCCTATTTTACATGACGATACAATGCCTAACAACAAGCAACTCCCAAGTCGCTGTGGGACTTCGGTACTGCCGTTCCTATTGCCACATGACCTTTAGTACTCTGCGGGAATCATGTTGTGTGCTATGGGGCTCTCCGATGCTTCAGCCTCGATTCTCTCCGGATGAAACTGGATTTTTGGTGTGTGTTTTGAGAGCCGGGTCAAAGAGAAGGACTACGCGAGAGCTGTGGCTGGTTCTGACTTCCGGCACTACTTTGGGGCCGCGAGGTGTGCAGGGTCTGCGGAACCCCCAAGACCTCCATGGAGAGCAGGGGCTTCACGTGCGGCTGCGCGTCGCCGGAGGCATCCTC
The DNA here is from genome assembly GCA_905221615.1 of Symbiodinium sp. CCMP2592. NCBI lineage: Eukaryota > Dinophyceae > Suessiales > Symbiodiniaceae > Symbiodinium > Symbiodinium sp. CCMP2592. The sequence continues at coordinate 348,212 of CAJNDT010005779.1, read as the reverse complement.
GGCATCCTGGCATCCCAGCGTGTCAGCCCCCGAGCCCCCAAACCCGGAGCCGGTGAACTCCTACTATTATCATGATTATTGTTACTGTTTCTGATGCTGTTGCTGTGGCTATTACTGTTTCTGTTCCTCTTACTCTTACTACTCCTATGACAAATACTATTACAAAAGAGATGCGGTCCCAGACAAAGGGTCTGGAGAGTGTAGAAAGCTTTTCAGGGCCAGGTGTTGCGGGAGTGGAGGCTGGGAATTGGCTTGGGGCCTTGTAGAACTTCACGGCTTCGGCTTCTGTGATTCTCCGCTCACAATTAAGGTTATGCAAGCTTCCGTGGCTTGTCCAGCTTCGAGTTTTTCAAGTTAGTGCTGTAGCTTCGGGGCTTTGAAGAAGCACCGCTCAGCGCAATCACTTCCACATCCAGGTCAGAGTTGAACGCCAATGCTCGCCTAGTGCACTCTCCGTATTAAAAGGAAGCCTTGCGGCCTGGCATCGCGCTCCAACACTCATGCACTAGATCATGCGGAAAACACGGCTGCAACTGCAGGCTGGCAGCGATGTTCGAGGTACCTACTCTTGATGCCAGAGCCAAAACTTTCTTGGTTGTTTTAACCTAAAAGACCTATGTTTAAAAAAGCACTGTGTGATCATGGTTTGGGACCTTGAACCCTCAGCTCTAAGCCGAGGTTCGGACTTCGAAAACTCTACCTGGCTCTGGGCTCAACCGAAGCGGCCTTCCGACTGGCAATATCGGGTCAACTCCCTCAGCCTAGAGAAGAAGGGTGCTGACTTGGACACAACAATGACACGCTAGCCGAACTTGACGGCCTCCTCCCGTTAACCGGAACTTTGGAGGTGACACACTTAATAGTGGCAGTAGCAATGGTAATCATGAGGGTCATAGCCACAGAAATCATAATAACAATAATAGTAATTACTAGTGGTAAAGAGGGTCCTCGTCCAGAGTGAGGCGGAGGAAGCTCTGTACTGACCTGCACCAAAGATTGAAGCTACAGGAAGCAGGAATGAGTGGTGTTTCGGCACAAGCTGCAGTGCTGAGGTGAGCAGCTGAGTTGTCTTCTGTACAAGGCCGGTTGAGTTCCTGCAAATACCTTATGACAGACATCCTCTTAAAACTTTGCAAAACCCTAGAAACAAAAAATAACAAAAAAGCTTAACAGAAAACACTACGAAACAACCTCAACTTTGTTTTCAGAAAAGCAACAATCACCCTCCAAAATACGATTCCTCAACCCAAGGAGCCTCTTGGAGATTCGGCTCACGCACCGGCGGAGGAGGAAGCGGTCGTAGAGTGCATCCAGCTCATCGGTGTCCTGTTTAGGGTTCTGTTTTAATACAGCAGGGTTTAGGGTTAGGGGCAACTCTGCAAGGACTTTTTGGGGTGTTTTGCTAGGTTTAGGTTTGGGGTTTAGGGCTGTAGGTTCTCCAGCATGCTGATTTCAGGTTTACGGTGGAGGATTAGGGCTTCGGGTTCAAGATACAGGTACACACGGTACCGCAACGGTTTCAGAAAGTAGTGGACACTGCCATGTCATAGACATTAAACAATCAGGGTGCTTGCTGCAAGGACCCATAAGTAAGGAAGGCACCCCCAGTTTCAGGAACTCCCGCGAAACGCTTTGCTCCGAAAATACATTGACGAACCAGCAAACCCGGAAAGCGGAGCGGTCCGGCAGCTCATTCGAAGCTGCTGCTGCGCACCATAGCGGCACGGGCACCTGAGGGCTATGGAGCTTCGGGGCTTGCGGGTTTCAGGTTCAGGTTTTAGGGTCTAAAGTAGAAGCCCGAAAGTTGGAACATCATTATCCGCATGCCCTTAAGGTAAAAGCATAATGAATCCCAGCATTGGTCATCCTAAATCCATGTTCCAACTTTCTGGGATTCACTGTATGCTGTTTGCGGATTTGGGGGCGTGCAGGTAAACGGTTCGTTAATTTCGGTTTTTTGCACGACAAATCTTCGGGCTCTGGCCTTGCGGTCTGAACAAACCATGAAGCCCGAGACCAAGAGTAGGATCTTAAAGTTGTCACTATCAGGATTGCCGCTGTTCGTGCCAAGCTCCGCACGATGCCCCCGAACCCTTCTTTCACCCCAGGCTCGAGGCAGCAGCTGGGAGGACCATTGGCCCTAAACCCCTGAGCCTTCAACCCAGGAACCTGTTCAACGTAGGGGGCCTTAATAATTAGAATAGGGTTTTGGAGCCCATTATATTATATATTTATCATAAGGAACCCCCAAAAAATAGTATTGGTAACTATTTAGGCCCCCATTTTGATTTTGCCTCGAGCCAAACCACTTGACATCTGCATTGGCCCCAACCAAAGGATGCTCGGGCGCACTCTTGCAGTCGGACCCGGGTTCTGGCTGAATCCGCAAAATCGCATGATATCTGCTATCCATCTGGCGATCCATGGATCTATCCATCTGTCGGGCTGTACCTTGACAACTTACTTGTTCGTTCTTCCCCTCCTTCGATACTCAACATCAACGACTGTGAAAGAAACAACCCTCCCCAACTTGGAAACTCCTAGCACGTCTGTCTTTCATGGGCACCCGTTGGTCGCCGTTGTCGAAGCAGCGCTCGTTCAAGATCATCAGCAGCGCGTTGAGGATGGAAGAGTTCGCCTTCGCACGATTCAGAGAAACGACGCTCCCCAGGGCCCAGCGCTGCCTGATTGACTACCCTCAGAATGAGTGCGGAAATCACTGGGCTGCGGTTTTCTCTGAAGAAGGGGGTGATTTCTGGGACTGTTCTGAGCATCCCCAGGCATGCCGCTCTTTAGTAGATTCAATAGTGCCTCGCCCCGAGTTTCAGCCGGCCATCGCCCCATCACCCCGTTTCGGCCGACCCCTAAAAACCCTTATGGATCCCTTACAGAACCGTATAGAATCCCTTGCAAACTTCTTTTAGAATCCTGTACAGATCCCTTATAGAATCCCTTTTTCCAGTCCCCTTTCAGAATCCCTTGCTGCCTTGAAGATCTCGTCGATGAACGCCACATCTGCCTCGGGAAGATAGCCTCGAGTCTTCCGCCGCAACTCGTCCTGGAAGTGGCCATGGGATCTCAAGGAGTCTAGAACGTTTCTTTAAGGTTTCAGTGCAACGGTTCTATAAAGGGGTCTAGAAGGATAGGAGTCTATAACGGCTCTATAAGGCGTTTTCAACTCCCCAGCCCAAGCCTGAACAGCTCAACTCAACCGATCGAAATCCAGCAGATCTCCGCAGACTCTCTTTTGTTATGCACGGACTTGCAGTGTATGCCGACAGCGAAGCTCTAGGGCAGAGCCTTCCTGAGTCACCTTAGGACCAGGAGACCTCGGGGATGCACACCTCCTTAGACTCTAAAACCCGCAACCTCTCGACGACTTGTTCTTCTCAGCTCCCAAACTCGAGGTCTTATAGTAGCCATACGATGCCCTTGTAGTAGCCTTGCAGTAACCGTATGATGCCCTTCAAGTAACTTTATAGAAACCGAAAATAAGGCCTCCGCAGTATGTAACTTCACAGTAACCCTTTAATTCATATGAAATGAACAGTCATATCTAGCAACCATGTCGGCATCTTGCAATTTTTGCGGGGTTCGTTTAAGGGCTTAGGGTTGAGGGTTGAGGGCTTAGGGAGGGTTCTGAGCTGAAGGGTCAAGGAAGGGCTTTGGGATTTGGCTTCGGGAGGGTTTAGGGTTTAGGGCCCTTGTAGGTTTGGCCATTCAAGTGTTTAGGCTCAGGTTTTCGATTTCGGGCCTGGGGGCAGTTCAAGGTTCAGGGCCTAGCATGAAAGTGTCAAGCCATGGGCCATTTACCCGGCAATGCTCCACCCTAAGCCCATGAAGTTCTTCTGCGTTTGGGAGAAAGGTGGTGACCTTGGGCCTTGAGAATGCTTTTGGTCGATCTCCGGCCGTCCTCTGGGACCGAAAACCTCGTGAGCAGGCGCTCGAAGAAGCTGCCCTCGCAGACCTTGCAGAAGACAAAAACGAGCTTGTCGAAGGCTTCCCCAGCAAGAATCTGCGATCCTTTCCTGGAAGCCGCAAAGACGTCTTCGTTCAAAAAGTGTCACTTCAGTTCGTCTCCTACAGTCTGAAGTTGTTACGATTCCTCACCAACACTCCGATTCCAGAATGGTAAACCCGTACCCGCAAAGCATGGAGCCTTCAAAAACCCGAAACGCGAGCCACGGAACCTGTGAAAGGCGGCGCGCCAGCAGGCTCTTCGCGGTGCCCGGGGAGCCCAAGAGGAAGAGGTGCTCTCCTCTTACGAAGCGCTGTAAGGACCGTGGGCTTGGACCATAAGGTTAGGATTCAGGGTCATAGGGTTTAGGGCACTTTAGTCTAGGAGAGTCTAGGATTTGGGCTTTCGGTTTCGGGTTTGGGTGTTTAGTCCTGTCTGGTGCAAGGCGGGCTGAAGTCCATGTGCCCCGGAGCTTGTGGGCTTTGGATTCAGTGACCGCTGCATGGTGCGAGTTGGGGTCGAGTGCAGCGCGAACGGCTTGGGACTTAGGTGTGGGCAAGAACTTCCAATATAGCCCAAATATAGCTCAAATGGGGAAGCATAGAGAGTATCAGACCAGTATTCCCCGCAGGTTCAATGGTGCTGTACAGCCTCGTATAATCGAAGCACAGGTTCAACTCAACGTAGGCAAACAACTCCCACCAATCCAGCAACGTCTTTTTTGATGTTGAATTCGATACCCTTCTTTACCCGACGCCGCAGCCGCGGTGCCTCATCCCCAAGACACCTCGTCAAAGCAATCCTTTCAACCAGAATCCGACCTTTCGGTGGCCGCAAAGCACATGAGACACACTGCACCCACCTGAGAGGGCTGCCAGTAGCAGCAGCTTTGCCTGACTCAGAGTCTACGGTTCGGGGTTTCGGGTTGACGGTTGGTAGATAGAGCACAGGATTGTTTAGAACATAGGACTGAAGACCTTCACTTCTGAGAGACCCTGCGGAACTCTGTAGACCGGCCTCAACGGAGCGTTCGACCAAGCCCTGGGTGATGGCCTCAGGGCGACGAGCCCGACAACACGAACGCGGGCGGTTTGGGGGCTGCGTCAGGTTTGGGGCTTTGGGGTTTAGGGAGTGGGGTGTTTTGCCCCTCGCACTTTGGCAAGACCAGGCGAGAATGTTCCGTCGCAAGCACATATAACGGCAGACTGTACAATCTTCACGATGCTCAGAATCTCGACGGACGATGGGTTTGGGGTCATCCCCCATGGGTTCATGGTGCTCATGATGGGTTGGGGAGGCAATAAAGTAGGAGGTTTTGGAGTACCTTGCTGCAACAGGTAGAGGAACTGTAGCCTCGACCACCTGCGCAGCTATGTGGGTACAGGACGTGTTGGGGAAAGCGTCTTTTCTTCGGTCGGCTGGCCGAAGGCACGCACAAACACGACATGCTTAGGAATCTTGCCGCGGTAGCTGCAGCGATGTAAAACTCACAGATCATGCGCACGAATGCCCATTGCAAGACCTGCTTCTGCACTCCTTCCCTCATGGTAGCCCTCTCACACGGCATCCCAGCCCTTACCTCGTGCCTCTAGTCCAGCGGGTGCACACATCTCGTCCCAAGCAAGAGTTGGTGAACTGTGACTTTCTGTAACTATTTCTACCTCCCAAGTACCACTGGTCGTGTGACTTCCAGAAGCCTCAATCAAGCATCTCCTAGCCAAAGATTCACTCTAGTGTACTTCAGGGTCGGTAACCGCCCACGCTTCCACGTACCACAGCATGTGCGCAGAAGCTCACCCAAGAAATACCACCCTGCATGAAACAAGCACCCGCAACACTGACTAGTTCTAGTGAGCAGCAGGGAGCAGCAGTGGCGGTAGGAGTACGAGAGTACAAGTGCGCGAGAAAGCGTTCGAGAGTACGAGAGTACAAGACTACGAGAGTCCGTATGAGAACCAATGCATTTTTACGGGCCAGTACTTCGTGCTGTTGTCGTGGTTCCTTCTGTCGATGGTGTTGGTGTGTTGCTGCAAGAGTACCAAAAAAGAACTCGCCATCGTCACTACCTGTTGCTGTCCGTCGTGCTTCGCACAGATAAGGTGTGCCACTCACATGTGGGACATGCATGCTGCTGCATGCTGCCTTGAAAGCCGCACCAAGCCCGGCCAGAGGAGTGCCCGATCGGCTTGGCAGCACTGCCTTTCCGAGGAAGGTCTACCCTCTGCAACATGTCAAGCACTGCAAGGCCCCTAAATATTGTTGTTCTTAAGTTGTTCTTGCCTCCTAAACCTAAACATGTAAACTATAGTGACGAAAGATTGCCACCACCATGGCGTCGACCGTTCGACGGCATCCTTTTGTGGCTCGCAACTACCATGCATGTTGTACCAAAATGTCTTGAGGCTGACTGTCCGCGCGGAGAGCCGCAACAATACGGTTTCAGAAGTTCTGGAGAACTTCGTGCGGCTAAGCATTAGGGCCGAGGCAAGGTTTCGCTTCAGGGACTACACACGACCCAATGCACGGGAACAACAAGAGCTCTCTAAGCTCGGAGGTGCTGCCCAGGCCCCGGTCACGTCTCTGTCGTATGTTCCTATGCCTGAAGGCTTCATAATTGGGGCCCCAAATCGTCGAAAGGAAACAAGCTCCACTCTGAATCTCGCAAGCCTGGATCACCCAGGTAATGTAATTGCTGTAATCATTAGAATTGGGCTCTGGGGCCAATTATACTATAATTACAACAAGGAGCCCCTAAAATAGTATAGGTAGTGATTACTACTCCAACGCCCCCTGGGCCCTAAGCCCTGACGCCAACCGTGACCGTGAGTTGGCGCCTAGTTTTTTTTTCAAACCCTCTCCGACGCCCGGGGCCGGGTTCCAAAATATGATTCTAGTATACTGGGCCCCAAAACCCTATTCTAATTATGAAGGCCCGTACCCTTATCCCTTATAGACCCACCTTAAAGGAGCCCTTTAAAGGGAACCCCATTCTACTTATGAAGGCCCCTATATCTACCCTTGTCCCTTATAGCCCCACCTTAAGGAACCCTTCTAATTATTAAGGCCCCTTTCTTAAGTTGGTGCCCAGGCACCGCGCAACGCTCGAGGAGCTCCGCCTGCAAGTTGTGAGCTGTGCACGGAGCTGAAAACATCGGAGTTTTCAAAAATTAAAGGTAACTTAAGAACATCTTAAAAAAAAAACCATAGGAGTTTCCGAAAATTAAGGGTACCTTAAGAACATCGTAAAAAAAAACTAGGAGTTTCCGAACATTAAGGGTACCTTATTTTGGATTATTTTGGGGTTCTTGTGACGGTTTACTAGAAGATACTAGAAGGGTCCTTTAGGCTCTATAAGGCTATGAGGGCTAATAGGAACTTTGAGTCTCACAGCTTCGCGGCGGGTCTGTTGGGATGCCCTAAGCTTCGCCGAACGGTGCCATACCAGACGTGCTATGCACATCTCAGCATCGCTCGTCGTGATCCCGCAAGCAACATCTCCCCTGAATGCATCAAAGGCATGATGTGACCTCATAAAGCATGATAACGGGGGTATTCGGCTGCTTGAGTTATGAGTGCTTGCACAACTTTGTACCACATTAAACCAGGATTCCTAAACCCACAAACATTCCAAAGACCAAACCCTCTGAACTCCTGAAGCAACTAGGACACCCTTGGAGTTACCCTTCAAACGGAACCCCTATAGATCAAAGGAACCCTGAAAGGGAACCTATATGGGAGTTTCCGAAAATAGGGGACCCGACTACAGTACCCTCAGTAGTAGGATCCTTATTATAAGGACCTCAAAATAAGGCACCCCCATTTTTCGGAAACTCCCATATAGATCCCTCAGCTTACTTTTGGTTAGTAAGGAATGGAAGAATGGTAGTCATAATAGTTATAATTGTACCCCATTCCTCCATTCCCTACTAACCCAAGGGTAAGTCAAAGGAACCCCGGAAGCCACGAACCCAGCGGGGAACCTCGGCCCGGCTCTCCGCAGCAGCGAAGAAGCCGCCCAGGCTGCGAAGAGCCGCCGGGCGCAGCTGCTCCGGGTCCACGCCTTAGAGTTTAGGGTTTAGGGGTTTAGGACAAGGGTTTAGGGTTTAGGGTTTAGAGTTTTAGGGTTTAGGGGTCTTAGGCTTAGGGGGGCCTCTTAAGGGCTTAGGGTTTAGGGCTTCAGGGATTACAGAGAAGGGTTTAGGGTTTTGGGCGCCCTGCGGGTTGAGGAAATTCCCACACCTCGTGCGGAGTAGGGATTCGGGTTGACATTAGTATCATCAATGGCATGACAACAACACTGACACTTCATAGTAAGTAGTAGAGTCTGACACTTCAGAGTAAGTAATAGAGTCTACTACAAATGATCCCTATTACTGTCATGATACTGATGATGCCAATGAACATGGTTAGAGGCTTAAGGCTTGCTTTCTTTTCTTTGTTGGGGCCGGGGCTTTGGGTCCAGGGTTTAGTGTTCTGTATGATCAAGCATTTATAGTGACACTAATACTAACATTAACAACAGTGAACATAGTAGGGTCCGCACCTCTAGCCTGTGGATTCGGGATGTTGGACTGTAAGGGTCACTAACTAAACGGCCTGCTACAAAGGGTTATACCAGAGGGCTGATGGACGATGGTTTAGGGTCTACTAACTAGAAAGGTTGTGACAAGAGCTCCTATAAGGCTTTGGGATTCTTGGGGTGTCAACGGTTCAACAGTCATTACAAGGATACTAACAAGGATACTAAGAACAGAAATGATAATGACGAGGGTCCACGACTCCACGGCCTAGGTCTTCGGGATTTGGGGGTAGGATTCAAGGCTTAGGGTTTAGGGGGTCAAGTTCGGGATTTTGCGATTCGGGTGCTTTTTTTGCCTCCTGCATTGCTGAACGAATGTTTGAATTTAGGGTTTGGGATTCGGCTTTAGGCGGCATCCCGGCTTGGCAAAGACGAAACCATTGCACGGTTTGGGATTAGGATGTCCGGCGTCGGGATTCTTGGCTTGCTGCAGTCCTCGATTTGTGAGGTGTGTGTGGATCAGAGTTTACGCTCTCACAACTCGGACACAGCCAGGCGAGGTTCTTAGGTGCGGAGTCAGAGTTTAGGGTCGAGGAAAAACTGCTGTCATGGTTTGCTGACGGAACTCAGGAAAAACTGGTGTGGACACTTCAGCAGGAGGATGCACACAAGACCATACTCTCTCTGCAACAGCTCTAAAGGGGGGTGTCGTTTGGGCTCAGGCATGTCCACGCCATTTGTCTGACGAGTGTCCTTGACAATCTTGAAAACCCAGGCTAAGGGTGCCATGGCGGTGATTGTCTGTCGCCCTTGCCCCTCTTGAAACGATGGTAACAATCGTGCTAACAATAACGACAATCTTGAAAAGAAGAAGAATAGCAACAATAAATGTTATAGTAATAGAATATACGAGTAATTCTAGTAACAATAATGCTGGCACGAATAGGAATACTAATCATACTAGCAATAATGCTAGCAATAATGGTAATAAGTATTGATTATAATAACAAAAACAAAACTAGTAGTAGTAATACGAGCAATAACCCAAAAAAATAATCCTGCCTGCCGCAGCCAGAGGCCGCCAGGTCTTCCGGAAGCGAGGTGCCGTCAGCGCCAGCACCAGGTGTCCCACCTCTAAGCGTTTGGAGCGAGCGCTTGGGGTTTGGGGATATGGGATCTAGGGAACGGGGTCTAGGGTTCAAGGATTATATAGGGTTTATTGGTTGGGGTTTGGGATTTGGGTTTAGGGTTGAAGGTTTGTGGGTGCTGTGATAGGGGGGTGCGGAGTTACGGAATGTTGCCGGCTCCATTCGTCGGAAACTCTTCTAGCCCTCGTCACTTAAAGGTTTCGACCCTCACGACTGGGACCAGCCGGGCGAGGCGTCTGAGCAACAATGACGCGTGATCGTGGGTCGAACTAAAAAAAATAATAAACACAGCCTTACTTGCTCCACTTGGCATGACCATATCTCAACGTGCAGTCGAATTCAATCACGGCTGATCATCAGTTATCAGAAGGCACGATGTGCAGTGATCCGCAAGCCTCCCAACCCAACAACCACCCCTTGGTGGCCTTGTTCGGTAGCGAAGAAGGTGTGAAAAATACACACAGAGTTCAACACAACTTGCATCATCATAGAATTGAGGGTTTAGACCTGCCAACGCAATCATCCACACGGATCCGCCGGGCAGCGCGTGGAAGCCGACATCTTGAATTGCTTGGGATGACATCAGCATGATCACCCCCATCATCATCGCAACATCACCACCATCACCAACATCCATATCAACATCAGCATTAACATAAACAACAACATCATCAGAACCATCATCTTCATCGCATATACGTGTCGTGTCACAAACAGAAACATTGAAAGAAATGGTGATAGCATATAACATGCAAAGCATGCAAACGACGATGGTAGCCATGACAATGGCAATAAATTTGCCAAGACGAATCGAAGCAATAAGCGTAATTATCATTGGCACAGCAAAATACAAGCAGACATTGTGACGTTACATTGTGTTTTCGCGGCGAGCAGAGCCCACCTTTGCTTCCTGGTGCTGCAACCGCGCTCGCTCGGCCTGAACAGAAAGCTTGGAATTGTGGGCTCAGGGTTCGGGGGTTTTAGGGTTTCGAGTTTTCTGGGCTCAGGCTTTCGGGAGAAGGCTTCAATTTTCGTGGGCCCAGTATTGGTGAGGGCTCCGGAATTCAGCGCTCGGACCTGGCATGAGGAACCACATTGACCATGGTACAATTACTATTACTATTACTATTACTATTACTATTGACCATGGCTCGATCTCAGATAAATCGCAATCCAAAGCCTAGGTCTTCCCCAAGCAGGGCTGTCCGCTCGGCTTCAAAGGATGAAAGATTTGCACTTCAGCGCTTCAGGGAGGACGTGGCCTATCCTGGCGCAATAACTAGTTCATGGTTGGGATAGGATGAAACATCTACATTTCTATTCCTTATTGGGTTTAAGTACCCATAAACGTGTGAAAAGGGTCCCAAATATGACAAAGATAACTTCCTAAGCCTTCAGTGCCTGCAAAGACCAGAGTCAGCCTCCAACACACTTCGAGACCTACTTGGAGGTTCATGGCTAGTTATAAGTGGGGTTATGGGGGTTCCTTTAAGGGATCCTTCAAGGGTTCTATAGGGTTTAAGGTTTAGGGTAGTTATAAGTGGGATTATAAGCAGGGTAACTATACTTATAACTCCTATTCGGGGACTTATAACCCTACTTATAACTACCCATGAACCTCCAAGTAGAAGCACAAGACTCTGGAAACGAAGCTCTGGAAAGCCTTCGCACCTACAGAAATCAACAGAGTCAGAACACTGGGCCGACACCCAACTACTTTGATACTACTGTACTAGAAACTTTACTACTACCCTCTTACAAGTATACTTCTGTACTACTATCCAAGCTCAAAAACACAAAAACTGGTTCGACCAATGCAGAGCATACAAAGATAAGGACAACCATCCAGGGATCCACACACCTGCGGACCTACAGACAGGCAGGCAGAGCAAAGGGTCACGGGCGGACAGAAAAACGTGAGATGGGAGTTTCCGAAAACAGGGGACCCTAATATGGCACCCTAAATAGTAGGATCCTTATTATATGGGCCCAAAATAAGGTACCCCAATTTTCGGAAACTCCCAGATAGCTGCTTATATCCACAGCCCACAGGAAACAACCTCAGAGTACCCCATTGAAAGTCCCTTCAACATGCCCTCAGGCCCCTTTGCATGCCCTGTAGAGGACACACATGGAGATTCTAGTCTAACTATTAACGCACCGATACCCTGAAACCTTAAGCCCCTGTAGGGGTCCCTTTCAAGGTTCCTTTCAAGGTACGTTTAAGAGTCCCTTCAAGGGTTAGTTTTGGGGTGGCGTTAAAGGCCCTTCCATGGGGAAAGTCTATCTATTCTCTAAGGCCCTAAAGGGTACCTTGCAGGATTCGTCGAAGGCTTCCTTTAAGGTCCTTCAATAGGGTTCCTTTACGGGCTCCTTTTGTGGCTTCCTTTCGGGTTTCCTTAAAGGCCTCAAGGACCTCTTCATTCTTAGTTGCTGAGTTCATAAGCCCCCCAAAAGTGTATACTTTCAGTTTTATAGTGGGTGGTACTATCACAAAAAGTGTAAAGTGTATCCACTCAGCTGCTAAGTCTTTGGAGGAATCCTATTCTAATTGGTAAGGCCCCTACATCATAGCACCCCTCTAGATCCCTTACATTATAGTACCCTTGTAGATCCCTACATTATAGTACCTGTATAGATCCCTACATTATAGTCTAGTAGCTTTAACGACCCAGAGAGCCCAACACCCCTCACTTAAGGAATATGGCTTAAACCATATAGGGCTTCATATCATGACTTAAGGTATATTCCTGAATTAAGGGGCATCGGAAACCCTAATCCCTATAGATCCCTTATAGATCCCTTTTAGACTTTTTACAGGAAGCCTCTCTGGGGACCTCCCCTTCAATCGGGAAAAAAAGGGCCTCCACGGACTCTAAGAGCTTGCGCAGCTCCGGGGCGAAGGGCAGGTCCTGGCACCACGAAGCTTCTTGGCTTTGCTTACTTCGAAATTCTAGGCGCGCTGGGGGAATTTCGGTGTGTTGGGGTTTTGGTTTTGGGGGTTTTGGGGTCTATGGGTGTTGGGGTTTTGGGGTTTAGGGGTGTTGGGGTTCAGGGTTTAAGGTTATGTTGTGGATCTTCGGGGGTTTTGGGCTTTAGGTCAGTTTGGGGATCTTAGGGGATGTGGTTCTGAAAGGCTGCCGGCTCTTGGATACCTGGTGTCCAGGCACTTGGTTTAAGCTACCGTAATAGGGATCCATAGTAGATGATAGGGTCTCCTTGTGACGGTAACTTAAGTTGCGTTCAGATCCCTTCATCTCAGGCTTACTCTCCGCGCATCTGCGTCCTTTCGGGCCAGTCCGTTGCATTTACGATTCAGGGCTTTTCTTTCCCACCCCGCCGACGATGTCGATTTCTGAGCCGCTGGCTGAAGAAGGCTGAAGTTCAAGTGCCCGAGCTAACTTATGCTAAAGTCCTTTAGCGTTGCAACACTGTCGCACCGCAGGGAAGGCTTCGGGTTGAGGGCAAAGTTTAGGGTTTAGTGCGCCAAACTTGCGGGAATTGGGCTTGCGAACTGAATCACAACCAGGTCCTGGTCGTAGTCAAAGTCGGCATCCTGTCTGACAGGGCATCTTCTCGTGTTTTAAGGGGCGAGTGGAACATTGCAAGCTGGGGCGCAAAATTCAAGAAACACATCCATACCCACAGGAATCTCAAATCGCAGGGGCGGGGGGGGGGGGGGCAGACAAAGCTAGTAACCGCCCTTTGATTCAGACACTGGCTGATGGACCTTCATGCTGAGAGCGTCGAATACTTCCAGGCACAAAATCGCAGAAGAGCGGAAACTGACTGCGTTAAATTACCTGGCCGAGCATACTCTAACGACATAGCCCTGGAACCCCAACCCCTAAAAACCCGCTGTTTTTCCTGATTTCGTCGCCTCCTGCGCCTTCTTGCGGATGCAGGCCTCGAGGATCTTCCGGGACCTTTTCATCGGGGAAGCCCCCAAAAAGGACTTTTAGGGTGGCGGTCGGGGTTTATAGGAGCTTGTATGGGTTTCTAGGGGTTCCTAGGGGTTCCTAGTAATTTCTAAGAGTTTCTTAAGGGCTTTCTAGGGGTTTCTAGGGGTTTCTGGAGTTTGAGGGTTTAGAGGCGTTTTGGTGTTGTAGTTGCTTTGGGGGGTTGTATAGGAGTTTAGGGGTTTTAGGGGTTTAAGGGTTTCTAAGGTATTGGAAAGGTTTTCCGCTCCCAGGGTTTAGGTTCCGGGTGCATAGAACCCCTCTAAACCTACGAGGTTACAAAAGCCCGAAGGGCTGAGGAAGGCTAGGGAGGGTTGTAGAAGGGGCATTAGGAGTATGTTTGCTCAAGGGCTTCATAGGCGCCAGTTGCGGATTTGGGGTTGCGGGAATGGGGGGTGTTGGGGTTCAGGGTTTAGGGTCAGGGACTGCGGGAGTAGGGCGTTGGGATTCTTGCCTCCCACATGTAGGGAATAAATGTCACAGGCTTCCAGGCTCTGAAAAAGATGGCTGCATTTGGGTAGCGCAGGCCTTACGTTGGCGCAACATAGCGGCTTGATGGATAGAACAGTGTTTTGAGCCATAGTATTCACCTGAAATTAGGGGCCAGGTTTATACCACGGATTGAAGAAAACTATTACTATTACTATGACTATTACTATGACTATGACTATGACTATGACTATTACTATTACTATTACTATTACTATTACAATTAAGAGTCATGGCTCGGCTTCGGACCGGTACCCGTGTAAGTCCCACCACCAGACCCGAAGGCCGAAGAAGCAGGAGAAGCTCTTTAAAGCCCAGGTGTCGGAAACTCGAAAGGCGGAAACACACCTCTCAAAACTCCACATAACATGCCTTGTACAAATAAACACCCTATCTAAGCTCTGTATACTGAGCCCGTTACATAAAGCCTATCAAACCCCTGCAGGAACCCCGCATAAGCGCTACACGAAGCCTATGAGATCTTGATGAAAATACGATGACTACCCTGAAACCTTGGAGAGCGTGGCGCTGGCTGGCCTGTCCGTCACCTCGCGCACCGATTCCTCTAGGCCCTCTTGGCAGATCTCCTCAGGACTCAAAGACTACTCAGAGGCTTCGTTCGGAAATTGTAGAGTTTTACAGACGCATAATGCTTGCCTTAGGCCCGCTCTAGGTGTTGAGTTTGGTGTGGGGCTTAGCCTAGGACAAAACAGCAAACAGTGTCATGCTCGGTCATTGTTGTATGAAGAGAGCGCAATACCCCTCGGCTAACGTGAGACACCTCAAACCATGTTAACAACCCTCGATAATTGATCGGCAGTTGCTGATTCACGTAGGATTGGGCTCTTTTTCATGGCATACCATACCAGTACTATACTACACTATACCATACCATACTATACTAGACTATACTACACTAGACTAGGACTAAACTATACTACACTACACTATACTCTACTACACTATACTGTACTATACCCTACTAACCTATGCTATACTACAATACTGTACAATACCGCGCTATAGTACACTAGACTGTGCTAAACTATACCATACTATACTACACTAGACTAAACTATACAATACTATATTACACTATACTACACTAGACTATACTACACTACACTATACTGGACTGTGCTATACTATACCGTATTGCTTGCGTGGCAGACGGCCTTCCCCGCGGAGCAGCGGAAGAGTCCGAGCAAGGCAGCCTGGCCACGCTGACGTCTTCTTCCAACATGCTTTGGGTTTACTAACCAGTGGTTTTGGGGGTTCCTTGGCTCTGTAGCTCCTTATTCAATAGGCACTCTCAGCATCCCTGGCTCCTTAGCTCCCCAATATCAATGGTTACTTTACCTGGGCTCCAAGCAACCTACCTTTCTAGGGCTCCCTAGAAGGAGTTCTCTATATAAGTCCTTAAACAAGTAAACAACCTACCTTTTTTAGGGTTCCCCAATATCTTTTCTCTATATGCCCTTAGACAGGTAAACATCCCACCTCTTTAGGGCTCCGAAACAGGATTTCTTTGTACAAGTTCTGAAACAGGTAGGTTATTTGGACTCGCACAAGGACAGGCTCTCCCAATTATGGGGCGTTTGACAGCTGCTGCAGATCCCCTCCTTCAAGCTTCACACACAGATCCATTGATGGATCTTACAAACATTTCAAGGAGTGCATCATGGCTCCGCCGCATGGCTGGCAGCCGCTCAATACCGGCAAGTTCCTGATGAAGAATGGCTCACATGGATACGGGATAGTTTATTCTTTCGGTCACTCCTACCTGTAGCCGCAAAGACCTGCCCTTTCAGGAACTATATACAGAAACCCAAAAAAGGAACCACAAAAAACGATAGGCCTTTTCGGCTACGGAAAGTCCACCCCATGTGAAAGGGTGCACCACAACCCGGGGCCGACACGATGAACCCAGAGATCCCACTACCCCTGAATTAAGGAATATACCTAGGGTTCCTTTAAAAGGGGTCCAAAAGGGATCTATAAGGGATCTATAGGGATTAGGGTTTCCGATACCCCTTAATTAAGGAATATACCTGAAATTGGGGTCTCTGGGAAGCTCACACATGGATGATTTGGCCGGACTACTGTGGATGATTCTCATGGTCGGCCACTATCATTTCAAGGCATATGGGAGTTTCCGAAAATAGGGGGCCCTGATATAGCACCCTAAATAGTAGGATCCTTATTATAAGGACTTCAATTTAAGGTACCCCCAATTGTCGAAAACTCCCATAATCGTCTCTATCACCCGTGCGATCGAGAGAAGGGGCCTCGGGATGGAACTCCACCTCGGTCGGGAGTTTCGGGTTTAGGTGTTTAAGCTTTAAGGGATCTTTCAGGGTTCCTTTAGGGGATCTTTAAGGGTTCCTTTAACGGATCTTTAAGGGTTCCTTGGTTTAGGGTTGAGGGGTGTAGGGGTTTAGCTCTTAGGCCGGTGCATTTGGGTTTCGGTCTCTGCGAGTCAGGGTCCAGGGTTCAGTAAGAGCTACTGTGAGGCTTTTAAGGTTGCTAAAGCGGTTGCTACAAGGGATACTCGGATACTGTCAGTGTGCCTTAGTGCTGTAAGGGGTTGCTGCAGGAAACGCTATAAAGGGTAGGGCCGCTTTGAGTAATCTCAGGGTGACAAAAGGGTTACTATAATAGCAGTCAGGGACCCTAGGGTTCAGGAACAAAATGGCTGTGGTTTTGCCTCAGCAGGTTGTGGTGGAGTGGTTCAGGGCTTAGGAATGTGAGTGGCTTCGGGCACCCGGACACTCTGAAATCCTCAATTTTTAGCCCATTGTTGGGTTTCAGTAAAGCCTCGAGGCGTTTCAAGTTTCCGGGCTCCGAACTGACAACACGGAAACCCTCACGATTGCACTCTGCAACTTCTCCCCAGGCTGAGACCTCCTTTATTCCGACCTTCAACTTGAGGCCAGGATACGGTCATATACTGTACTCTAAACACCACATAACTACACTTTGCATAGAACCTGGCAGCCTTCAAACCTTCGGGCCGAGAAGCGTTCCCAAGCCTCGATGCCTGGCAAAGGAGGTTTAGGGTTCGGGGTTCAGGGTTTAGGGTTTGGGGTTTAGGGTTTGGGGTTTATAGGGTTTGGGGTTTATAGGGTTTGGGGTTTAGGGTTTGGGGTTTAGGGTTTGGGGTTTAGGGTTTGGGGTTTGGGATTTAGGGTTGACGGTTTGGGGTTGACTGTAGGGCTTGGGGTTTCATGCTTGCAGTGCTCTATGAATCGCATGGGCGTGGGGTACCCCCTTTCCGGCTGCAACGGTGAATGCACTAGCCTCTCGTGAAGCCAGCATCAGCATCGACAGCAGCTCATCTTCGAAGCGTTTCAAGTTGTCCTGTCACGGCTATGGCTCAGCCCCAGCTTGAAGTACTGCCTGGAACCTCTGCAGCTCCGTGCAATGCAAAATATATGAACACGCTGCAGAACCACCATCAACAGACGTCCAGGGCGCATGCTGTGGATGCTGTGGATCCGACGTGCAAGCTGTGGACAAAGCTCCCAAACTTGGCAGAAACCCAATTTACCAGAGCTTCTGAAATTCCTACGCTCGAAAGCCTAACCAACCTACTGTAGGAATAATTAGAACAAGATTTTGGGGTATATCATGTTATAATTACATAATTACAAGGAGCAACCCCCAAAACAAAGTGGTAATTCTTCAGGCCTGCATATTTACCCCACAGATCTTACTAGCACCGCACCTCGGCCCAGCGTGCCGCCACCGAGTCTTCCGGAAAGCGGGCCGACTCCGGGGCTGTGAACCTGCTGGCGGACACTGGTTCCCAGAGATCCCAATACCCCTTAATTCAGGGATATAGCTTGAATCATAATATTAAGGCCCCCCTATAATTTAAGGCATATTCCTTCATTAAGGGGTATTGGGTTCTCTGGGTTCAGGGTGCGAAGGGAGGAGATTGCAGGTTTAGGGGTTCGATTTTTTCTGGCTCAGGGTTTAAAGGGGATTGCAGATTCAGGGGTTCGGCTTTTGTTGTGTGTCTTTTTTTTTTGAGCCCCTTTTTCACCCAGCAATCCAGTCTATTTTGTTGTGGTTTAAGATTTAAGGTTTATGGTTTAGGTCCGGGGTCTCGGGGCTAGGGTTTACGAATTAAGGTTGCGGGTTCACAACTCCGACAAGCCAGATTTTCGGGTACCTTTAAAGTGTTCCTTTAAGGGTTACTATAAGGGTACTATAAGGGTCCTGTGGTTCGAAGTCGGGCACGACAGGAGCGTCGTAAGGCACATGATGCTCCACGAGGCCGAACATTAAGTCCAAGAAACTGAAAGACAGACAGCCGTGCGGAAACCCCAAACCCTGAATTCAAACCCCATTTTTAGAACGTTGATGCCAGCTCAGTCGTTGTGAAGTCCATTACAAATCTGAAGGCAGTGGGCCTTCTGGACCGGAAGCTTTGCTTGCAAAGGGAAGCAGGGTCGAGGGTTTTGGGCTTAAGGTTTAGGGTTTAGGGGGCCATTGCCAGCTTCCCTGCAGCAACCTTCCGGCACCTTACAACTCTTTATCAACAAGCGTGTTGATCAATGGACGTTCTGCGGAAAGTCTTGCAGCACGTTGGAAAATCATCAGCGGTAGTCATTCAGCATCCGCCGAAAGTAATGACTGTGACAGCATGGATGCTTCTGCTGATGAATAGATCTGAAGCTGGACCGGAACATTTGCCTAACAAGGGGAGAAGGCAGCAGTCTTGTGCCTATACTTCCTTAAAGCAACTTTCCAGGACCTTACAAATCTTGGTTGAAGGACGCGGAGATTACAAGACCTTCGCGGCATGCAAAACGTGGAAAAGAACTCAAACATACTCAAACTGTGAAGTACAGTACAGCCGCCCATCTGGCATCCATGAGTAGCTCATGGCCAGCAGGAAGCGAAGTGTACCCGCAAAATTCAGGGCTATGACGGCTGCGACGTAGCAGCCCAGAGAGATCCAGAAACGTGGGCATCGGGGGGCTTTGGACGAGTTAAGAGTAGCTTTGTCAACTGGGAAGTCATGATACCTGTGTAGTGGAGGCCCATGCTCCCACAGACTTCTCTGAACAGCTTTAACTGACATCACCCCGACTATACATGCCAAACTCTTGGCTTCAAAGCTCGAGCTTCTCGTCCTTCTCGGCTTGAACGCCGATGGTCGTGGGCTCTTCACGGGAATTCTTCAAGGCCTCTTCATCTTCCAAGCGCCATTTCTCGACCATCCTCTGCATCTTCTTCTTAGCATGCCACACCATGAGGCTGACGATGATGGTCGCCACGACCCAGTACAAGATGTAGGCGATGATCTCGATAGGTGTTGCCTGATCCTGCCAGCCGAAGAGAGCTCGCATCAGCACGAAGAACCGATTCGTCTTATCGTTGCAGCACTCCGTGGCATCCCAAACGTTCACATTCTGCCAGGGCCGCTCGGATCTTGGACTCCACGTGCCGAAGACATCCAGCTCCTGGAGCTGGTGCATGGAGGCCGAGAAGAAGCCGGCCGCGATGCACATGAGCAACACGGCGGAGACCCGCATGAACCAGTCCACTTTCAGACCCTTGGTTCCCTGGAAGAAACAGCACCCAACGAGGCGTGCCAAGACCAGGGCGCTGATGATGGGCAGGGGCAAGGCACTGAGATCCTTCACGTCTGAGATGACGCCCACGAGGAACACGATCGACTCTAGACCCTCTCGGAGTCCCGTGGTGAAGGCCAAAACGAAGAAGGCGTGCTTCTTGCCAAAAGCCACCTGAGTGGTTGTCAAAATTAAGATCCCTTTTTGGGTACCCTAAATGATAGGTGCCGTATTATAATAGGGGCCCAAAAAGGGACCATCATTTTGACAACCACCCACCTCGCCCCCACCTGTGGCCGCCTGGGTCGCTTCGAGGGTCTCCTCCATCTGCCGCTTCATCTTCCGCTCATGGGCCTCCTTGGAGTAGATCATCTTGTAGAAGTTCACGGCGAGGAAGGTGAGCACGATGCAAGTGAGGCTCATCATGCAGAACTGGAAGATCCGCTCGTTGTCCCCATCAAAGAGCCTCGACTGAACTTGGACACGAAGGCAAAAATAAGAATTTCAGCTGTCCCAGTGGGATTCTAGTAACCAAAGGTGTGTCTTAGGGATTATAGTACCCTAAAGTATCCAAAACTATTTCCCAAACTGTTCCCAAGCATTCCCAGGGAAGAAGCTGGTTATAATACCCCAAAGTATCCAAAACTGCTTCCTCTAAACCCTAAAGCCTATTCCCAAGAAAGAAGCTGGTAGGTCAAGGACGCCAGGGCAAGGAAGCCCACGCCGAAGAGCAGGCAAAGAGCGAAGCCTGGGTTCTTGCTAAGAAATTTCAAGTTACCATAAAAAGGAATACCTAGGTTCCTGGCAAGGATCTATAAGGGATCTATACTAGCACAGTAGGGATCCATAGTAAATAATGTGGTTTCTTCTAATTTTTTTTGGCTCATGGTAACATAAATTAAGTCCTTTAACAAGAAGTGAACAATATAGATTCTATATTCTGTTAACACAAGTTAAATCCTTGAAGAAGAAGTAAACAATAGGTGGTTTCCTTACTATGGTAGCATAAGTTACATCCTTTAGGAAGAACCCAGAAGCCCAGGGAGGCTCCAAGGTAGACCTCGCGGCGGAACTTGTAGAAGAGACCCACCTCAAGGAATGTGGCGATGAGGGCTTCTTTTTAGGGCCTTGGGGTTTAGGGTTTCGGGGTTTGGGTAGAAGAGACCCACCTCAAGGAATGAAGGGATTAGTTTTTTTTGACGGCCTTGGGGTTTCGGCGCTCACACTCAAACACTCCAGGCGAGGCATATGGTTCGGAGTTCTGTTGGGTGAAACAACATACAGGGAGCTCTCATAAAGGGCTTCGGGTTTTGGGTAGAAGACACTCGCCTCAAGGAATTTAGGGATTCGGTTTTTTGTTGTTTTAAGGGCCTTAGGGTTTAGGGTTTTGCGCTCTCGCAACTCGGACATGCCAGACGAGGTCTCTTGGCATTGTTGCTCACTTAAGTTTAGGGTTTAAGGATTAGGATTTAAGAGACTCACCTCAAGGAGCTTAGGGATTAGGGTTCCCTCCTACCGAGGGTTGAGGGTTCAGGGATTAGGATTCAGGAATAGGCCCACCTCAAGGAGGCCGTCGTTCTTCATCTTGGTCAAGAATTGCATGATAATGGCAAGGACAATCACCACCTCCAGGCTCTCACGGAAGAGGACGACGAAGGCTGGCACCGAGAAGTACAGATTCGCGGGAGCCAACCTCGGCGCCGCGACCGTGATGTTGTCACGCAGGCCCGTCGCCTCGTCCACGCAGTCGCACACCTGGATCCACTCTACGTGCCCGTAGATCTCCGCACACGCCATGTTGGTAAGCCCTGGATGGCAAGCTTCGTCCTCTTCGTCATAGCAGCCCCACTGGCAGATCTTGCCCGTGGTGTTCGGCATGGCGTGGGAGAGCCACAGGGACGACGCCACCAAGAGTGCGCGAAGCATGGCTTGCTGGGTGAAGAAGCTTCGAAGAAAAAGGGAAGTCCACACGATCTCAAACTCGAGCCTTGAGCCATAGGCATAGCCATTTCGGAATCAAAAGCTCAGGGCTCAGGGTGCTTTCCGTCTTCTCCCTCTCTTGGCATGATGCTGAGACCGTGGGCACCGGGGTGGCTTTCAACACGGCAGTTGACTGCGTACTCGTACATCAAGAGTTTTTGCGAGTTGGTGCTGGCATGAGGAGCTATGGGATGTGACGCCTATGCTTTCCAAGTGAACTGAGTCGTGTAGAACAACCAGGTTGTCCTGATCCCCCTAATTTCCTTATGCTACTGTGCAAAGAAAGTTTGTGCCGAATCTGGCTGGTAGCTTACATGACATAAAGGATCTTTTCGAGGCATATGCATTCTGTGTGCACCCAGCAAGTTTGTTCCAACACACTTTCTGAAAATGCTCTATTCTGCTGTGTCCTGCTGTTGCAGCAGTAACTTTTCAATGACTCTTGCATTCGTATTTTCACGCGTAAGTATCACTGCTTATGTTAGTTGCCGGATTTCTAAGAAGTGTTCAACTTGAACCATAGCTACAGCTTGTGAGATTGTTGCATTGTATGGTTGGTGTCGTGGCTGATGTCCATAGCTTGTGTGATTTGATGTCCTACATAAGCGGCCTCATTTATCCTATTCAGGAGTTTGCCACCTGCAAACCTCAGGACATTGTAACCGTTCATTGCAATGCAAGCGCATTTGTCTCTGTTCAATCTCAGCCCACATCAAGCTGATACCTTCTCTACTTCCTACTTGGTGCAACACTTTGCTGCAAGCCCTACGCGCATGTTGTGCTTATAAGCGTGTCGTCAGCGTAATACACTCGGTAAAACTCGAGCCCTCAAAAACGGTGCATCCGCGTTCTAGCAGTGACGTGCGCCCTGGAGTCGTGATCCATAAGATGCATGACCAAAACAAGCAAATACGGGAAAGGAGGGCTGCCCTGTCCAATTCCTGCACTCTGAACTTTGGCTTTTGAGGTGCCATACTCCTTCTCTTAGCATCGAATCTTGCGCGCTTGAAAGTACGTAGTTTATGAAGACCTCAATACGGTGTTGATAAACGCCTTAGAGCTCAAGAGCAACAGATATTCTATCATCCCAGAGATCCCGATACCCCTTAAAGAATGAACCTTATATCACAATATTAAGGGACACCCTTCATCAAATCAGAAGCCTCACAGCAACCCTATTCATCATTTGTTATGGGAACCCGTATAGTAACCCTTATACTCATTAGATATTGTTGCTATCTTGTGAAGTCGACTGAAACTTCCATCATCAAACAAACCCAACAACCCGCGGAGAACTCCAAACCCAAGTCCAACCTTCGTTGACCGACAACCACCCGTATGAAGCTTGTTCAGCGATGCTTGAGCTAGCAGCTGCAATCGGGTGAAACATCGCCATCCCAAGTGCGCCGCTGCGAGATGACACTGCCTTTGTTGACCGTGTCGTCACTGCGTGCCTTGACGTAGCCCGAGCGCGACTCCGGTACCGGAGAGGCGTGCTCGTGTTCCGGGTTTGCCACGCGGGTGAACTGCGGCTCACCTTGGAGACCGTCCAGTCGACCAAGCATGAGCAGGACTGCCTCGCTGCCGCCCCATTGGCCAATTAGCACAAGAGGGCAGCAAACGATCTGGACCAGTAGAAGAGCTCCGCCCACAGCTGCTGCAGCGCACGTGAGCGGCCCGGCCAAGCAGGCAAAAGCCTCGTATCTCAGAACGATGTCTTCCAGTAAGCTCATCTGCCAAGCGTACCACTCGTATGGCTGGCATGCCGGAGCATTGTGTAAGAACAACGCTCTTGCCAGCTCAGCCTCCCCGATCAGTCCGCAAACGCAGGGCGAGAAGTCACTCTCACGACGGCACGGCGGCATGGGACACAACTCCGTCGTGCAGCGGCTGTCCTCTCGCTGCATGGGGCAACGCGCAGCGAAGTGGAGGCCAGAGGTGACCGATTCGGCCAAGACTGTGGCGCCAGCTCCCAGGACACCGAGCGACACCAGCGCAAAGACAGGCATTCCTGCTGAGCATGAACCGCTCGAAGGCGTTCCGCCAAGCAGGCAACGCATGGGCATCGCCAGAAACAGCAAACTCGCTAAGGGCCAAGCAGAAGCCCAGAGAGGTGCAGAGTCTCTGCAAGACCGGCCCAAACAGTCGGTGTCATGGAGAGAGCATGGATCCACTGCCTCTCGGCAGGGATTGGTCCATTGGTCAGCCATCACTCCACCAGAGATCAAGCAAAGCTCCAAGAGGCTCAAGAGAACGAGAGCGCACCAGAGCCTTCGAAGAGACTGCAGGTCATTGGTGACGATGGGAGATTTGCTGCTCGTGGGCTCACTGGACAGAGGACTATTCCGTGAACTCACCTCTGCACAGTCCGTCTCGCCTGAAAACCATACAGGCTTCATCTCAACCTTGACATGTTGCGGGCTCTTGGGCGAGATCACTTCCATGGCCCGAAAAGTGGAATCATCCAGTTCCATGCTGTTGCCAATGACGCAAGGCTCAGGGTCTTTGCTTGCCTGGATCAGGGGGCTCCTCTGCTTGGCTTTGGGTGGCAGTAGACTTGCTGCATCATCCGGATCCTTCGGCGCTGGGGGCGCCACCGGCTCCCGCAGTATTGATGGCTCGGGCTCCTCCACGGCCAGGTTCTGCAACCTGCTCGCAAGGGACCGACACTTATCTTCCCGCAACACGGAGGGCTCTGGCTCTGGAATGACCAGGTCCCTGAGTCTGCTGGCAATGGCTCTGAAGTTCTCCCCGCCAGCTCCGGCAGTGTCCTTGTCGAATACTGCAGCATTCGCAGCTCGAATCTTCTCCGAATGAACGGACCCCTCCGAGGATGTGGAGCTTGTGTCCACCGAGGACGTCTCGGAGTTCTCAGCAGAACCCGGCGCTTCTGACCGCTCCGTGCTGGGCGGAGATGCAACAGGGACTGGCCGCGGCATGATCCGTTTAGCGTTGACTTCGCTAAAAGACTTAAATCATAAAGAATGTTAAGAATTCTGGGGACCCGAATAAGTGATACTTAACCTTTGACGGTGCTTGCCCATAGTCCCTGTATGACTATAGCATAATGTAATCCCACAGCGTGTTCTACTTGAGGCACCATACTAGCAGCCCTGACCAGAGCTTGCTTGTGAAGACCCCCACCGCCGCGTTGAAGGTTTGGGGAATCAGGCATCCAGATTTCATGTGGGGGCCTGAAGTTTTTTTCCTCCTACCTAGCAAGGACGTGTTTAGGGCTTAGGGTTTAGGAGCCGAAGTATTAGCAATACTCTTGAAGCATGTGAATGGGATCTTCCGACATATTCAAGGACTCTGCATGCTCTCATCGTCACGCCTCCGGATTTGAAATTTGAACTTGTTGGCTTCAGGGGCAAAGGCTTCCGAGATTCGTTGCTATTCTTATTAGTATTGTACTACGATGAAATGAGAGTACTGCTATCATTAATACTATTGCTACTATTATTCATTGCGGGGCCCATCTTTCGTACGAGCGGAGGATCTTCAGCCTTCAGACGCAGCCGGCTGCGAGCCGAAAGGGCAGCGAACTTCTCTGGAGAGGAGGTGACAGTCCCAACCCTCAAGTCGAAACTACAGCACGACATTACGAGAACATGACGGCCTAAACCCCTTGAGCCTTGAGCTCTTGATATAGGGGCCTTAATAACTGGAATAGGGTTTTGGGGCCCATTGTACTTTGTACTATAAGTATCATGAGGAAACCCCAAAATAGTATAGGTAAATATTCAGGCCCCTACATTATCTGGCAGTCCTACCAGCCAAGACAGGGCTCGGCCCGCCTGGAATAGACTAGTGGAGGTTTAGGGTTTAGGGGTGCTCTAATTGAGGCTTGTGGAATCCGCACTGATTGTGGCGGACTTGATGAAAATGCGGCAACTTGAAAGGACCCGTCATCAAGAGAAGGCCCACAGCCCACGCAACACTCTGACAAGACTAGCCAAGTCTCTAGAAACATCTAGAAGCGTACCCCTTCATAACCCCTCCGAACTGAAGGGGAAGAAAACCTCAATGAACCAAAACATTAACAATCCTCCGCAGGTTATAAAGTTCATCCACAAGTTCTACTTGAACCAAACGGCCAAAGCGCCTCTCAACACACTACTCCAGTGTGGCAGCAGAGCTACAGGTTGACCTGTCGGGGTTTAGGGTTAAGTATAGTACCCCAGCAGCGTTCAGAGCCACTTACTACTAAGAACACGCTTGCGGCGCCTGCTTTGAAAATGCTTCTTGAGCTCGAGCTGTAGGTTGGCCTCCCAGCAGAGTCGACAAGTCCCAAAGGCTTCAAACGCTTCAACGCAGCCTGTGCCCGTATGTGGGTAACTCTCTGAATTAAGGTCCCTGTCAAATTTTTGGGTCCTTTTTATGCGGGCGCCGTAAGAAATTTTGGGGGCCTACAAAGGGCCCCTAATTTCGAGAACTACCCGTTTGGCCCAAACCACACTTGTGGGGAGCTTTCGGGACTGCTACTATAGGGGCCTTAATAATTAGAATAGGGTTTTGGGGCCCATTATCCCATAATTACAATAAGGAACCCCAAAAGAGTATAGGAAATTATTCAGGCCCCTATATTACACCGAGTCCCGAAACTGCAAACAGATGTGCCAAGCGTGACCCCTACTCTTGCCGGTGATCTCCCAAGCCGTGCAAGAACTTCCACAAGCAAGGGTCCTGAACTCAAACCCTCAATAGCCACACAGCTCGAAATGGCTGGCAAAAACCAGGGCGGCAGATCATGCACCGACTGCTCTCTGAAGTCATCGGCTGAGGATTCACCACACGCGTGCTTCTAAAGCCGAGATGCGACGCTGCTCCTTATCCCCGGACTATCTTGCTGGGTGGTGCAAAATCAGAACCAAAACCAAAAAGGCCAGCATTAGAAGCGACAACAAGTAGCAGATCGTTGCTTCTTGAACATCGGCCCTTTTTGTCCTGAAACCTCCAGCAGGAGGCTCCCCAAAGCTTGACAAAGCAAGAAAGATCCGAGAACCCTAACATAGTACCCGAACTAGTAGGATCCTTATTATAAGGACACCAGAATAAGGTACCCCTAATTTTCTGAGCTCCAGATCTGAAACTTTTAGACCCCGTCTTGTGCGACGCCAACCGACTCCCTGCCTCTCGCAATCGAGACCTGGGGTTGAGGCTCTTCGTAGGGTTTAGGGTTTAGGGTCTTAGGGTTTAGGGTTTAGGGTTTCGCAAGGTGAGATGGTGGACTTGAAAGTCTTGTTCGGGGTTTCTGCCCGAAGTTAAGATTCATTCGGGCTTGGGGATGTTGACTCTCACACTCGCACGAGGCGGGCAAGGCCCCACACAATCCCGTCATGCAAGACTTGGGAGTTTTCGGAAATTAGGGGTACCTTAATTTTGGGGTCCTTATAAGAAGGATCCTACTTTTGAACCCAGGCTCTATTCCATCACTATTAAGGGTACTATATTAGGGGTCCCCCATTATGGGAAACTCCCACTTCAAAGCGGCGGAGGATCTCTGCAGTTTTTGCCAGGGTTGAGGCTTACTCTCGCTGCATCCGTGTGCGTGTGAACTCCCCCAACGGGCTTGCGGACGTGCTCTCTCAGTTTCACAGGTTGCGGGAATTAAGTTAGCATACAAGGAATCTATAGTAAATAACATAGTTTCCTTATTATGGCGATTTAACTTAAACATCTCTTGAAACCCGAAAGCGACCCGATGGGATGGTCCTGCCGAAAAGAGAGCGCTTTTTCAATCCAGTGCTTGGGCTTCAAGAGTCGTCAGATCACTAAGTCACTAAAGTCACTAAAGACTACCTGCGTCGCAATGGCCCCTTGGCCGTTTCGAGTTGCTCAGCTCACTTTCGCGACTTCGTTTGTTGGTTGAGCCTTCGTCGGCACCGGCAGCTCGCAGCAAACCAACAACTTCGACGTGGCCTTGCTCAGACGATGCGATCATGGCAGTGGTGCCATCGTCATTTGCCAGATTCGTGTCGGTAGCTGCATCCAACAGCAAACGAACAACCTCAACATGGCCTTGAAAAGAAGATGCGATCAGGGAAGGGAAGTGGTTCCATTGTTGGCTACCGAGTTCTTGTCGGCACCTGCATCCAGCAGCAAGCGAGCGACTTCAACATGGCCTTGTTCAGAAGCTTTGTGGAGGGCAGTGTTGCCACTGCTAGTTGCCAGGTTCTTGTCGGCAGACGCATTCAGCAGCAATCGCACAACTGCAACGTGGCCTTGCTGGGAAGATGCAATGAGGGCAGTGGTGCCATCCTTGGATGCCAAATTAGCATCGGCAGCTGCATCAAGTAGCAAGCGAAAAACTTCGACATGGCCTTGAAAAGAAGATGCGATCAGGGAAGTGGTTCCATTGTTGTCTGCCAAGTTCCTGTCTGCAGCTGCATCCAACAGCAAACGAACCACCTCAACGAGGTTGAGAAAAGAAGCTGCGTACAGGGCAGTCATGCCGTTGCTGTCTGCCATGTTCTTGTCGGCAGCTGCATCGAGCAGCAAACGAAGGACTTCGATGTGGCCTTGATCAGAAGCCGCCATGAGGGCAGTGGTGCCATTGTTGGCTACCAAATTTTTGTCGGCACCTGCATCCAGCAGCAAACGAGCGACTTCAACGTGGCCTTGGTCAGAAGCTGCGTACAGGGCAGTTTCGCCATTGTTGGTTGCCATGTTCTTGTCGGCACCGCCATCCAGCAGCAACCGCAGAACTTCAACGTGGCCTTGCTGGGAAGAAGCGATGAGGGCAGTGATGCCATCGTTGGATGCCAAGTTCGGGTCAGCAGCTGCCCCAAGTAGCAATCGAACCACTTCGGTGTGACCTTGCTCGGACGAGGCGATCACAGCAGTGGTCCGTCGTCATGTACCAGATGCTTGTCGGCAGCTGCATCAAGCAGCAATTGAACAACTCCAACGTGGCCTTGACAAGAAGCTGCGATCAGGGGACGTCTGCCCAGTGTGTTGGCCATGTCTGGATTTTGGGGCAGCTGCAGCAGTGCCTCAACCTGCGAGTGTTTAAACTTGAGGTCTCCCAGGAAGTCGTTCCTAACTTTGGGATTCAGGCTTCCAGGTAAAGAGGGACAATTTGGAAAGACAAACCTCTAGGCTTTATTTACGGCTTTAAGGTAAGCTCCTCAGATGTGGAGCCGTTCATGGCGGCCGTCACCAGCTCATCTGCTTGTGTCGGGGATGCAGCAGAATATGCAAGCAGGACGAGCTCCAAGTCCATGGTTGAATGCAGCTTGACAGAATCGTCCAAGGGATTGCCACTAAGAAGCAGCCTTTGTCTGAATCGCGTCGGAAAGCCGTGCACCTGATGCAGGTGTAGCTTCAATTCCCCCACGTCGGTCAACTCTCCCACCGGTATGTTGGCCACCTCTTCCCCTGACAGCATCCTGACATGCAGCATTGCAGTGGGAGACTGAGCGCCACGAACGATTTCAGGCTACCGGCCGATTCGCTACTGCTCCTGCCGATGAAGTTCAAACAGAACGCAACCCTACCTGGTTTCTTTCCTTTACCTACTCAGGCCTGGTCCAGTCATCGCCAGTTGATTAAACAAAGCTTTCCTCTATGAGTGTTCTCCATGGTAGTGCATGCTGTATTGGCAATGCAGTCCAACAACATCTCCTCTTCTGAACCAATGGGAGATGGCTCCAGGCTTACCAGCTTACCGCATTGCAGTGGCAGGTTCAGATTTGGCTTTCCAACGCGATCGACACTCAAAGCGCAAGCCCTGTAAACCCGCACATGCATAGGTACCGCACGAACTTCTGCTGTTCTTTGTGGCTCTTCATGTTTCGAGGCTTCGTGTTTGCGTTATGGTGGAGGTGTTTTGCTTCGGAGCTCAACCTCCACCCTTAATATAGGGGCCTGAATAATTCCCAATACTAGTGTGGGGATTCCTTATTATGGCTATAGCATAATATACCCCAAAACATATTCTAATCATTAAGGCCCCTATATTACACGAAAGCCGAAGCCAGCTTAGGTACCTCGAGGTCACAAACATGCAGACCCGAAGATGCAAAAAATCCACTGTTCATTATGTTTATCTTTCTTGTTGATAACTCTACTTGGCTGCTTGCTAGCATTATGACTGTCATCATCGCTTTCATTGATGCTGAAATATTCTCGGAGCTGCTTGTTCTAGCCCGTGCAGGCAACGCTGATTCTGAACTTGAAAAACCGAACTGTACCGCCCATTGCCGCCCCCTGCTCGTCGTGCCGGAATGGGTCATGCGCCACCCAATTCCCCAAGTCCTTTCAGTCCTTTAAACTGTACATCGGACTTACATCCTACAGGCGTAAACCTTTATCCCTTCTAGAACCTTTCCAGACCTGTCATAACTTACAGAACCCATACACCGATTTATAGCGACACCCGAACACCCTTATGAACCCTTACAAAGTCTCTGCAGCAACCCTTATGGAGCCCTTGTAAAGAAACCCGAAACCCTTTCGCAACAGCTAACCTGGCTCTTTAGCCCCTTAAAGGGATTATCATCATCCCTGGATCCTTCGCTCTCCCAATCTGGAGCCCTTAGAAAGAAATCCCGAAAGCCTTCCGCCCCAGCGGCTCTTGGTAGACGAGCTCGATCTTTGCGTCCTGAGCTTCGGACTCCTGGGCACGGAGGAGGAGCACCGCTTTGTGGACTTTAGATGGGTGGCTGTCAATATTATGGTCCCCTTTTTGGGTACCCGAAATATTAGGTGCCGTATTATAAACCACCCAGATGTATTTGGGTAGTTCTCTAAATTAGGGTCCCTTGTAGGGTCCTCTAAAGGGATGTACTGTGCAGGCGTTTCTATAGGGTTTCTATGAAGCATACTCTAGAGGGCAGTTCCGTCAGGGCCCCTTTTGTAAGGGGTGCTGTACTGTTTGAGAGACCGAAAAGCGGGACCCCAATTCAGACAATTACCCATGTGCTCATTTGCCGTATCTCTGTGTGTGTGTATGTACGTATGTATGGACAGTTAGATTTAGCAGATAGATAGATAGATGGATGGATGGATGGATGGATGAAGAGGTACATAGGTACATGTCGAAACTGTTTCACAGGGGTAGTTCATGACTGTTGATCGTGAAATGTTCCAGTTTCGAGAGCCTTCGGACGGATCATGGCTTGGCAACTTCGGAGGCTTTCTCACTGCTTTCAAGGGGTGTTCCTTGATCAGGACTCGCCTGAAGCATGTTCTTGGACGTCAACGTATCTCAACCGGACCGTTCTAAAGGCATCAACTTTGAATGGCATTTTGTTGGGAACGGATCCCCCACTTGATGCTACAGTGTAGCGGCCGTTGCGGTGTCGACTCCCACAGCTGAGGAGTTTAGGCACTACAGCTCCATGATCACCCGTCTGTGTTCCATACACTGTCCCTCAAAATGATGCCGTTGATCCATTTGCGATTCTTCCTGTCACTCTTCTTTCCTTGGTATTGACAGCGGTGGCTCGCTGCCTGCATTGCCAGCGATGCGAGTTTATCATGGTGAGCACTGTCTACCCACCAGTCAGTCGATCCCTGCCAGTTCGAGCTTCAGCTTTGTCAGGAATGTGCTTGGCCAGTTTTCAGCAGTTCTTGTTTATCGGCGCTTTCGATTGGAGGTTCGGCTTCAAGCTCTGGCAACTCGGACTCAGCCAGACGAGGTCGGCTTTGGGGCTCCTGGTTCCGGGTTTTTGGGAAGCCTTCCCTCTCGAAGCGCACTTCTGGCTGTGGGCGTTTCGGCGAGTACTATGCCGGCCGTCCGCTAGCATGGCTGCTACATCCACGCACACTAGTTTAGTCGACTGTCGCGACTGGGTCTATTCTCACCATAAATGAGTATTGTTCGTGTCTATCTTTACAATCCATGCCACTAGTAGCAATGTTGCCTGCGCTGGGTTCTTCCTATTACTGTGCAGATTGCTATGTTCATCACATTCTCAATATGATATCACTTCCACCTGCACATTCTCACTGCTCTCGCTCTGCCCCAAAAAAGTGACTGAATTCCCAATCTTGCAGTATATGACCTCATAAAAGTGACTAAATTCCCAATCTTGCAGTATATGGGTGGTTGTCAAATTATGGTGCCTTTTTGGGTGCCCTGCATATTCGGTGCCGTACCCAAAAAGGGACCATAATTTTGACAACCACCCATATGACCCCAAATAATGCCGAGGAGTTGATGCTCCTCGGCCCTTTTTGCTGCGAAGCCAACATATGGAGTTTCCGAAAACTAGGGGTACCTGATTTATGTGTCCGCTTTAATAAGGATCCTACTCTTTAAGGTGCTATATTAGCGTCCCCTGTTTTCGGAAACTCCCCTATTGCATTGCATGATCCAGAAAGGCAGGAGGGATGATCCTAAGCAGGAAAGACGCAATATCGCCTAAATAAGTAGAACAGGGCTGGGGGGTTTATTATACCATACTCACAATAAGGAGCTCCCAAAATAGTAGAGGTAGTTATTCAAGCCTCACCCCTAAATCCCTCATAGTTCCCTTCTAGTATCCCCCTTAAAGGACCCGCTTTTAAAGGGAACCCGACTCTGACTATTTAGGGCCTTTTGTAGCAAGGCTCCTCCTTGGTCTGCCAGCGGCCGTTCACCCACCGCCAGCGCTTGCCCATCTTCGCCTGGAGCTCCTTTGGAATCTGCAAAGAAGGGGGGGTCGGGGGGGGGTCTCTAAAGTGTTTAGAGTGGGTTTGAGGTTTAGGGGTTTCAGCACTCACAACTAGACAAGCAGGCGAGGATCCGAGCACCATAACGACGAGGGGTTTAGGGGTTTGGGATTTAGGGGTTTAGGAGTCTAGGGTTTAGGGGTTTAGGGGGTCTAGGGTTTAAGGTTTGCTCTGAAGGTTTCAGAAGGGTTCTCAAGGGATTGCGGAGGGTGCCCGTTTTTTGGAGCTCATCGGCCGAATAGTTAGAACAGGATCCTACAACTGTTTATGAGCAAGAATTTCCCGGTAACTTCGGCATCTACGGGTTTATTGAAGGGTTTAAAAGGCTTCTCGAAGGATTCAACTCCGCTTGTAGGGCTTCACCGAAGGCATGAACACTTGGAACGACGCCATGCGGTATATTGTAGTATGACCCTACGGGGGCCCCTATACTGGGATTCTCGAGCACTTGTGCTCGGTGCTTCAACAAGCATCAGAGCACGCTTTTCTAACATCAACATGCACCACCATAGATCGCCAAACAATGACAGAGCACCACGAGGACCAAGAAGAGCATGATAACCACCACCACGAACGCCACCACCACGACCACTGTAGCGATGATGACAACCAGGAGACCACCAGGAGTCCACGAGGACACCAGAGACTATGTCTGAAACCACCCAAAGACCGACTTAAGACCAACAGGAGACCACCATAAGACCCTAAAGGATCACCAAGCCCCGAAGGCCTTCCGGCGAGTATTGGCGGAGTTCGGGTGCTGTCCCGACGGATCCAGGACCACTGCCAAATTGCTTTCCACCAAGAACCGGTGCGTTTCGAGACCACGGCTCTTATGCTTCCCCCGCCGGTGGCTGCGATTCAAGATGTTCGAAGCCAACAAGTACAGTAGTGCTTAGTTTGGATCTGTCATGAAACTGGCTCTTCGGAACGCACGGCGGCACGAGTTCGCTGCAAATCATCGGACGCCAGCGAAAACTATGCGCTGCACCCCAGCAGGAGACGGACGCCTGCCCCACAGATGGTGTGCAAAAATGGGACGCGG
Source organism: Symbiodinium sp. CCMP2592 (assembly GCA_905221615.1). Classification (NCBI taxonomy): domain Eukaryota; class Dinophyceae; order Suessiales; family Symbiodiniaceae; genus Symbiodinium; species Symbiodinium sp. CCMP2592. Next base: position 314,870 of record CAJNDT010005779.1, on the reverse strand, counting down.
GGACCAGATTTGAAGCGCATCCTGTTAATAACAAGACGTGGAGAACCGTTTTGACGCCGGTGCCGCGTGCGCACCGTAATCAACACAAAAAGGCCTGAAAGCAAGCACCCCTGATGTTACCACAGTCAAGTGTGTGCACTTTCAATTTCAGGGGGCACAAGAAAGCGACGGTCATTTCACGTTTTTCGCCATGGCATGCTGGCCTCAGAGTTCGACGACTATGAACGGCAAGCAGATAGCAAGCTGGCAAGATGGAGGTCGGAACCCAAAAAGCATCATATGGAGTGCCATATCGTGCCCTTCATCGTGAGAATCGGGCTTTTGGATACATCACGAGGGCTCCTGCTCGTGCTCTCGCTGCTTCATCTTCTCCCGCTCTGCCCAGCGCGCCTCGCGCTCGCTCCGCCTTGGCCCGTGCGGGAGTCCATTGGATTGAAAGATAGGTAGGAGTTGGTTTTGCGGGAGGGATCCTACCTAAAACAAAACTACAGTGTAGCCTCTTGAAGAGGCCGTTCTCAACTGTGCTGCCTTTCTGGGGCTACAGCAACTCATGCAGAACTCTTGGCTCCGGGAATCGCTCGGCAGAACACTGCAATCCCAACGGGTCTCGGAACGGAGCTTGAGAAAACCCGATGAACCATGCGATGTCGAGGGTTTAGGGTTTAGGGTTTCGGCGCTCACACTCGGAGGGTTTAGGGTTTAGGGTTAATTATCTAGGGTTTAGGGCTCCGAGAGGACCTAAACAGGAAGCCCAAGCGAAAGAGCCTCAGGGCCGCACTCTGCGACTGTCTCCCGCCGCTTTTGGCCCTGGCACAGCTCGATGCGAACTTAGCTGGGCTCTTGCTAAGGGGTTTAGTTCAAGTTACCATAATGAAGAGCCCACATTCTTTACTATACATCCCTGTTAAGTAACTGAAGTTAGATTCCGTGACAACAACGCAGCTAGTGTTGGGGTTGCGTTTTCTTCAGGGCAGCTCCGCTATCCCTCTGAGCTCTCCAAACACAAGGCAATCGCCGCCCACCCCTTTGGAAGATGCCCGGAAGCCTGGATGCCTTACAATGCTTACAATCCAGTCAGTCCGAGTTCCGGGTGCAAAAACCTAAACACAAAACAAAGGGTTCAGGGTTTAGGGTTTAGGACACACTGTCAAGGCATATCAGAAAAAGTCTTGCCCAAATCGGCTCCACAAACTCCGCACTCAAAAAAAGAGGCAAAGCCGGGCGGCAGAAGACCCTTAATTAAACCAAAAGCTCCTGAAATCATATCACTGGAAGGGTCCATCCTCCGAAAGAACCCTTGCAGAACCCTCACAGAATGCTTAAACAACCCTTAAAGGAACCCCTTTACGAAACCCCTACGAAGTCCTTGAAGAATCCAACCACCCTGAAAGGAACCCTGATAGATCCCTTAACGGGTCCCTTAACGGAAGCTGTATAGATCCCTTAAAGGGTCCCTTAAATATTAAAGGAACCCTTAAAGATCCCTCACAAGGAAAGACCAGCACGAAATATTCCAGGGTGGAGACTGGTGTGAGTGTCACCTGTCAGCATCGCAAAGTCTGTTCCAGAGACAGAAACAACAAATCACGCTGTTCATGTGCCTAGATGTGACAACTTTGGTTTAGAATGTAACACTGGGTTGTAGTTTTGGGGCTCTGAAAAGTATTTATGAAGAGGTGCCTCTACAGGAACCATAAGGGAAAATTAAAAAGTTTCCCAAACTGCCACCTAGAACAAAACTTTTCTCTTCTGCGTCGCCTGCAAGCTTGCCTCCCTCAGCGCCCTGCGTGGAAGGGTGCGGAGACGGCGGGCGTCCGCTCTGGAGCCACCTCTTCGACTGGGCACTTTACGATGCCATGATTTAGGGTTCCTCTAAGGGATCTATAGGGTTTAGGGTTCAGGGTTCTTGTGAAGGAGTTTGACTTAAGTTACCAGAATAGGGATCTGCAGAAAACAGTCTGGTTTCCTTATTATGGTAGCTTAGATGATGAACCCCTTAACAAAAACCCAGCCTCTTCAAGGGCACTTTGGATTCAGGGTTTCGGCCACACTCGGACAAGCCAGGCAATTTTGAGGTAGGACCTAGGGCAAGGAAGTTTGCGGGCTTTTGTGGGGTGTTCGGGCAAACGACTTCGGGCTTAGAGGTCTATGGGGTTGAGGATTCCAGACTTTCGGGCTTTAAACCTTTAGGCCCCTTTAACACTCAGCCTGAATGAAAGCTTCGATATCTTCGATGGGGGCTTCGGGGCGTCAGACAACGGTAACAACTCCAAGGCGACGTTCATGCCATATCCCGAGATGCCGAGCGCCTGCGAAGGTACCCCTGGAGGCAAGCGTGGCAGGCCTGCACTGAGCTTGCAGATCTAGGACCACATCCCAGGCTCATGGAGAAGCAGAATCCCAACCCCAAGCCCACTTTCCAAACCTGCTCACCTCCCCAAAGCCGAGGGCAAAAGCTGACGAATTGCAGCCATCGCCGTCTCTGCGCGCACCCGACGCAGGGCCCAATCCTGTGAAGTTGCACTGCTATGCTTGGAGGCATGTATGCCACAGACCCTACTGTCGCTTCGATGGCTTGGGGTTGAAGACCTACGAAACGGCTGAAGCCCGACCCTAGATTGAATGCCGCTGCTCTCGACCCCACCTTGGGCTCTAAAGGTGCACGGTGCTCTGGCGCCTGACCTTGTGGACTCAGGAGACAGACAGCCGCAAAAGTAGCAATTGCAATTGTAAAAACAATAGCAATAGCAGGCAATAGCAATAGCAAGAGGAATAGCAACAGCCATAGTACTAGAAATAATGACTTCCCTCTCGCTCTGCCACAGCTGCTAGAAATAGTGATAGTAACGGTAATAGTGATAGCAATTGTTGACACCCACATGGCACGCCAATGACAGCTCCGCGGGGACTTAAATGCTAACTACTCACAATGGATCCCCAGAAAAAGCAACAACAGGAGAACCACAATGCATATCCCGATATAAGATGAAAGGAAGAAAGTACCAAGGCTCCGTCGATCTGCCCACTACTTTGTCGGACTACAATCTCCCAATATCAATATCAATGATAGCCATAGTACTGGTAAGAGTAATTGCAGCAGCAGTAGCAGTAGCAGTAGCAGTAGCAGCAGCAGCAGCAGCAGTAGCAGTGGCGATGGCGATAGCTTTAGCGACAACGATAGCAACAGCAGGAGCAGGAGCAGCAGGGGTAGCAGTAGCGATAGCAGTGGCAATAGCAGTAGGACTAGGACTAGGAGTAGGAGTAGAGGCGGAGGCGGAGCAGGAGTAGGAGGCGTAGGAGGAGTAGGAGCAGGAGTAGGAGCAGGGTGGTCGTGGTTGTGGTAGCAGCAGCGGCAGAAGTAACAGCGGGAGCAGGACGCAAGAGGCAGGAGGTAGTAGTATAGCAGCTAGTAGTTTGTAGCCAGTATCTAGGATAGTAGCTAGTATACACCCTTAGCAAAACACTGCAGAATCAAACAGTCTCTACAACGTAGAATTTAATCTGTCCAACTGAATCATGTATATTTTCATCATAAGGCAGATATCAGATGACATATCTACGTTACAAAGCACCCTACCACAATTTCGCCCACTTCACACCATCAAGCTATCTAAGATACTTCCGCGAAGCTTCAGGACTGAAGCATACATGCGATGCTACTGATGCAACCCTTCTTCATCCGTCTTGTCACTGGTCCGTTTCGTGAATGGAAAGCCAAGTTCCTGACATCTGCATCTAAACTGCCTGGACTACACCTGCCAACCTTGCAGGATCTGTACTTGGAGGTTCATGGGTAGTTATAAGTGGGGATATAAGTCGCCTGATAGGAGCTATAATTGTCGTTACCTTACTCAGAACCCCACTTATAACTACCCATTAACCCCAAGTAGTGAGTGCTTACAGCCGGCTTGGCCAGCTGCAATCTGCGCGGCGAGTGAAGTGGTAGAGCTCCGAGCCTGGGTGCTTCTCAAAACTTCGAAGCTAGGGTTTCGGCTTTGGGGGGTACTTGGAGGTTCATGGGTAGTTATAAGTGGGGTTCTAAGTAAGGTAACTATAACTATAACTCCTGTTAAGCGCACTTACAACTACCCATGAACCTCGAAGTAGGCCCCAAACCTTTTACCCTTATAGAATCCCTATAGATCTCTTCAAACTGGGCCCTTGCTTAAGACTTAAAGCCGGAAGGAAAGGAACAAAAAAAAAAACGAAACCCATCCCAGCCCTCCCCACCCCACAGAAAGGACCATGACTCCCCCGCATGGACCCTGAAAGCCCCCAAACCCAGGATGATGCCAACAAAAAAGCGGAGTTTAGTTCACCAAGTCGGCACGTGGATTACATGATAAATCATGGTAAGTTCTATCGACTTCGTTCTGTTATCCTTCAGAACATGCCAGGCACTCCAAAACCTAGATACAACGGAAACTCTCCATTGTCGATGTCACTATGACGGTATCAAAAAGATGCTTGCCTGAAGCAGGCGGGTTTCGGGCTGAAGGTCCGACTTCCCTCTGTTCCCGTGTTCATGCGAGGCATCTCGACAATCTCCTCTAAGGGTGCAGCCGTCGGTACATCTCCAGCTTTGCCGAGCCGGCGGCTGGCGCAGGCTCGGCAAGAAACGAATTCTTTGGGCCAGAAGGTGGCCCCAAAACTTAGACTCCAAGGGGAAAAGGAGGGACCCTTAATGGGGACCCCTCCCCCATAATGGGCTATATCATGGGTATATGAAACAGCTATATTAAGGGTAAAGGACCTAGGGGTCCTTATTAAGGGTCCCTCCTTTCACCCTTGGACAGACAGTCCGAGGCAAGGAGCCCCTCTGTGTAGAAGCCCCGCTCTGCCACGCTAGGTAGCTGTCGCGAACTGACAAAAGGAGTGCACTGCTCATGGGTGGCTGTCAAAATTAGGGCCCCTTTTTGGGCACCCTAAATATTAGGTGCCGTACTATATTAGGGAGCCAAAAAGGGACCCTAATTTTGACAACCACCCTAATAAAAATCGGGGCTTGTAAACTTCCGCTGTGAATCCCCATGCTGTACTGCTGATGCTTGTTGCGGCTGTTGGGGCTGGTGCTGATTGTGGTGACGGTGGTGATTGCGGTGATCGCGGTGATGGTGGTGATGGTGGCGATAGTGAAGCAAGCAATGATTAGCGATGATGCTGATGGCGATGACACTGGTTGTCTTTTGGCTGGTGCCGCTCCTGTTGAGGGCTGCCGTGTCGTCGTTGGCATTTCGTCCCTGCGCGGAATCTACGTGGGTCGTTCATCAAGGCTGGGATATGACGAGCCTGTCTACCAGCAGGGGAATTCTCAACGCAGTCTCTCAAGCTTTCATTCCCACACAAACACGGCATCAGCCCGTTTCGGCCAATGCGAAGGGAAAATCCTTTGGAACAAGGTGGCATGAACTACCAGGTCCTGGCCGCTATGCTCTTATGCTCTGTGGCCTAGCAACCTGGGCCACCAAGGAAATGCATGCATCTTCGCGTGGGTTCGAGCAACAGAAAATCGGCTGACAACGTGTACAGGAAGGAGAATCCCAGCACGGTTGCCATCATGATTGCAAAGGATGGCCGACGCGACCATTCCTCCGGCTCGCAGAACTGTGGTTACAGATGCATGTAACAGAATCTTTTGAAAATGGCTACTGGGTAGTGACCAAGCACAGGTCACATTGAGGTTTGTGGAATGCAGACGAGCCACAGGCGAAAAATTGGATTACTAGTAAGTGTGGCGAAGGAAGAAACCTTTAGCATTCTTGTTGCGACTGTTTTTTCTAATAATCTTGCGATTATTGCTACAGCTGTGGAATATGAAACTAGAACCCGTGCTGTTGCTATTACTATACTACTGCTTCTCTGCCTATTACTACTACTTCTGCTGCTGCTGCTGCGCTCTGCTCTGCCCTGCTCCTGCTCCAGCTCTTGCTCCTGCTCCTTCTCCTCCCCCTGCTGCTGTTCCTGCTGCTACTGCTGCTGGTACCGCTGCTGCCACTTAGCGACAGCTGGTAGAGCTGCGAGAACTTCATATAATGTAGGAACCTGATTACTAAACCCTGGGCCTATAACCCCAAAACACTAGGATTCATATAAGGAACCCTAATAAAGGCCCAAGGTTTCTTAATCAGGTTCCTACATTAGCTCACAACTTACAGCCATGGAAGTCCGAAGATGCAGCCCTGGCTCCTGCTTTCTTGCTTGCGCCTGCTTCTTCTGGGCCGGCGCCAGGGGGAGCAGTGCGAGAGATGCAAAGCTGAAGGTGTAGGCGACGAGGTAGGAATAGGCCACCGTCCACCGAAAGGAGACCGCATCTTCGATGAAGTTCTCTCGAAGTGTCAGAGCTGGCGTGAAGGAGGAGAACAGCTGGTTCGACACAACCATGCCGAAAGGGATCCCAACGAAATAGACCGACTGAAGCATGCCAGCAACCATGGCACCGTTGTCGTCGTCTGCCAATTCGTTCGCCATCAAGACCTGAGCTTAGTGACAAGGAGTATTCAGAGCATATCCAAGCACTTGCCCACAACAGCAAGAGCTGCTGCACAAAGCACTCCCCAACGCAGGCTTCCCAGTGTTGTCCCATCTCCAGAACAGCTCCACAAACCTCTAGACAGTTGTTCAAGGCATTCATAGATTGGGGGAGAAATTCAGCTGAAGAGCCGTGATGAGCTGATTCGTTGCAGTCGGAACCGCACGGGAGATGGGCTCGCCGAGGTAGAAGTAGGGATCCCGCACGATGTCAAAGACCGTCAGCAGCGAAGGGATACCTGGGCCGGAGTATCCCACTTCTTGGCAATCGGGGCTTAAGAGTTTAGGAGCTTCGGGTTTAGGGTTTAGGAGCTTAGGGATCAGGATCCGGGACTGCAGCTACTCGGAGAACTGTCTGAGTGGTCCCAGAGGCTGTCCGTGGCAGTGGCGACGGAGCTTGTGACGAAGATTATCTTCCTCCAGCTCACGTTTAGCAAGTATCTCCGCATCAGGTAACTGGCCGCAAGGGAGATCAAGAGTGAAAGAGCATTGCTCATCTGAATCTGAATGCCCCTCACTTTGGCCCACTCCATCATCACCCACACTTCGGCAGTCGAGCTCATATGGCCGAGAGACGTCCGAAAGAAGACGAAAATCCCCACGAACAAGAAAGCCTTACTCTGGGTCAGGTTCCAGACCGAGGACATCTGTACCCTGAAGGACGATCTCACGGCCTTGTTTTCCCGCACGAGGAACAAGGAACAGACAGATGTCACCGCCACACACGTAAGGTAGATGCCCATCAGCTGCTGGAAGTTGAGCTGCCTGGACTGGTCAAAGCTGCCGTTAAACATTCTGCCATTGAAGCCAAAGGCAGATAGGAGCACGGCGGTGAGGTGGCCGCTGAGTTTCACCATTTGCAGCACTATCTGCGTCCGGCCCCTTGTCTCCACTTCCTCCTGCTTTGCATACTCCACGAGTAGTCCGTTTGCTGCAGCACCGGCCGTCACCGCTCCCACACACGAGCAGAAGAGACAGAGAACCAAGGGAACAAAATGGTCTGCTGCCTCGGGGTTGCAAGGAGGCATCTGGTAGAGGTACTGGCCGTTCTCGAAGCAGTAGTATGGAGCAGGCAAACCACGGTAGACAAGACAGAGGGTGCTGAGAGTGCACAGGAACCAGCCACCTGCGATGTAAGGACGGCGCCGGAAGCCGAAGATTGGTCTCGAGTCGGACAGCATCCCAAGAACTGCGGAAAAGGTGAATGGAAGAATCGCCAAGTTGGCACAGCCCTTTATGATATTGCCTGGGTTCTTGTTATGGGCAACAGTTTCAGGTACTGTACCACAATCAGGAAACCATACTTCTTACTATAGATCCAGTTGCTTGGCAGGTTGAGATAGCCACCCAGGACCGAATGCCAGAGGTCCGTCCAGCCTCCGCCCACGAAGCCATCGCAAAAGAAGTGGAGGACAAGGCCCCAGTTCCTGGGCTGTTGCTACGTAAGGGATTTAGCTCATGTTACCATAAAAGGGATCTATTAAGGGCTCCTTCAAGCGGTTACGGTTTACGGTTCAAGTTACCATGATACGGACCTAAAGTAGCTAATATGGTTTCCTTATCATGGCAACTAAAATTTAATTCCTTAACAAGAACCCAGGTTCCCTATGTCGGACAACGCAAAATGCAGCTTCCCCTCCACCGCCTTATGAACGGAGCCTTTCTCCAAGGCATCCGCACTGGGCTCCTCACAGCCCTCTGCGTTTTTCTCCGGGAGAGGCATCGGGACCATGGCAAAACCGCCCGGAACTCGTCACGGGTGGCGCAAAACTCGAAGTCTACAATGCCAGAGCTGCACGCCGAGGCAAGGACAGTCACAGTGCGGTAAAACATGAATCCCAAAAGTGTCGCCGCTTCCCGTTCCTAAACCGACCACCAAACCCTTCAACTAATATAGGTCTTTAAGATGCAGAATGGGGTCTTGGTGGTATATTGTACTATATATATATATATATGATAAGGGACCCCAAAACGTATTGGTAATTACTCAGGCCCCTACATACAGTGAAGACAGAGAAAAAGAGCCGAGGAGCATAAGCTCTGCATCACCTCCCCGGTCTTGCTGCCTGGGTTCCCGACAACCGTGCTGAACAAGGCTTAATTGTAGGTAAAAAGATATGGTCTTGGTGTCTATGGTCGCAATATATATATATATATATATATATATATATATATATTGTGTATATATATATATATATATATATATATATGTATGTATGTATGTGTATGTATATTTATATAAATATGCAGGATGATCATAGAGGCCTGTACATTCAGCTGCTCGTTTTGCTAATGTTAACCCGATTCAGGGTTTGGGATCAAGGATTTCAATTTGGAGATGTTGTTAGGCTTCCGGGTCTTAACGTTTGGGGTCTACTCCACGTTCAACACAGCAATGCCGGTGTGCTTGAGGCTTGACACTCAACGAGAGCTTGGGTTTTGGACCGGGTGCCTCAGAACGCACAGAGGAACACCTCATGCGGCAAGATGCGAGATTGAACTGTGCGAGAAGCTAGCTTGCCGTGATGGTGAAGATGCGACTCCTGTAAACGATAGAACCGACTAAAACCCTGTACAACCCTTAGAAATAAAGGCCCATGTATGGGCTTCCGACAAACAGGGCCCTAAACCCTTAGAAACATAATTTTCGGAACTTAGTGCCCTTATAATACCCTTATAGTAGCACTTTAGAGGAAGCCTTTATAATGAAATTTAGTCTCTTCTTGGACATCCCCCCATAAGAGCCCGGGAGCCCACGACCACGCCGTACACCCGAGCTCCTGCAGCGAGCCGTTCAGTTGTGTCTTGGGGCTCTGAAAGCATAATACCCTATAACAATGTAAAGCGGTATCACATAATTTGACATAATGTACTATGATATATAAGAATGAAATGGAGTGTAAAAGCATATGACATTGTACAAGAAAGTTCAATATGAGACAATTCAGCCTAATGTGATATATAACGCTCCGGGCATGCATGTGGCAACGCTTACGGTCTGGTGTGGATGCTCTGCAGCAACGCATAAGGCCTGGGTGCATGTAAACATGGTTGGCACATGGATGCTCTGTGTGGACGGATGGGGTCGGACTGGACGTGAATTAACATGATCGGCACATGGGTGCAATTAGGCAACGCATTAAGTCAAGGTGGACGTAACATGCTTGGCACTTGGATGCTGTGCGGCGACACATCAGGTCTGGGTGGAAATCAACCAGGCTTGCACATGGATTCTGCGCGGCAACGATTTCGCTTGGGCGAACTTCAACATGGTTGGCACATGGTTGCTGTATGGCAACACATAAACAGAAACACATAAGGTTCGGGTGGACGTTATCACGGTTCGGGCACGGATGCTCTGCGAGAACGGAAAGATGCAGCGACCCCCCACCGACTTGACCTGGGCACGTGATGAAGAGGACGCTACTTTAGGGTTTAGGGGTTTCGGGTTTAGGGTTATTGTATGGACCTTCTGAAACTCGATGATTACGAAGTTGTGCTCGCAGCAGCAAAACCTTCGGTGACAGTGATAGCAACATTTTGGCACATACAGGGCGGAGGAGGAGCTGGACGAGGAGGAAGGCAGCATGAGCTGCGCGGGTATGGAAAGAAATATTCAAACACTATCCACCGAATCACCTGCACATCGAAACCCATACCTTGTTGTTTCAAACTATCCGACCCACCTGCTCCCTTATCCCGGGATAAACAACTGACTGACACTGCGAGAAAGATTCACAGTACTTTCGGCAACGCGGCGCCAGCCAGCAGCTAGCTTCACCACAGAGCATTATATCCGTTTCATCAGTCGGAACCCTCAAAGATACGCCCTCACAAGACACAGCGTGAAAACGAGCAACATCAGCTACCACCCCGCACGTTGTGGAAGTATGTGTAGCAACACAAGACGAGCACAATGCAGCCGAAAGCGCCGAACTCCGCACGCGCCTCGCCTAGCGCTCCCAACCTTGGCTTATGACAGGTACAGGTCTGCAAGGATTCATCTGGCTTTCGGTGGCGTCGGCTTCAGAGTTTCGGTGTCAGCTTTCTGGGATTTGGGGTTTGGGGCCTGCGCTTACCGATTCTCAGATTCATCGGTTGGCCTGTGGCTGGGAAAGCGGGAGGGCGTCTACAAAAGCGAGGATGCGCAGCAGCGCGCAACTCAGAGTGCACGGTGGACAGAAGTTGTGGGGGGCTTGGGAGGGCAGGATCGGGAGTTTCGAGGTCGGTGAACAAGGACATCATAGGTGCAAGGGTAGATGCGCTCCCATCTTCCTACAATCAAATGCTAAAGAGAAGTCGAAGCCATAGGTGCGCAACAGAGCTAATCAAACAAAGCTGACATCCGAAACCTCTCTGCATCACACTCGAAACTAGCTTAGCGACTGCATTCGCCCGACAGGAGGCCTTACCACAGGCCTCGTGCCTTTGCACAGTGGACGATAGGCCGAGAGTTAGCACCCTACATCCGAATCTGACTTAAAACTGGAATACAACCCTAGCCACGCTTTGTCAAGCCTCAAATAAACCCCATGTATTTTGCCTCCTGCATGGCTTGGTTAAACCCCATGTATGGGAGTTAGGATTCAGGAAGGGTACCACCTACCTGGAGGTTCATGGGTAAGAAGGGTTATAAGTAGGGTACCTAAAGTTATGAGCCCTATTCTGGGACTTAGAACCCTTCTTATAACTACCCGTTAAGGGTCTCCCAAAGTTTTAAGCCCTATGATGGGACTTCGAACCCTTTTTATAACTACCCGTTAAGGGGTCTCCCTACTACGACCTAGGAATGTAACCCACCGAACCTGCGGAGCCCAGTTCAGGCGGAGCCGCACGCCCTCGGTGGGCCGCGGGACCTCACCATCCTCAAAGGCAGCTTGCAGTGGATGTCATCATTACTACTATTATTGTTACGATTAAGACTACTGAATACTGTTATTATTCTTACTACTGTTGCTATGGACGGGCGGAGGGATCTGTTGTGCCGTGAGGGTTGAGACTTTCTGGGCTTTTGGGGCTCGCCCTTGGTGCAGTGGAGAACACTGAACTGGACATCAAAAGTGCAAAGTTAAGCGATTGCCAAATCTATCCGAATGTCGCTGCTGGTGTTGTTCTTCCTCCGTCCTGTCTAACTTGAACACTAATTGGATGACCGGGCGCCGTAACCAGCAGAAGGTCGGCATTCTGCCACTGCTGGGAGCTGCCCAATCGCTCGACACTGGCGAGGAGGACCTCTGGCTTTGAACAGAATGGAACTGGTTCAAGTCTGGGCTGTAGGTGCCCAAGGGTTCTGGGCCTGAGCAAGGTGTTGGACATGACTTGCCCCAGGTGTGAGTATCCAAGAATTCCTTTCGAGATGGCCTTCTCATCGACATTAACCTTGTCCCTCGGGGTCGGGGGCTCAGCTTTGAAAACCGCCACATCTGCCTGCCCTGCGCAGATGCCCCAAGGAAATACCCGTCAAGCCTAACTCATCAGATGGCCTTCGCAGGTTAGCAGTTTTGCAGGCCTCGGTCCATAACGGCATACAATATACGATAATATACTATGATATACTATAATACTATAATAGACTATAACAGACTATACTATGATATACTATAATGCTATAATAGACTATAACAGACTATAATAGACTATAGTATACTGTAATGTACTATAATATACTGTACTATAATGTACTATAATATACTACGACTCGAAGCCACACAGACCCCCGAACCCCGGTGGCCTCGTTGAGCGAGGTGCCGCCGTGGAAAGCGAAGCTGAGGAACTCCAGAAGTCCTTCTTTTTGCTGCACGGGAGGTGTGATGCGCGTATGTTTGCCTGCGCAGCAGCCTGCATGCATGTCTGTATATGTGCAGAGAATACCTGTATACATACGCAGGTTCTCAGATTGCAACATGTACTCATGCATCCAAGGATGCACATACATCTACATCCACATATGCATGTGTATGTGCACGCATGCTTGCCTGCTGCAAGTACATATGCACATGTGCACATATGTATGTGTGTGTATGTGCGCGCAATGACTACATGCATGCACATATTACACCTGTATGTATGTACATATGCATATTTGTATGTATGCATGCGTGAATGTAAGCAGGCATAAGAATGTCTATGTGTATGCGCATGTGTATGTGAATGTGTGCATATGTATGTGCATGTGTAGGTGCATGTGCATGTGCATGTGTAGGTGCATGCGCATGTGTATGTGTATGTGCATGCTTGTGTATGGTTATGCCTGTGTATGTGTATGTACACAAGTATTCGCATGTATGTGTATGTGCATGGGCATGTGTAGGTATTATGTGCATGTGTATGTATATGTGTGCTTGGTTGTGCGTTTTACATATGTATGCATACACACATCATACCTGTGTGTGTGTGCTAGCGCCAGTGTGTGCATGTGCATATGAGCATGTGCAGGTGTATGCCTTTGTCTCCATTTGCGCGTGGATGTGTATGAGTGCGTGCCTGCACTACGCCTGCAGATGTGTGCATGCACATATGTATACGCATGTATGCGCAAGTAGGTGAATGATCATGCGCGTCTGCATCTGCAAGAACGTGCACACATGCACACGGAGTACACATACGGACATAAACCTGCCATGTGCAGAAACGTGACAAACCTACAAGTTTGTAATGATGGGGGCATGGTGGCAGACACAGGTCCCGGGTTGAAGTTTGAGAAACTTAAGGTGGAGGTTTGATGTGCCCCAGAAGCATGTTTCTGGAGTTAGGGAACTAGCTGAAGCAAGTTGCGATGCACGCGCTCAAACATCAAAAAGCATGTAGGGCTGATATTGGCGCCTCGGCATAGGAAACCCACAGGACCGTCCATCAATAACAGCATCATCTTCCAAAACCCGACATAGGAGGTCTTACAGAAGCCACATTAAACTCCTGTTGTTGTGGCACACGCATACGACTGTAATCCACGGCTTCCCTGCTTCGACACGAAGCCTCAGGAAACCGCTTGAGCGCCGAACCCAACTGCGGCACCCTGAACTGCAAAACGAGTGGAGATGCTGACAACAAGGAGGAGGAGGATACCAACTTTTTAAGCGGGCTCTTGCCACTACGACCACCCTACAGTACGGGTTTTGTAGGGGGTCATAATGTGCCGACAAGGGCTGTGGGCTTAACGGTTTCATGAAAGCTGCGTAAAGAAAACCTTAAAGAGGACCATATCATACCCCAACTGGATGGTTTCATAAAGAGCGGTATGGAAAAAAATAAAAAAACTTAAACAGGACCTTATCCTACCCCCAATCGAGTGGATCTCAGGCAGGGAGCGGCCCAGACCGGCCGCAGTCAGATCCAGCTCCAGCTGCTGAAGCTCGGCTCCTTTTGCAGTAAACCCTATCAAGTTGGAAACCGGATTAAGTACTCTTAATGATTGAGGCTATGGGGTTTCCAACTTTTGGGCTTCTACTGTAGAGGGCTCTCATATGGGAGTTTCCGAAAATGGGGTACCGTAATATAGCATCCTAAATAGTAGGATCCCTATAGGACCTTAACAAGGTTCTCCTAATTTTCGGAAACTCCCATATGTGTATCTGTGGTTAGTACCGACAAGCTGCCACTACTGTCGTTGTCTGCGGACGTGCTCGCAGAGACTTTCTCTTTTTGAGAGCTCTGAAGGAGCCGAAGGGTTCCTTTATACGGACTGCATGTACTGTGAGGGTTCTAGAGGCTTCCAAGACGGCTGACACGGGGCCTAAAGTTTTGGTTCGGGCCAGAACTCATAGGGCCGGGTCCCGTGCCTGTGGAAAAAGCGAAGAGGCAGCAGCGCCGCTGCTGCTCTTGCGCTTGGCGAAGGCACTCGAACCTTGCGAATCCGGAATCAAGAAAAGGATATCAAGAAGCTATACTATAGACTGCTATAGTTAACATGACTAGAATACGTGGGAAACGAAACAAGGACGTCAAGACTCCAAATGCAAAGACGCCGTGTTGGATGTACACAGGCCCATACATATGCATCCACATGTACGGATCGGACCCATTTGGACCTAAGCGGCCTCCGAAGCTAAGCAGAGAGAGAGAGAGAGACAGGGCAAAAGAGAGCGACAGAGAGAGAGCGAGACAGAGATGTACAGATATATATATATATATACATATACACATATACACATATACACATATACACATATACACATATACACATATATACATATATACATATATACACATATATACATATATACATATATACATATATACATATATACATATATACATATGTACATATATACATATGTACATATATACATATTATACATATATACATATATACATATATACATATATACAAATATCTATATATACATATAAACATATATACATGTATACATATATACATATGTACATATCATGTATACATATATACATAATACAAACATAAACATGTATACATATATATATATACTGACATACTACACAAACCAACATATACATACACACACATACACATGCAAATGCACATAAACATACACAGGCGCATGCACATGCACATACACATACAGATGCAAATACAACTACATATGCGCATACGGATACGTTCATACACAAGAACATATACATACAGATATACATTCATCCATCTATCTCTTGTCGTTCTGTCCTACAGCTAATTTTAGGGATACTGGTCCGGCTCCTACTCGAGCCAAGGCGCACCAGCGCCTTGGCCACGGTCTCCGGGGCGCCGCCTCCAGGCCCAAAACAGATACTATTGTTTGTAGATCAGAATGGTTATGATTAGAATAGATTTTCATTAAAATACATATAAGTGTTGTGATTACTGATATAACTCGTGTTCATACGGATACGGGCGAGATTGGCAATGATTGGACCTCACTTGTCAGAAGAACCAATGCATGGTCTGAGTCGAGCGGATTCCAGGGCACGGGCCACAAGATGTGGGCTGTGGATGGCTGTGGCTGCCTTCCACCCGGCATACTTTGTGGCGCACTGTTTGACCGCAATGCCCTGCTTTAACCCAGAACACCGTTTCCCGTCCTGACCCGAACCACTGAGGCTCGAAGCCAAGAGTCCTTCCATCGTTCTAGGGTTCAAGGGCGTAGGCTTAGGACTTCAGGGCCCAGGGTAAGCTCAAGCTCCCGGGTTCCCGGCTCAGAGCCTCGCCTGGTTGAAATGGGGCTGGGCTTTTATACCCGTGCACCGCACGACATGATGTAGATGGTGGAACTCACACTTCCCCCTCATGGGTTGAGCTCTCGGTCACACGATGAAGGGTTTTGGTTGCTGTCGGACTTCGACCACGGCCTTTTCGTGCCATGCTCCCACTGGTGTCCAGGCAGAGGATCAAGGGCCCGTTCTCTCCCGCGGGGCGAACCTGCATAGAGCGCTGACTCGACCTCCTCCCAAGACAGGCCTTGAATTCTAAAGCCTTAGATTCTAAATACTGTAAACTTGCGCTAAAAATGGTCCCTATCTTCTGACGCCCTCTGGCTATGCTGCACGCCTTTCCTCAACTCTACGGATGCTCCGATGCTCTCCGAGCCCTTTTTTTGGTGCCTCCTCGGCTCGGAGCTCCCGTGTGGGGACTTCCACCCAGGAGGCCCGGTTGTAACCTGACCAGGCTCTACTTAGGAGTTTCCGAAAACTAGGGGTACCTCATTTGGGGGTCCTTATAATAGGTATTAGGGACCCCTATTTTCGGAAACTCCCACTTGGTCCATTTAAGGGAACCATAGGGATACTATAAGGGTATAGGGTTTAGGGTTTACTTGGAGGTGCATGGGTAGTTATAAGTGGGGCTATAAGTAGGATAGCTGTAGTTATAACTCCTATTAGGGGAATTATAACCCTACTTATAACTAACCATGAACCTCCAAGAAGAAATGTTTTTTGGGGGTTCAGGGGGTTGGGGTTTGGGGGTCGGGGGGTTTGGGGGTTTGGGGTTTCGGGTGGCAACAAGGCAGGTTTCGGGTTCAAGGTTTCGACTCTCGCACTCGCGCAAAGCAGACAAGGCTCCACGACGACTGGTCCGAGAAGAAAGAAAGATGACTCTATGCGGAGGGAGTACATCATGAGAAGTTCACAAATTATTTGTTACTGCCGATTTAGGGTTTCGGCGCTCACGCTCAGGGTTTTATCCTTTTTTTTCGCTCGTTGCTTCCGCTGCCGAAGGCTAGCTCAGGGTTTTTTGACACTCACACTCGGACAAAGCCTGGCAAGGTCTGCAGCGATACTGGTCTAACATCATAAACGGGCACTACTCACGCCACGCTCAGGGTTTAGGGTTTAGGGGACAGGTCTCTGGTGCAAGTTTGGCATTACGACGACTCTTCTGTCTGGTGCTTCGTAGGGAATGGATCATGGAGTCGATTATTGAGGAAGTATAGAGGGACTATTATAGGGATCCATGCCCTACTAAGCACCAGACAGCCTTCGAAGAAACGGACGCTCCCACGCTCCGAAGCTGAACCTCTCTCTCAAATCCTGTGACAAGCAGGACCTGCCCATGCGCAGGGACTATGAGGGTTTAGAGTTTAGGGTTTAGGGTTTGAGGTTTAGGGTTTGAGGTTTAGGGTTTGAGGTTTAGGGTTTGAGGTTTAGGGTTTGAGGTTTAGGGTTTGAGGTTTAGGGTTTGAGGTTTAGGGTTTGAGGTTTAGGGTTTGAGGTTTAGGGTCTGAGGTTTAGGGTCTGAGGTTTAGGGTTTGAGGTTTAGGGTTTGAGGTTTAGGGTTTGAGGTTTAGGGTTTGAGGTATACTTTATTGTAGGATGCCTGCTTAGGTTGATATGGGACCTATTCCAAAGCCCCCAAGGCCTGAAGAGGGCCCTGATGTACCCAGAGAGCCCGATGCCCCTTAACTAAGGAAAATGGCTTAAATTATGTAGGGCTTCATATTTTATGATTTAAGGTATATTCCTTAATTAAGTGGTATTGGGTTTTCTGGGTATTTTTTAGAGCTTATCCTCTGCCCTGCATCCCGGCAGCTGAGCAGAGATTGCTCCAGTCTCCGAGCATGGTGGAGCGCCCTGGGGCCGTCATCGAGTTCTTCTAGAAGGATCTTACGACGGCTGCACGCACGCCCAAAAGAGCTACGTTCGAACACGCTGGAGGGATCCGAAGGAGTTATGGCGCAAGATGCTCCAAGAGCCCAGGTAGTCCGGGCAGAAGACAGGTGAGGGTTTTGCCGCTGGCTATCTACAGGGTTTGCACTAGGTCTCTAAATACTAGATGATAGGGTTCAATCAGGTGTTGCACGTATGTTGAACCCTTCGTTGCCACTTCTGTCATCGCGCAGCTTGGGAGTTGGTCCTCGGGTGTGTGCGTGGCCTCGTTGGATCGCGAGAGCGGAAGACAGAATTCCTAGATCACCATCAGGATCATGGGCTAGGCCTGACTTAGAAGCCGCAAGCACTCATCAGGGTCTTGTTTCATCTTCTGCTTCAGAAGGTGCAAAGAAATGGTTCATCTTGGTAGGTATTCAGTCTCCTAGATTACCAGAACGGTCCGGCCTCAGAGTGGACCTCTTGCGGCCCTGCACCAGAAGGTGGGCCTTGGCTCCAGGCTTCTGATTCAAACGGTTTCAGGATGTTTCAGGTTTAGGTGGGGGTGTAAGTTTAATGTCCCTTTCAAGGGTTGCTACAAGGGAGTCCCATTTTGCGGTTTAGGGCTTGGGACACCATCCTCCCTCCCCCGAAGCTCTTAAGGGCCCCTAAGCCCTAAGCCCAAGATCCTGCCGAGGCCTGGCCTCGGCCGGCAGCATCAGCTCGATGGCGCCGCTGCGCGCGATGCCGGAGGCCTCCCAGCGCCAGCGCAAGATAAGGACCCCCGGGCCCCATCGCACTGGCACTGATACCCAAGGAGGTGTGCTGCCTCATCCAATCCCCAAGTTTTTTGACCAAGGGTGAAACCTAGCGACCGTGATGCATCAGAAACGCCCCTGTACATAGTCACCAGAGCAAGCAAAGACTTTCGGGCTTTAGAATAAGTCCACTTTTCGCTCCGTGCTTGCAGGCTTAAGAGAGATAAATCGCTACAGTCTGAATATCCTTGGCAGAAGTATGTTGTAGCCATGGCATGTTAGAACTATAGTTTCTAGTTTCTAGTACGCTACATCTCTCGGTTAAGGTAGCCCTACCTTAACCCTCACAGAACCTACCTTTTTAAAGGACTTTTCTAAGGAAATCTTAGTAAGCAGCCCTGTTCTCATGTGCTGCCATCTTGGCCTCCGAGGGTGCTCTCACGGAGCGGGCCACCCCTTGCGGGCAGCCGAGATCCTCACAGCCACTCAGAGCCTCAAATATCCCCTGAATTCAGGAATAGACTTTAAATCTTGGATCCTACTATAACTTAACTTATATCCCTTAATTAAGGAATAGACCTTAAAATACAGTAGGATCCCTGATAAGATTTGAAGTGTATTCCTTTATTGAAGGATACAGGAGTCTCTGGACACGACCGAAACGGGCTTCGGCCCGCCTTTGTTTTCAAGGTTTAGGGTTTGGAGGTTGGGTTTTAAGCTTTTTTCCCTCCTACCTGGCAGAGGATATCGTGGGGCTTAGGGTTTATTTGGTTTGGGGTTTACGGTTCGGTCTAGGTCCCACCCCTCGCACGGCCCTCATAGACTCGCAATTCCGTCGTTCTTGTTCGCAACCCCGATTTCGGCGTGCAAGCCGGGACCTGCAGTAAGATACACGACGAACAGTCACATGGAAACAACAACTTTAGTTGCGATGTATGAGAGATGTTGTGCACTTTGCATACTCTCTCACAGACTTGTGGTACATGCTGCTCGTATTATCTTGAGATGCATCTTGCAACTATAGTGAAAGTATGTTACACTTAGAGATGTTGTGGCACTATGATGGTTATAACATGTTATACTCATAGTATACTAGACGGGAGAAGCGGAGAGCATATGCGACACTGTTACAGACTAGCGAGCCAACCCGAGAAAAGCTTCCCCAAAGCTCGATTGACTTGCCAAAAACACGAAAATATCACCTGATGGTGGCTCAAACGCCAGAAATTGCTGGCAACACCCAAATGCGCCAACTCAATGAAGAAGGGCTCTAGCTCAGGTGGTTCGAAAGCAAAACGTATGTGCCAGTTTCGAGAATTGCACCACGAAAGACCCTAAACGGTTGAAGAGAGACAAGCGTCGAAAACCTCGGCATTGGCCAGCCACACACAATCCGAAATGTCGGGCTTCCTCTTCAAATCAACAAGAACCCCTACACTAAACAGTAAACTGCTTGGGGAACAAAAAATCCTACTGCAGAGCCTTGAATGGGAAGTGCAACGTGGAACTCAACTCTACATAAACACAGCCGCAAACAGCCCAAGTTAGATAGCTAGACCAATAGATAAGTACGGCTTGAGATGTGAATAACTGTATCTCTACTTGAATGGACGAAGACATAAGCAGAACGGCATCATGTCCATCTGCACATACTATATCTGTAAGATATATGCAGATGTATACAGGGACAAACAGACATAAATGAATACATATATATATATATCTCTCTCTCTCTCTCTCTCTCTCTCTCTCTCTTTATTTATATGTATGCATATATGTATATGTGTCTGTGTACAAACACTTACGCGTGTCTTTTTTGCTGTGACGACCGTGGTCCTCAGCCTCGGCAGGAAGCCAACGCCTGTTCGTCGCGATGCTCGTGTGTGAAGGATTTTGGGGGAATTGGAATTTCAGAAAATTGGGGTACCTTATATTGGGGGTCCTTATAATGAGAATCCTACTAGTATTGAGGGTACTACATAAGGGTCCCTATTTTCGGAAACTCTCAAGTGGACATCTGAAGTTCTGGAAAGTGATTGAGGCAAAAGCAGAACTCTGGCTTCCTCAACGAAGCTAAGCCTTGTCAGTGGCGAAACGTCTGCCGTGTACTATTGCAGCATGCATTGCTATCGCTCTTGAACCCTCAACAGGTCTTGCCACCGGCCTCGGCCCGCGCACGGCCGCCCGGCGGCCGATGCGGCGAACCAGCTTCCTCCATCCGAAGGCTTGGGCAAACTATGCTCCTTCCTGCACTGTATCATAGCACGAAAAACGAAGAGGAAGACAACAGAAACTACCGCAACAAACGAGATAAAAAGTCAGCACTTCGTGTGCTGGTGATCATGAGAACTCTGCCTGCCGCTATGCTTCACTCTCATTCTCGATGTTAGTACCATGCGTCATTGCTTTCTCATGTGGTTGGGTCACAACTACGACCATTACCACTATCACCACCAACACAACAATGACTACGACTGTTGCTAAAGGGGAGCCTTCGAGGAACCCGGAACCCTAAAGGAACCCTCAGAGGAAACTTGCAAGGAACCTTCTAAAGAACCCTTAAAGGAACCTCTACACCTTGAAAGGAACCTTTAGAGGGACCCTTAAAGGTTCCGCTGAGGATCAATTAAAGGATCCCCTAAGGTTCCCCTTAAAGGAACCCTTAAATGGACCCTTAAAGGGACCCTTAGTATAAGGAGCCTTTAAAGGGACCCTTAAAAATTAAAAGAAAAAAAAAGGTACCCTAAAAAAAAAGAGGCCCTTAGTAACGGCTCCCCCCGGCCTCAGCTCGGGCAGGCGGCCGAGCACAGCCCTCAGCTCCCGGGCCGCTGCCCAGCCCTGGGGAGCTTGGAGGCTTCAGGGTTTTAGGGTTTAGGTTTTAGGGTTTAGGGTTTAGGGTTTAGGCTTCAGGGTTTTAGGGTTTCGACGCTCCCTCTCGCACAAGACAGGCAAGGCTCCACATAGGGTTTCAGGGTTTAGGGTTCAGGGTTTAGGGTTCAGAGTTTTTGTTTTGTCGAGCGCCTTTCTGCCTAGCAGTTGAGGTCAGGGTTCAGAGTTTAGGGCTTAGGGATTAGGGTTTAGGGTTTGTGGATTAGGGGTTAAGGTTTAGGATTTAGGGTTCAAGGTTCAGGGTTTAAGCTTTCGGCGCTCACACTCGGACAATCCAGGCGAGGCATGTGTTTCGAAGTCTGACAAAGTGAAACGGACCAAAGGAGGTAGTCAAGATGACAAGCAACAACGATTATATTAAAAAATGAAGTGACTATACTCCGCAGACTGCTTCCTACACGGGATCTTACCTAGGGCTTCGGGGGCTGAGGGGTTTGTTTACTGGGTTCTTGTTAAGGGATCTAATTTACCATGACAGGTATCTATAGTAAATCATGTGGTTTCCTTTGTGGCAACTTAAATTTATATCACTGGCAAGAACCCAGTTTGGGGTTCTTTTCCCTCCTGGCTAGGAAAGACGGGACCGCAATGCAGGGTGGCTTCTGGTTTAGGTTCTGGGTTTCGACTCGCACACTCGAACGAAGCAGGCTCTCGGCGCTCACACTCGCACAAAGGGTCTAGATTCGAGACTTTGGTTTCTGTTTAGGGCTTGGGGTTCTGGGTTCTGGTTCTAGGGTTTTGTGTTGTTCTGAACGACCCTGTCTGTCTCGCAAGATCCAGGAAGAGGCTTTCTGCTTCGTGTTATGCTGAGGACCGGGGATCTTAGTTCGGGGACTTATTGTGTATGGTGGAGGAATCCAGGGTTTGCGGTTGTGAGGCAGCGGGAACAAGCACGAAGATGATGACAACACCATGAGATGTGGGGGTTGCGAGCTTTGGGACGAAGGCCTCTGCAATAGCAAAAACAGCTTCAAAGAAGAAGCCGAATAGAGGTACAACTTCAACTAAACGCAGTCAGTGTAGTCTCTTCATGACATCTTCGGGCGAACAGGTCTCAGGGCTTGAAGTAATCCTTTTTGCTTTGGGTTGCTGGGATGAGGTCGCTGCTGTTTCAAGATTCTGTTTTTCTGGGGCTGCCAGACTCGTCGGGTTTGGCACAAGGACTTACACGTGCACCAGAGCAATGCTGTCAGAATGTGGAACAAACCAAGGACTGTACAAATATGGCAACCACACTGGTGGCGACGGTGATGGGTCGTGGTACTGAGTTCGGAACTGACAAGAAACCTGAGCCCATGCAAGACAGTTTCATATAATGCTGGAACCGTCAATAACAGCAATAGCCAGTGTGAACAAGCTCACGGCAAGCGTTACACTAGTTCACAACATTTCTCTCGTGAACAGAACTATCCGCAATCCTCTAGAGACGTTCGTAACGGAAAACCTCTCAGCTTCAAGAGCCGACAGAAACTCCCCAGCCCAAAATCCAAAAGCCTGAAGCCTTCATGAGACTCATAGCTTCTGCCAAGAAATCCTAAAAGACACCCGGCCTCCGATTTGTGCCAGGGTGCCCCACCTTCGGTGAAGTTCTCCTGAGTTTGACAGTTTCACGAATCTTTTCCCCACCCGAGTCGCACCGCAGGGAGTTCGCCCGAACTGAGAAGCAAAACGCACACTCTAGAGTGGTTCAAGCACAACAACTCCGATCACCCGATAAAGCTGGTTGGAGAATGCACTCGTCTCGGGCTCTTGAAAGCTAGTCGCATCAGGTGTCACAGGGGATGCGGAAATGCCCCCAACAGAAGCCGTTCTTCCCTTGGGGCATTACAGTTTCGGGAAGCCTCGAGAAGCTTTTGGGAATGGAATTTGAGAGCGACTTAGATCATTTTGCGAAGGGGCTTCAGGGTTCTATGTGAGGTACGGAAATCGATGAGATCCAACGATCGCCCGAAGTCTTCAAACTGTTTCTGCTGCTTTGCACGATGGTGTGTTTCTTTGAGCAATACGGTCAGAAATACACCGGAATCCGAAACGGTGATGTAAAAACCTCACTTCTGCCTATCACAAACCCATGAGCATGCTGCAAAGAGTTGTTATGCTAAGTCTAACTCTACGATGCATTTGCGAAGCCCGAAGCACAGAAACCGCGAACCCAGAGAGCCCAATACCCCTTAATAAAGGAATATGCCTTAAATTATCTAGAGCTTCATATTACGATGTAAGGTATATTCCTGAATTAAGGGGTATTGGGCTGTGTGGGAAAGCTCCAACACGACCGAAGCACCGCGAAGCTTTGCGCGCCGCCCAGGCCAAATGCATCCTCCTCAGAGCACAGGGGCCTAAGCCTAGGGATCAAAATAGCCCGAAAGCCTCATATAGTATGGTCTTTGGGCCCAAAAGCCTTAATATATGAGTCCTTCTTTGTCACTCGCTCCCGGCAGGCGAGGTGAGTCCTTAAATCCCTAGGGTAACCCGCAAAGCCTCAAACGCTTCAGCCTTCGTCCATGGCTTCAAGAGCTCAAGAACTACAGTCGAAGCCAGAAAGTTGGAATATCATTATCGTAACCCCTTTAAGGTGAATTATAGGGGATCCTACCATTAATCCATATTCCAACTTTCTGGAGTTCCCTGTACCCGGATTCCACGCTGCCTGCTGGAAGTCTGCCAAATGGGCTCAGTTCGGCGAGTGCAGAGCAGCTCTCGAAATATATCCAAACGTCCGGACCGGGATAGCAGTGAAGACTCAAAGAACACAACTCACATCATTAAATCCGTCAGAGTTGCTTCGACCACCAAAACTTAAAACAGCCAAGCTGTCCGTTCAAGCACCTCTCTTGCCAGTATGTTTGCTTAAGGCGCTGATTCTCCCCGGCGTTGCGGCAAGTTTCTTTTGGAATTTGAGCTTCTTGTATATGTACAGATGCAAATACAGTACAGTAACCTGAACAAACACATATACACGTTGTTTCCTTGCTTGCTTGTTTTCGCTTTATTAACTTTACTAACCTGCGAATTATCTTGTGCTGACTTGCTAATTCTTGGTTTGTCTTCTATCTTTGTGCATATCTTTCTGCAGGTCAGCGGAACGGGGTTCTCTCCCTCTCTCGTGCTCTCCGCGTCATCGCACATGCACAACCATCCTCTCAGCAGCGTTCGCTGCTGCTTTCCAGGTGCACAGACTTCAAAGTCGCAGGGACTGCACTGCGACCGTGCCATTTCAATGCTCTACTATGCCAGCCGTGCAGCCTTGCGACATCTCTGTTATCTCTGTTGCTGGGAGTTGCTTAAACCTCTGGCACGGCTGTGCTGGTATCGTTATGCTTTCACTGCCTTCTTTTAGGGTTCAGGGTTTAGGCTCGCTCCTGACCTTAGGTGCCAGGGTACCGCCTCGTTCAAGGCATCGACGGCAGGCTCCCAGTCCTGATGGCTGCGGGCTTTGGGCTTAGACTGCCGGGTTTGGGGATTCAGGGTTTAGGGGTTTAGGGTTGAGGGTTTGGGGATTTATGGCTCTTGCAAGACTTATTGCCTCCTTACTCCAAAACCTCATGCTTGAACCGACCACAATAGAAACTTATGGTTTCGTCGCACGAGTCGCATCAACTGCAATAATCTCCATACCATGCGCTTCTTCACGTGCTCTTGTGGCATCCCGCGGCTTGCCCCATTATACGATAACAAGAATACTAACCTTGCGAATGACAGCATAAAACATAACAGTAATAACAACACTAGTATATCGGCTTCTTCACTCTATTTCCAAAGTGCATTTCACCGGCTCACCTTGCTCCTTGCTGCACTGTTGAAAGCATATGGCCGGTGATACGACTACCACAGCAAGTGCCACGCTGTTGATGACAAATGCTCCTCAATCCTGCGATCAAACTGCCGCAAATTTGACGAGTTGAGCCTTAAAGCTTCGAAGACGGGTTGCAAGGACTCCGTAACAAACAAAAATCAAGCCCATGTCATCACCAAGCCAGCATAAGAGCCTCACCTTCGTGTGCAAAATTGGGCGCGCCCTTGCACTACCTGTTTGAATACTCATTCGTCGTCCATGTAGTACATGAAGCCGTCGGGCTTGCTGGCATCTTTCGTGCGCGTGATGCAGGTTCCTTCCGTGAAGTAAACGGTGTCGCTGTCGTCATGAGGGCCTTTCAGGGTGTAGAACATGTCTCGCATCCATGCATCATGGTCATTTGCACCTTGGCTTGTGCTGCGGCTGATGCTGCGGCTACGGCTGCGGCTGCGGCTGCGGCTGCGGCTTCGTCCTGTCGGGATAACTACCTCCAGCTCCGTGCCATCTGGCACTGAGGCGGGCGCAGGCTTGGCGTGCAGGAGTAGCTGCACGTCTTGCAGATTCGAGGCTGCCCACTCCTTGCTGTTCCTTAACACAACCAGCACATCGGCCAACGGCACCGTCCCGGCGCCGCGGAAATTCAGCTGCACGGCCTCTTTGTTGGGGAGTCTCGCCGTGATGACCATGGTGGGAGGATATATACTCTGTATGAATAATCGCGCAGGTGCAGTTGCTCAGTACTACGGTACTACGTTCGTTGTCTTGTTGCTGTTGCTGAGCTTCTTGCCGTTAGGCTTCATGCTTCTAGCATGACGGTAGTGTGGTCATACAATGTGTGCAAGGAAGCGCGTTGCATAACGTACAAATGTCTTCGGCATGGCACGCGCAAGCTGAAATTGTAGCTCTATGGCCAGATCCTTTGTCCATCTTCCTTTCGTTCTATACCTCTTGCTCCGAAGGCCTGCTACAAACATCGCAACCTTCTGCAGAAAAGCCTGTGCACTTTTCTTTGTGAGTGTCCCAGCCCCTGCTTCCCTGCAGACGGCGGGCCCCACGCAAATGACCCTCGAGCCCTGTCCTGCCGGAAGTCATCCATGAGCTCCTGTCGAATTCGAGGCCGAGATCGGAACCGGATGCTCACACCCTACTTGGAGGTTCATTGGTAATTATAACAGGGTTATAAGTCCCCTAATGGGAGTCTTAGGTAGAGTTACCCTACCTATAACCCCACTTATAACTACCCATTAACCTCCAAGTAGGCACTTCGTAGTGTCCGCAAACACTTTGTAGCAGAGAGGCGCAAGCATGTAGCTCACATTGCAGTACGAACCTGAAGCCTACGTCCCAACTTCCAGACCTTCAGCTACTCCTTACGACCCTCGGACAGCGCTGACAAGTACTCAGACACCTGCCGAACGGTCTGAAACCTCAAGCCCTAGATCCCGACCACCGAACTCCTAGACACTACACCATTTGATCCCTATGCATGAGCCCGCATCCCCGACGCCCCTCGGCCAGCGAGTCATAAGCAGGATGGAAAGTAGGGTATCTCGAACTGCTTCTTTTAGCATAGAGTAGTGACGGCCGCTGGCTCTAAGTCGAAAATCCTCCTAGAGGTGATGTGCTTCCATGTTGTGGAGCGAATTTCCGGGTTCCGATGCTCCTCAACCCCTTTGGCCGCCGGGCTCAAGCCAGAGAGCCGAATACCCCTTAAATTGGGAATATGGCTTAAATTATAAAGGGCTTCATATTATGATTTAAGCCATAGTCCTTAATTAAGGAGTATTGGGCTCTCTGGGAAGTCTAGTCAGAACTTCCAGAACTCTCCTCAAACTTAAACTCCGAAGCCCAAGGCGTTTTGACACTCGAAGGTCCTGTGTCGCAGCAGGTTCCTGCTGCTCTTGCACTCGCTGGGCAACGCCAGCTCTGTCTCTAGCGCCAGAGTTTTCATGGTCGCTTGTCAGCTGCGAAGCTGAAATGAACGAAAATGATTAACTTGAAGTCTATTTGCCCTTGCCCACCCCAGCCGGGGCAATCTCTACAGATCTCTACATACAGTCGCAACAGCAGGCACTGTGCTGCGACAACGGCGTGGAAGGACAGTAACCATATCAGCCGAGTCATGCAACATACCTGCATACATGAAAGCCGAGATGGTGGACCAGGCGGCCTTCACGCATTCGTGCTGAGTTAGGGTTTGGGATGTAAGGGTTTAAGGATCAAGGGCTTCGGCTTTTGTCTAGGGTTTTTTGTTTAGGGCTTGGGGAGTTTAGGGGTTTGGGCTTCTATCCAAAGATTTCCCCCATCACTGGTCCACCTCATACACTTCACGGATGGTGCAGGGGAACGCCCTTGGCATTTGCAACAGCTCTTGGAGCCGAGCGGAATAGAACCGTTGAGATGATCGGGTATGCTCTGGTGTTGTAGTCATGACTCTATGCATGTATACATGTGTCTATATATATATATATATATATATATATATATATATATATTCTACTATGGTAGTACCAGACACCATATACCAGTACAGCATTACAGTAGCAATCTGACACCTCGTGCCGCATCAAATCACAAGTCAGGTTGTGCTGGCGAACGCGCGATTCGTGTCTGGTACTATATTGTGCCATGTTTGTGATGATGTCCGGTTCTTCCGTCCTCCACCTTGGATTCCATGCAAAACTTAAGGCTGAGCTCAGATGATACACTGCAAAATACCGATATAAAATACCAAAATACTATAATAGTATTGGGCGGCCCCCTTCTGCACCGGTTTAAATGGGGCGGGGAGAAGCCCTCTGCTGAGGCTACTCTGGGGCGCACCAGGAAAGGCCGAGCGTGCTGCGCCGAACTGAACACCACATCTTCAGAAACATGATAAAATCATAGTGTGTTGGGCTTTAGGGTTTAGGGTTTTTTTGTAGTACATAACAGCATGTGACATGTGATAGTATGTTATAGTAGAATATGATATAACATAGGCTCTACAACAGAAACCATACGCGCTTAGATGCTACGACTTTCTACATCTAGCACCACTACTAATCGGGATTCTCTCCAGCTGAAGGCCTGAACCCTGACTTCGAGCCTGAGGTTCTACAACAAGACTCTGCAGTTGGAACTACGATTGCGATCATGACTATGGCGACGGCAGTAGCAAAACGCGTGGCAGCGATGCTCTCCTCTAGAAGTGGTAGTTGCAATAGCAATGCTAGCCGTGACGACAGCAATAAGGCTTCTTCGCCGATGAAAGCTTTCAGGGACGCACGTAGAGCATCCCGATCAGTAGGAGCCTGACTCTAATCTGAGGACCCCGAGCGATAAACTCTAACTTAAGAGATCCGCCCTGTCAAAGTCCCAGCGCTCCGGCACCCAGGCAAGCCGCCCCAGCTCCCGAAACCCCTCTACAGTGCGAGTCCGCTTGCCGAGCTCCAGGACCGAACAAGTGACGATAACCATAATTAGTATTAGTATTAATATTAATATTAGTATTAATATTAGTATTAATATTAGTATTAGCATTAGTATCAATATTAGTATTAGTATAACAGTAGCTGTAATTGTCAAGACAGAAAAGTTGCAAGCATAAAGAAGAAGAGGCAGGCTGGTGAAAACAGATGTGTTTGCCTCCACGTGACAACGGAATCATATCAGAACTCAAGCGGTCGGGGGTTGGGGCGTCGGAGATACAAGTAGACCGGCGGCCAGAACGGACTTCTGGTTGTTGTGCCGACGTAACAACAACAAACTGCTACTGCTGCCACTACGACCACGACGACCACGACTACTGCGACGACTCCTACGACTACGAGCACGAAGACGAAGACGACCACAACAACACCTCCTCCGCCTCGTCCTCCTGCTTTTGCTGCTACTACTACTACTGCTACTGCTGCTATTAATGCTACTGCTGCTAGTAATGCCACGACGACTAACTACTACCACTACGACGACTGCTACTACTCCTGCGACTATTGACTATTATGACTATTGCTTATCACAAGGAAGCTTTCTCTTCCCTGTTGGCATCGATCCTGCTACCAAGACGGCTCAGCGACTCGTGGACGCCCTTCTGTACAAGGCGCGTATCAAAAGCAGTCCATAAAGGAAGGTCAAGGCTGTGAGGTGCAGCGAAGCGTACTAGAAGATGATAACCGAGCTAGGCAGTGAGGGGCGAGAAGAGCGTGTGCTTTCGAGGGCCGACATGGCGGCCAACACAAAGAGACACACAGCAAAGAGTCTCCTGTGGAGCTGGGGCTCCCAGGCCGTCTCGATGCCTTCTCCCTCTCTTGCTACTCCCAGTCGCACGTCTAGTGATGGAATGTCTGTGGAGTCATGTTGATACTACGAGTAGTGTGTGGGGCCCTTGAATTTTCTGCAGGTCCTTCCTGCTAGGGAGCAATGGAACAAGACCTGCCGAAAAAACAGCCTGTTGATGCACCGTGCTGGCATCGGCATAAAGTCGGCCGATGCTCATAGTAAATTCAATTCGGCATGCGTGTATTCTGCTAGCTCCGGTTCTTACCGGCGTCCGGGACAAACTCACCGGCGTTTGCAGCATATTCCGACGACAAACCTCCTTGAGGCTTGCACGATGAATATTCTCAGGCTTTGCTCTCTTTGCTCTTGTTCTCGAGCGGGCCAAACTTCGATCGAGCCGCTTGCAGGATGTGGCGGCCGTTTGTGGTGCGGCGAAGCTTGGGGCCCATTAGAGCAATCAAGCTAAGAACCCTCTGGGCCTCAGCTCCCTGAGAGATGACGATGACGCGCTGGCACACGTAATTGCCGAAGCGGTCCAAAGCCACCTTGACGAAGAGCGGATCATCCTCGCCCTCCGAGCCCAAGATGCGCTCTACCAGGGCACCCCTGTCCGGCCGCAAGGGCTCTGCCAGGTCCGGCCGGCACAGGGCCTCCAGGCAGCTCTCGAGGACGAGGCTGGCATGTCGATTCCGGGCACAGCTCAGAAGGTCACCTTGAGAGCAGAGCTTCAGAAAACTACTGAGGTGGGGGTTCTTTAGAAGAGTGATCGCAGCAGCTGTAGGTTTTTAAATTCTCGAATAGGGCCACGGGATACCCTGTTGTCCGAGGCCCCCACCTTCCAAGAAGAAGGCGACGAGGCTCTGTACACGGGGTGCGCTGGCACGGAGGAGCATGGAGCGGAGCACGTTGTGCCCATGGGCACTGGTCACGAGCCTTCCCAAAGCCTCCGACTCCAGCAAGGAATCCAGGATCTGCCTGGGTTGTGCTTTAAACCCTTTGAAAAAAAAAATATCTATAAATAGGTCCCCTTTATAAGGAAACAAGGGACATTAAGAATTATCCCAAAAATCACAACCCAGCTGCTTCATGTGCTCGTTCTCATGGTTGCCTCAGCGAGAGCTCTCATGAGAGAACTCGAAGCTTCTGGGCTCCTGGCTGCAGCAAAGCCGCAATGCTCCATGGTGCGCTGAAGCACGCGCCCGGAATAGAGGTTGAGCCTTTCAGCCACGGAAAGGGCGGCAAAAGGGCCGGTAGGGTTGGCTTGGATCTCAGGGTCGCAGGGCGGTTCAACGCTGACAAACCTGGGATTCCTTCCATAAAATTTCCTGAGCCCAAGCAGCGAGGCCGCCACCGCGTTGCCCACCAGCTCTCCAAGCATGGGATGCACCGCTTTCGCGGGGAAAACCTCGATGCACCTGAGAAGGGGGGCTGGTGAACCAGGCTTTAGCATCTCTGGAAGCTGCGAACCCCAGAAGGATATACCCCTTTTTAGCACGGACTGAGGCAGCAGGAGACCCTCATTCCGAAAAGCTCCCACACCAGGTGTTGGGAGAATGCCGACACCCCCACCCTCCGCCTTTGCAACACGAAGTTGCCGTACATGTGGCGAGAGCAGGTGAGCACGCGGCCGCGAAGCTCCACCACAAGAGCCTCCACGAACTCCAAGCCTCGCACAGGGTTAGGGTCTGTCAGCCTAGGTGTTTTAAAAAAGCGCATAAGTTTTAGGTTTCTTAAAACAAGGATATGGTCGACACTCAGCTTCAACAAGATGGGCTTAGGAAGACAAGGCCATGTCCAAAATGCTCTCGCTTGTCTTGCAGCCGGCCTTGCCAAAACCTGCGAGCCCTTGCTACCAAAACGAACCCCTGCAAACATAAACCTTTTCAGCCCGGACATAAACTTGAACCCAAAACAACACACTTACCTCCGTCAGAGTCCAGTCATGCCGTGCAACATGAGGCCAGCGAGCACATTGACACGTGCTACTGCACGTATATAATGAAAGTCTACAATAAGCTGGCAATAGATGCACAAAGGGGCATTGTGTGTATGTGTGTGAACTGTCTGCATACATACAATTACAGTAAAATGTCTGCGTACATACAACTACACACACATACATCTATACATACATATATATATATATATGTATGTATGTATGTATATATATATATATATACGGAATCCCATGTGACAGGAGTTGGCTTCGCGCCTATGTGACTGTACATATGAAAAATATGTATATGTGTATATATACACACATGTACACACATTACATATGTTGATGTATGGCGTGTATGCACGTATGCACGCATGCATGTATGCATGTGTCCCTTGACAAAACGAACGATGGAAAGACGACATATACTCAGGTAGATGTACACACATGTACGGCATGATATGTATGCCTTCGCGGGTGAAGAGTGCGTGTGTGTGTGTGTGTGTGTGAGCATGCGTATATGATGCTTGCAACCCCACGTATTCTTCCTTTTACTGGCATTCAGATATGCAACAGCATCGAGATTAGATCCATGTCATTTCGCGTGCGGAGGTGGTATACAACGAAGACCAAGTCCATGCATCCCAGACCCCAAAAGCCGCGCCTCCACTCTGAAGACCTTGCTGGACGATCCAGCACCTCGGATCGGTCGGCACACCAGAGAGTGAATGCAATCATCAGGATCAGCTTCATCAAGTTGTCCTCCTCTTCACTATGCCAACAACCGTCATCAACATCATGATTTTCAAAAAGTTCGTCCCCATCACACCCATCCTTGCCGTAGTGATTTTTCAACATCGACGCCGTTATCATCGCGATCTTCACCATCAAAATTCGTGTTCAACAATAATCACCCTAATCATCATAAGCATTGTGGCCATCGTCCTCATCGTCCTTCCGCCCTCATCCAGGAAATGAATATATCGACCTCGCCACGTCGAATCCGAGCTGTGGCTACCCCAGAACAAGCGGACACACGCCGTCAGAGCTGCCTTCCCCCATGGCTTCTGGAGTGCATGAAGCGGTCCCTCAAATCTTGCAAGCACGCCTGCGTAGGTCAAATGCCTTTGAAGAGATGCTGGGGAGCGGAGAAGCTTGATTTCTGGTTCAACCAGAGCCCAAAAGCTTGTCCGAAAGAGCGGAAATATGCATCTCCACATCCTTCTTTGTCTTCGCACCAATCCTTCCATAAACGAGAAAAGCAAAAAGCTTTCCTCAAAGCCAGCACAGGGCGCCCGTGCTTGTCTCTCACAAGGTTAAAAAGCGATCCCCGGAGTCGATGGATGATCCTCCGGCCCGGCTGTTGAAGGCTCTTGTTTTTGGTTGTTTTTTTTTTAAGCTCCTTTTTGCGTCTGAGGATCCCGGGTTTAGGGTTTGGGGTTCAGGCGTCCTTGCAAGCAAGCCTGCAGCAAAAGGGTTTGGGGTTTAGGGGACGCAACCGGGTTCAGGGTTGAGAGCCCTGAGTTCTAAACCCGGAACCCATGAGATTCTTCTAGTAGCCCGTATAGTAGCCGTGATCAGAGTTAAATCAAGTTTTAAGAGCGTCTTGGTCGTTGTCTTTGAAAGGGCAGCCCATCGCCCAGAGCAGGCCCTGATCACTCTCGGAGGAAGGAGAAAAAATGCCACATAGCCCATCGTACTGTAGGGTTTAGGGGGCTCACACTCGGACAATCCAGGCGAGGCATGTCGAGGTCTGATGGGCGAGACATTTCTAGTGGGAATGGGCCAAAAGTACATTTCGCTAGTAAGAATCACACTGCGTTTCATAGTAGACCTACTCCAGCCCCCTCCCAGAATCCAGCGAAGTTCAAACTCAGCGGCTAGAGAAGAAAACGACTGGTACTCTTTTTGCCTGGGGTTCAACCACAATCTCCGGGGTGATCGACTGGCGATGAGCTTAACGAGCCCTGATAGAAGGTCCTGCTGCGCAACTCGCCGGTAAAGAGGGGCTGGGACATGAGCTTCGTGATCACCTGGGACGGTGTGACTCGCTTGAAGTGCATGTTGTAGCAGGAACAGGCGATGCTTTTAGCTATGAAGAAATCGCTGGAATCGTTCTGACTCTGATTCAATGCGACTCCGCTTGTAATTCGTCATCTCGGCTGTCGCCCGAAGCGGGCCCAAACGATCCTAAACATCTGATTTCCTCATAAGGTAAACTACCTACCAAAACCGTAGCACTCAGGCAGGGAGCCTTGAAGTGTAGTTCACAATTCCAAACGAAACACGCGTGAAGAAACGCAAAGCCACAAATGCAAGATCGAGATACGATGCCAATGTATCACAACAGTATCTATGGCATCATCGTCGTCAAGCTTTTCTTTCGTCTTTGTTCGGCTGGACGCCCTTGAGAATAACATACCTCATCTGGATTTGTCACCATCAGCACCATGGCGACTCGAGAACTCACTGCTGCCGCCGTCAGCATCGTCATCATCAGCAGCGGCACAGCCGCCATCGCCCCCGGGACCGGACGCGCTGATTGCGGCCCGGGCAGCTCGGGACGCATGGGGATCGCAGGCGAGCTGGGGCAGGCAAGGCAAGGTCGCAGCCACCTTGGAGCGCTATGAGAGAGGGCCGCAAAATACTGAGATTGCTAAGTCGGCACAAGAAAGACAGGGCCGTTTGTCATGAGTAACAGGAAATGAGGACGTAACAAAGGGCCCGGCTCTCTCTCTGCTGTGCTGCGGATTCTGGTTAGCCGGGTAGCAGCTGCTGCTGCAGCTGTCAGTCTGTCTCCCAGCTCAGGCACCCGAGAACTGAAACCGAACATCGCCACAACCAAACCTGTCTGGTGCTTAGTCGGGAATGGGGGAATGGATCCCTGTAGTAGTCCCCATAGAATCCCCAATTACAGTCCCAACAGCCCATTCCCCCCTTCCCCTCACTACGTACTCGACAGAAACCTCCACTTCTCCGTCCAAGCTTCCACGGCCGCCCACAGCACTGGAAGAGCCTCTCCGCCGGCAGCTTCCATCTGCTCACAGATCCGATCCTGGGAGAGTTTGGGCGTTTGGGGTATCTAAAAGGGATCCATAGAAGTACCTTAAGGGGATCTATAAAGGCTCCTTAAAGGGATGTATAAGGGTTCTACAAGGGGTTTAGGGTTTGGGGTTTCGACTCACACAACTTGCGCAGGGCAGGGACGGTTTAGGGTTTAGGGTGGCGATGAGATGTAAGTGAAGGAAGGCCGCGCTGCAGGTATGCTCTGTGCCTCTGGCATTTCTCGAAATCGTCGCAACTGAATGAAAAAAAGCCGGAGTATTCCGGGACATAATTGCAGTCTGGGTTTTCAGTCGCTGACGATGGTACAGGGAACTACCCAGAGAGCCCAATACCCCGTAATAAAGAAAATGGCTTAAATTATATAGGGCTTCATATTATGATTTAAGGTATATTCCTTAATTAATTGGTATTGGGCTCTCTGGGAACTAAAGGCTTAAATGCAGTCTGAGCTTCTGCACCCTCAGCCGTTTTGAGAGTCTCAACCAGCGCACCCTCCTTCCTGACCGGAAGCCAGACATGCGGATGTTTTTCTCTCTGGCACTTAGGCTCCAGTGATGCAACCTCATAACTTGGGAGTTTCCGAAAATAGGGGACCCTTATATAGCACCCTAAATAGCAGGATCCTTATTATAGGGGCCCCAAACTAATCTACCCCTCATCTTCGGAAACTCTCACCAGGAGAAGCCCAAAATGTCTCAACGTCGGTAGGGTCTACCGTAACTTCTTCAATCCGCTCTGTCGACCGACTTTGGCCCGCCCCCCTCGGAGCTCCTTTCAGTCTCCTTCTCCCGCGACCGGCGCCGGACCAGAAGGTGCGGTAAGACTCCCTCGAGCCTCAAAACGCAACAGCTTGTGGTTGAATGTTTTTTTTTCAACTATGTTGGGTTTAGGGACTCAAAGAGCAACAGCTTCAGCAGCCTCGGGCTCCAAGACGTAGAGTGTTTTGCCCCGGGCTTCCCATGAGGTGCTCCGGTGAGTGTGCTGCAAAGAGGTTTATAGACTTAAGCGCGATTGCGGGCAATGTATAAGAAGCCCTGGATCCTTTATTGGGGTTCTTCCTATACATCCTAATATATATATATATATATATATATATATATATGGTATCCCCCCCCGAGTTATCCACCAGTTTTGGTGTAAATCCTGTGCAATCTGCCCCTGACCCCTCCCCCTCGCTTATCTACCGACTCAAAAGACAAGTACGTGTGTACTCTGAACGTGTGCAGTACCAAAACAATACAACAGATGTTAGTGTACATGCCTGCGCACCTGTCTAGGGAAGTGAGAGCGCTCCCGATGCATCCCGAGTATTGAACTTCAATCCCGGGGATTGAACTTCAATACTCCCGGATCCAAGATTCAAGATTCAAGATTCCAGGACAAAGTTTCCCCAGGATCTTGAATCTTGAATCTTGGATCCGGGGGTATTGAAGTTCAATCCTCGGGATTGAACTTCAATACTCCGGACTGAAAGTCAAACCCTACATACACAGTCCTGTCTCAACCATGTAGTAACTGCCGCCGCAACAACAACATCAAGACTGCAATAATATTGGGTAGTTCGCTACATATACACAAGCATGACCTTTTGCATTTGCGTCAGATACAAATGGATACGGAGTCGCCACCTACACAACACAATGCTGAGCCGATGATCTCCATACACAGATGTATATACACGCGTATAGGCACATTCCAGATAGCATTGAATGCACATGTACGTGTCCACGGAGTCTAAACACCTTCTCAAGAAGATTCCTAGAACCACATGCTCTACCTAAGTCAGTAATATTTTCATTGAGGTGTTTGCCCAGTTTGCATAACATGCATATTTACACATCTGCATCGGAGTTGTTGTGCGCGTGTCGCACGTGAGACCTCGCGATATTGCACAATCATGATGCAACAGCAAGAAGTTCGCATTTGGGAAGTTAGGACGGCTAAGATGAGACAGTACAGAAAAAGACGAGCTGCGTGTATGCATATGTACCATGGATGGCTCCCATAGTAATCTGGTAGAGCCAAATGCTTTTAGAACGTGCTTGTCCAGTTTACCTGGAATGCATATGTATTTAGGAGTTCGTGTGTGGGTGTCGCGAGACCTGGTGATATACAAAAGCTCGCATTTGGGAAGCTAGGATGGCTCAGATGAGACAAAAACACAGAAAAAACAGGAAGCTGCATATATGCATATGTACCATGGGCGGCCCCCCATAGTAATCTCGTGCGACGGCGCCTCAACGTGTTTTGGCATTCCTTGTGTTTCGATTTGGGGTGTATGTTTACTGAAATCGTCTACATTGCATATTTGGTGCCAATTATGGGTTGCCGCAATACTATATAAACGTACACATACACATGGAGTAGCAACCACAAAAGTGACTGTCGAATGAATTCAAGTCAAGGGCATTTGGCCCAATATTTCCGTTCTAGCAGGGGGGGTAGTCCTGAGTTTTGACAGATCCAAGAAGAGAACTCGATGTGTCTTTGCAAGGGTCCATGCAACTACACAAGAAAGGGTTTTGGTGGGATTCTATCAGGGCTTTATCAGGGTTTTGTAATGGATTGAGTGAGAAGGTTTCTGCAGAGATCTATAAGGGCTCCACAAACGATTTCTTTATGGTTTCTATGAGAAACCTATAAGTAGTGTCGACTTTGGTTGTAAAAGGGTTGCTGAAAGGCAATATTAGAGCTACTGTATATACGATACGTACATGTACATGGACCTTTAGTGTTGTTTCAGAAGACCACGGGCCTCAATATAGAAGCCACAAGTAGTAGGATCCTTATCATAAGGACCCTTTAAGAAGGTGCGTTTGCATGTTAAGAAACCTCCAACTAGTTCTATGAAGGCGGCTCACCAGTACAAAACGCCTACCGTGAGGAGCCTTTCTATCGCATTCTTGAAGGTCAGTTCGTATCTGAAAACCCTGATCTTTCGGAGGGGGGGAGGGTAACATATATGGTACTGCCCTCAAAGAGCAAGGTTCCTTTACAATCCTACATTCAATAAATCCCTGTCTATGGTCTTTGGGGATTTTGGGAGGCATGGTACCGATCCCAATCCCCTCGGCGCAGCCCGGGCAATGGGCCAATTTGGTCATTTCCACCCAAAAAGGGTGGATAACCCAGGGGGGGTAGCATATATATATATATATATATATGCTCACCCCCCCCCCCCAAGATCCACGCCTGCCCTGCCCAGGTACTGGCCTCAGCCTTCATCGAGCCACCCAGAGCGCAGTACATCAACAAGATCTTGCTCTACCTGAACCTTCGTAGCTGAGTAGGTATTCTTTAACCTTTGTGGGGTTTACATAATCCTACCTACCTTAAGTGAAAAGGTTAACCCTTTTTGGGCTAGGGTACTCAGCCCCCAAGGAACAAGGAGATGGAGGTAGTGTGGAATCTCAAGACCATTCATTGTGCGACTTACCGTCAACCCTAAACCTTAATCCCAAACTATCCTTCCAAATCGATACCCTAAATCGAACACGCTGTGATGCGGCTCAGAGTGGCCCCGTCTGAAAGTAAGAGTAGAAAGAGAGAACTAGCGCAACATGCCGTTCTACAATACCATGTGGAAGATGCATCTGGCACGGGCGTTTCCAGTGGACGTGCTTGAAGCAATCATCGAGTTCGCGAAGAGATGCTGTGCTATCATATCAAGTTTTTTGTTGCATGTACGGACCGGAACACAAGCTCTTCTGATTTTGGATCACAAATCCTGTCGAGATCCTCCGCTTGGGCCCGTGCCGTCGGCACCAGTGGACTGGGAAGCGCATATCGATACACTTCCAAACGGCACTTGGCTGTTTACTCCTTTTTTGTTTATATAGCTCTTTAGGCTCACGTATATTATGCTCATAACGCAGATGCAAGGAGATCGGGTCATGCAGTACCGCGAATTGGTCTACAAAGTAGCCCGTGGCGGTGATCAGCTTCTGAGTGAGGAAGACATGTTCGCCCTATCCCACTAAGTGGGACAAGCGTCGATTCTCACAGAACTGGCTGCAAGTATGGAAAACATGCGGAAGTGCATGCACTTCTGTGTTTTGCTTCCCAGTTCAATTAAAGCGGTCACGCCTCCGTCGTCTCGTAGTTGATTGCGTGTTCATAAGCATATCTTGGTATATGCAACATTTTCTTCTGCCACACAGAACAAACAAAAAATCCTCGCATTTAGTATGGAGCATCAAGCACACAATCCTTGCATGTAGTGTGGAGCATCGACGCAAAAATCCTCGCATCAAGTATGGAGCATCAGCAAAAGTCTTCGCATTCAGTGTGGAGCATGGAACAGTAATCTCATCCCGACATCTTGCCGCAAGCAATGCCGACGTTATTTCATGAACTGTCGGAGAGAAAACCAAACTGCAGCCTGCGCCTCGAGCACCGATTCTTACAGCAATCTTCGCCCTTTGCCCTTTCTCATTGACGCCATGGCCAGCTCCATTCCGTCGCGCCCCGTGAGCTTGGCCCAGAACGAGCACTCAGGCAGCCTGGACGGCAGCATGACTTTTGAGGAAGCCATGGCGAACACGGACGGCTTAAAGGTGATTACCTTGGAAAAACCCATGATTGTTCACAAAGAGCCAGGCTTTGTGAGCATAGGTGACCTTCCAGCAGTCAACAACCTCACAGATGTCCTCAAAAAGAAAACGCAATTCCTGGACGTCATTATGGGGTACGAAGGACCAATTGACTTCAAGAGCCTGGAGCAGTTGTTCTTGCAACAGCGCTACGCCGACCTCCCTGACCCCATCCGCAACAAGGGCAGGGTGGAAGTGGCTTACAATATGCAGTTGGTCATTGTGCCCTGTGATGACAGCAAACACCACATCATCAAGCATGTCAAGTTCGTGGACGGCACCAAGGTACTCCACTCCACCATACTTAGTATGTGCTCGGGTCAAGCCTTGGAGATTGACTATCAGGGCCGCTACAGAGATGGAGGTCGTGCCTTCCAGTACATGCTAGAGAATATGGGCGGGTTTCAGGTTCGCTATCAGAAGCTGGTTCCTGCAGGAGCTTCCAACAAGGTTCCGAAAGAAACGGAGGACATCAGGCGAGGCTTCCACTTCATCAAGGACCACGGGCCCGAGGACAATGCTCAGGGCGAGTTCACCATTTGGACCGAGGAACAGGTGAACGACCCCAGTGGTCCCTTGTACCGTTGGGAGCGCGGCGTAATCAAGGAGTACCTCAGGTGTCTAGCTGACGCAGGTTCACAGGCCAATACCATCAGGGATTGGCCTCTGACCTTGAAGAGCTTTACACCTTGGGCACTCAATGACGTGATTATGCCCTTGCTACCCTTCTTGAAAGAGCACGCCGTTATCTACATTGGGAGATCGCAGGTGGGAAAAAGTCCGCTTTCCTACACCCTTTCTTCCTTGATCTCGGCTTATTGGCTCTTTCAAGAGGGCAAGACAGACACTCCTCCGATGTTTCAGACATGCAGTCATCTGGACTATTTCCGAAAGGAAAAAGGCCGGAAGACCAAGCCCAGGGTGTTCGACGATGGGAACCTCAACCTCGAGCACCCTGCGTCTGTGAAGGCGGTGACAGAAGTCTCGGGTCTGGACCGGAAAACAATTGCGCGCTGGAATGCCAGCTCGTATGAGAAGAACCAGCTGTGCCAAATCTGTTCCAATCCGTATGATAAACAGATTGAGCCGGCCATGGTGCTCAACACGCCCTCAGACTTCGTCCCGTTCCAGACCTTCTTTAACATCGTGAGACCTTCCTTCCACAAGGACTTCAACGACGAGGACCTCATGGGTATTTTCAAGCGGTCTGTCGTCGTTGTGTTCACCCAGGTTGCTATCTACATCCGATTGCCGGGTACCCAAACAGACCCCGTCAAGCGGCTGGCATGGCCGGAGGGAGATGTAGGGATGGTCTCCCCTTGCGCACGTCCCACCTATGACGCCTTCCTGAAGGGAGAACTCGTCGCCCAACCTTCTTCGTTCAATGACGATTTGCAGTGGAGTCTCAATCTTTTACAGGCTGCATTTGACAAGGAGCCCGTTGATACCGCCTTCACTGTCCGAGGTCGTGAAATGTCTACCGGCCGCACCTTTGTGAAGGAGCGCAGACCAACTTTGGCAGGTATTTCCGGTGATACCGTCTACTATCTCCATGAAGCGGCAGATCTTGAAAGTGCTGGGCCTCAAACCAAAAAGCTCAAATCCGTCAGGTCATCCTCTGCACTTTTGGGCACGGAGAAGGTCGAAGATGCGAACCTCAAGAGCGACTCTTCTTTATCCGCACCGCCCGCACCCGCACCATCTTCGCATGCCGCACCTGGCCATGGACTCGTCACTGCCACTCATATTGCACAATGGAAATTATTTTATCAACTCATAAGTTTGTCTCTACACGGATAGGTTTGAGGTTCATGGCAACATGTGCTCGTGACCAGGTGAAGAAGGAGCCCCAGGAGACGACGCCTTCCGCCTTCAAGCAGGCCTTCGGAAAGAGGGTCCTGCAGCTCAATATCTCCAGCGGGTCCGAAACGGCGGCGCCCGCGGAGCTTCCCAAACCCTCCCCAAAGGATGAGGCGAGCGACTCCGAAAAGGCTGTGCTTGCCGAATCTTCCAAATCCTCTTCAAAGGACGAGATGGATGTTGATGAAGAGTTCCCGTACAACCTTTCCCAAGAACTTGAGGAGGAGTTTGAAAAATGCGATGACGCCGGCGACGAGTGAGACAAGTGTAGTGCCGTTTCTCGTAGGCAGCATGCAATGACGAATCATCGCATGAAGTATGGGGCATCAAACAAAAAATCCTAGCATGTATTATGGAGCATCACACCAAAACTCCTTGCAAACACTCTTAAGCATCTTCAACCTCTAATGCTGCTGACTCAAGCCCCACTATGGGCATGCTGCCGAAAGTGCTTTCTCGATTTGAAAAGCGGTACCCTGGTAGTGGACCGCATTTTGCAGACTTGAGTCCTCCCACACACTTTTCTTAGGTCCGCGTGAGGCACAAATGAAATGTTTCGGTCGCTAATGTTTCTTTGCAACTGCCTGCTGTCATGCACCACGTATGCCAGGAGCAGAAGCGAAGAAGGTGACTCGTACTGTAGCTTCTTTCTGCCATCTCAAGTACTGTAGTAGTCGCCCAAGCTTTCATCGACATCATGCCGAAGAAGGTGATGAAAGCTATGAAAAAGCCGCAGTTTCCTCTTCCGAAACGGGGGAAACGTCGTGTTCAAAGGCGCCCAGCGGCCACGAACACCTACGTCCCTGTGCCCTATGTTCGTCATGGTCAGCCAACCACGAAGAACAAGGCACACCGCCAGCGCTGGGGACGATCAGTTCAAATGTTCATGGCATTGCGGGGCCGCAGGCTCATAGAGCGGCTGCAAAAGGATCAGATCCTACCCAACTGGGAGGGTCACACATGTCCTCGTTGCAGCACAGGCTCTCTTGGTAGTCTCAAATACTTCAAGGAGAAGAAGGTTTGGGCCTACCGCTGCAGCCACCGTCATTGCCACAAGATGTTGCAGCCTCACGACTATCACCCCATCTTCTTCCTCGGTGCGGGCAACTCCCAGACAAAACTGCACGAGCAAGCGGCTGTGCTCTACGCGGCAGTGGCAGGGGTCTCTTCTCAGGCAGCTCATCTGGTCCTGGATATGGACCACAAGCCAGTGGAGAGAATCTTTGCCAACTTGGAGGTTGCCCGTGCCCGGTATGTCACCGCGAAGGAGAAGGACATCACCTACGGTGGCAACTGGGAGGATGCGGAAGTCGACGAGGTCGACATTGGCAAAAGTACCGACAACAACATTGAGGGCGATTACAACACGAAGTGGGAACAGTGGGGCGGCCTTGTCCAACGAGGCTGTCCTTCATCGCTTCGTCTTTTCAAGCTGGAGCCGAAGCTCACCAAAAAGCGAGCTCCCGGCCCGGGGCCTATCAGGAAACGAGACTGGAAGGGCATCGGGATGAAGCTCCTCGCCAACTCCAAGGTTGTCTTGCACAGCGACGGCGCCAAGGCCTACAAACTCAAAATCCCGGAGGTGATCCACTGCAACGTCGTCCACCAGAAAAAGAAGGTTAAGATCAACGGCAAGGCCTCCCATGAATCAAGAACATGTCTTTCTGAACATGCCCATTACTCCAGTTCATGTCAATTCACACGCCTTCTGCACAGGTGCACTGGATCAAGCCTCACTACACGAAAGTGTACAAGGTGAAGTTGCCGAACGGCAACCTTCTGAGCGTGAAAAGCGGCACGCAGATAATCGACCGCTTTTGGGGATATTTGCGTAGCTTTTTGAAGCACACAGATCGCACTCCAGGCAACCAGGCCCTCACAAGGAAGATTCGCTCAGCCCAGTTCACCTACTGGTTTCGCTATGGCAACATGTGGAAAGCCACAGGTACCATGCTTGACTTCCTTTGGAACAATAGCTAGGGGAGCTGCCTTGCCTCTGCAAATGCCATCGCAGGCACCATTTTGATTTAGATGCTCCAGCGGTAAGCTGTGAATCGGCACCCAGCGACTCCTCGCGCACAAAACATCGGCCCGAAGCAATCATGCATCAGTCCTGCTCCACATGGTTTGCCGAGACGTCGGACTCATGTTCGTACTGAAAATAATTAGATCGTCCACATCCAACAATCTTTGCCGCAGCATTCACGGTTCCAGCAAGAAACTTAGAGTAGAATGGTCCCTGAACTCTGCTTCTCCAAACCCAAATTTTAAGGACAGTACAGCACTTTAGGGCACTGGAGCTTTAAAAGTGCTGTACTGTCCCTAAATTTGGCCTCTGCCAAACCCAACTTT
This sequence comes from Symbiodinium sp. CCMP2592, assembly GCA_905221615.1. Classification (NCBI taxonomy): domain Eukaryota; class Dinophyceae; order Suessiales; family Symbiodiniaceae; genus Symbiodinium; species Symbiodinium sp. CCMP2592. The sequence goes on along the minus strand of CAJNDT010005779.1, from coordinate 271,796 downwards.
TAGGGACAGTACAGCACTTTAGGGCACCTCAGCTTCAAAAGTGCTGTGCTGTCCCTAAAATTCGGCTTTCCCAAGCCAAAAGTGTTGTACTGTCCCTAAAAAACCTAAAAAACCTATCCTCCAGAGACTATCGGCTGGGAACGCCTGAAGGTTGCTGGGGGATAGGTTTTTTAGGTGTTTTTTAGGGACAGTACAGCACTTTTGGCTTGGGAAAGCCAAATTTTAGGGACAGTACAGCACTTTAGGGCACTGGAGCTTTAAAAGTGCTGTACTGTCCCTAAATTTGGCTTCTGCCAAACCCAACTTTTAGGGACAGTACAGCGCTTTAGGGCACCTCAGCTTCAAAAGTGCTGTGCTGTCCCTAAAATTCGGCTTTCCCAAGCCAAAAGTGCTGTACTGTCCCTAAAAAACCTAAAAAACCTATCCTCCAGAGACTATCGGCTGGGAACGCCTGAAGGTTGCTGGGGGATAGGTTTTTTAGGTTTTTTAGGGACAGTACAGCACTTTTGGCTTGGGAAAGCCAAATTTTAGGGACAGTACAGCACTTTAGGGCACCTGAGCTTCAAAAGTGCTGTACTGTCCCTAAATTTGGCCTCTGCCAAACCCAACTTTTAGGGACAGTACAGCACTTTAGGGCACCTCAGCTTCAAAAGTGCTGTGCTGTCCCTAAAATTGGGCTTTCCCAAACCCAAATGGAAAGGACTGCACAGCACTTTTCAACACTACTGCTTGTAAAGTGTTATACTGTTATACTGTCACTGAATCTTGACTGTCAAATCAAAATGATAGTGACAGCATACTATTGTGCGTAGTGGTATATCAACAGTCTTTTCCAAAAATACAAGGTATGTCATGCCTTTGGTTCCTTGGCGGTATCTTGGTGTTGGCACTCTGCCTCCCACTAAGCCCTTGATTTCGGAACCAGATCCTGGTGTGCAAAATGTTCGATGTCAAGAGTTTGTAGACATGCTATGAGCAAAGAAGCTGTTCTACAGAGAAGCCGTTCCCGCTGGTATTTACAGCACTTTCTGCACATGGAGAAGGTAGGTTCGAAACGCTTGGTTATGCGTGAGAGAGAGGAACAGAGTGGGTGTGGATCTTGGGGGGGGGTGACCATATATATATATGTGTGTGTGTGTGTATATATATATATATTTATTTATCTATTTACCGGTGGTTCTGGGGCCAGGGTTTCTTAATCAGGTTCCTTCCTTCGGGGGCTCTCGTTGCCGAGGGACCCCTCAGCCTCCTGCTCCGGCCCCGGCGGTGTAGGGCCCGCCTGGCCTGGGAGGTTCAAGGGTAGTTTTTATGGGGGTTCCTTTAAGGGTCCCCTTTAAAGGGATCTATAGGTATTCTATAAGGGTATAGGGGTTAGGGCCTACTTGGAGGTTCAAGGGTAGTCACAAGTGGGGTTATAGGGGTTCCTTTAAGGGATGCTTTAAGGGTTCTGTGGGGTTTAGGGTTTAGGGTAGCTATAAGTGGGGTTATAAGTCAGGGAACTGTACTTATAACTCCTATTAGGGGACTTATAACCCTACTTATAACTATTCATGAACCTCCAAGTGGCCCTGGCCCTGGCCGTAGCCTTCCAGGCCCGGCGGTGGTCGAAACATCGCTCTGCGCTGCTTTCGGGGGGCTTTCGGGGGCGGGCCCGGCCCTTCTTAAACAGCCCTTCAGGGGCCGCGGAAAGGAATGCAGGAACGGGAACTTCTGGGAGCCAAAATGGCTCGAGGCGAGGCGAGGCTCGGAAACTCTGAAGCCCCCGGAAAGCCGTGCCTGCTGAAGCCTGAGCAGGCTACAAGAAGCTCTATATATATATATATATATACACTAATATATATATATATATATATATATATTAGTGTATATATATATATCTGCTGGATTTCAAGCCTCACGGCTTGGAGGACTTGTGACTTGTGGTATCTTTTGGCGACAGGTCGGAGTATCTTTGGGATCAGCATCTTTTTCGTAAACGCTCCTCAAAACTAGTCTGTGCAGCTGGCCTAAGCCCTATTAAGTGTCGCACTGAGCAGAGGCGTAGAGTCGAGAAGGAGTGTGAAATTCTGAGCCTCTGAGCATGCAGACCTGTCTCTGCTGATAGTGCGCATGGAAGCCCAACCCGCTGTCTCCTTTGAAGCAGGGCTCTACAGCTATGTGTGCCCATCCAACCCTGTGCGCATGTCAGGACCCGCCAGGCACCGAGAATTCGCAAGCGTCTTCGCCAGCCAGAAACCCCAGCCGTCGACAGCTTTATCCCCCTCCTACTCCCCATGTGAGTAAACTGTAATGGTAATGTAGCCCAAGGCCCTTCCCTTCTTAACGATTGAATGCAGCCTTTGTTGAGATCGCTCCTGCGCCAGTCGCTCACCCAGGGCTTCCGGAGAGGGATCCTCCTGACACACAGCTTGGTGGAGGAGTTACTGCAGAAGCCTTCATAATTAGAATAGGGTTTTGCGGGCTCCTTCTTACAATTATATAGCATAACATCCCCTGCAAAACCCTATTCTAACTCCCAAGGCCCCCATATCATAGAACCCTACTATATATCCCTTATTGACCCCTTTAAAGGATCCCCTGAAAGGAAAACCTATTCTAATTACTAAGGCCCCTACATTACAAGATTGTGAAATCTCTGAGTAACCGTAACCCTCATCTCAACTTCAAGACCCGACGGTCTGCTACGCCATCTTCTCGCCATCACGGAAACTACCAAGAGCCCTACACCTTGCCTTTTATCTGGGTAACTTGTTAAGGGATTGAATCTAAGTAACCATAACAGGGAAACCATTATAATTACGATAGATCCCGATTAGAATAACTTAAATTAAATCCTGACAGTAACAAGAACCCAGTCATTCCCCACTTCCGGTATGCTTGGTCTGCCTTGCACAGCATTCGGAACAGTGTCAAGGCCTCGGATGGCTCCGCATCCGGGCGTGGCACAGCACCGCCACGCGGGCCCCGCTGCGACAGATCCTCCGCCTGACGGCTTGAAAAACGAGAGTCGTCCGGCTCCGGTGGCCGCACCAGGCATTAGAATCATTAGATTTGACAGGTTGGAGTGCCTTGGTGTACAGTGTGAAACTCCCTCACCCTACACAGGTTAGCAGTCGGCAGACCTGGTCGCCGCCCTCGCCTTGCGGCAAAGACCTGAGCTCTATGCTGCGAGAGAGCGCCCTAAAATCCCTTCATCCAAGGCCCCTTAACCTCCAACCCATGTAGGTTATATAGCCCCATTTCTCAGGGTTGCGGGATCTCAGGGCCAGCCACAACAGCCCCCGAATTTAGTTTAGCGCTTGGAGATATGGAATGTTATGGATTGGGGTTTGGGGATTGGCGTCTGGCTCCCTTTTTCATTCGGTTCTATCTGGGGCCATATCTAGAATCCCGACTGCGGAGAAGTTAACTCGGGAGCCCATCAGTGTTGCAAACCTCCGATCCGTGTTGATCATGGATCATCCCCGAATGCTCGTAAGTCTGTTTCCTTTGATCTTTACGTACAGGCGGCAGATCTATCGAATCAAGCACCAAAGGATGGACGTCTGGGAAGCGGAGTCCGCAACGACAGCTCCGACAAATCTGCAAAAGCATTAGACTTTTTGAGGGACCATGCATACATGAACTTATGTATGATTATGTCGTGTGCATGCATGTGTTTATTTCTGTTTGCGGTTGCGTGCGTGTGCATGTGAGTGCGTATGTATGTATGCACATATGTATGTATATATGTACGTATGTGCGTATGTGTGCACAAACTGCTTTCTTCGTAGAACATCTGCTTACATCCAACAAGGTCTCTTCGCATACCCAGGCCAGGATGGCATCTCTCAGACGCAACAAATCAACCACTGCTCCTGCAATGGCCATTTTGCAAAGCATGAGTGTAAGATCGCGAATAGTCAGCAGCATGTTAAAAGAATCAAAGCAGACAATTTGGTGCATGTCTTAAACATGCGGAAAATGTAGATACCACGAAACCTACGAGCGTGCAGCGGCGCAAAGTCCTGATACCGACTGGACGTCTGGCCTGGCTTTTGCTTGTTTTGATTGTTTGCTATATACCATCACATATACAAACCCTTCCAGAAGTCTGCATCCAAGTTGTCACTTCTGCTCATTTTACGCCCAGACTGCATCTGATTGTTCAGTTCGTTGGTGGACAAGGGAAGGGGCTTCTCACCTTCATACATTCTGCCGCCTGGCTCTCCACCCGTGCGAACTCTTGAGTCTGCATGCGTGAAGACTTGCACACTATCGCTTGCGAGAACACGTTGAACTTTCGTTTGCAAAGTTTTGGTAGGTTGACCCATATAGAAATACATTCCCGTCTCGAGATACTAGATATTCAACGTTCATCTGCACAGAGTTGCACACCCATTTTTCATACATATGTGTAAGTGTGCTTTTATCTGCACACAATAGATACCCACATGATATACGAGTAGGTGCCATCAGGCGGTAAATTGGCAGTCATGTGTACATATATATATATATATATATATAAATATATGCATGCAAGCACGCTTTCGCACATCTTCGGCTCGACTTGTGGAAGGTCATCACATGCAGCAGCACATGCGAAACCTACAACCTACTAATAAACAGCCGAATACCACGGCAGGTAATGCAAGCCGTGCATCAAGTCTGCGAATCTCCCTCCAAGCTCCCTTCTCATTCCTTCTCCATGTGTCGGAACTGTCCCCAAGCCCGGCTTTGAGGCCGCGGCGTGGGAGTGTCGTCACTGCCTCCTGTCGCCTGTAAAGCCATCAGGGTCGGCATGGAGCCAGCATGTCTGAAAGGAAGCAGTCACCGAACTCTCTCTATATCTCTCTCTCTCTCTCTCTCTCTCTTTCTGCCTCTCACGGTCCAGTCAGTACTGCCACAAGTCCCCAGGTCAACAGAGCTTCATGTCGGCCAAAGTGTGGAGTTGAGACCTGCTCCAAACTCGAAACCCCAGAACATCAACGCCTAACCGCGTTCAGGGGCCCTTACTGGAGCAACCGCCCAAAGCCACAGCTCGTAGAAGCCCTTTGTGAAGTCCCTCTGAGAGTAGGGTTTAGGGTTTGGGAGATGTGAGTCATTAAGTCGTCATTGAAACTATGGTTACCATATACGTCAGTATACCTATCAGTGTAACTATGGTTACCTCATTTTTTACCTTTTTACCTCGATGAAAGGCTGCCTTCGACCCCTCGGAGGAAGCGGCGAGTGCCTCGCTCAGCTGCACCACCATCCTCAGCGCCGCAGAAGTGTGAAGGCTTCGGACTTCACGGCTTCGGGCCACAAGGCTATACTATTCCAACTCTTCAGGCCCCTATATTATAGTACCTTGATGGATACCTGTAAGAATCCTTATAGTAACCCCTACGTAAGCCCCTTTAAAGGGACCCTATTCTAGTTGAGGGGTCTCTTGCCTCCGCCTTCTGCTTAGCCGCGATTGCAGGGTTTCTCAACGGGCGGAAGACGCAGGGTGAACACCGGCACAAAAGCTGGTCGCAATAAAGCTGCACGGAACCCCTAGGAAAGTCTTCGAATCGTATGACTGCGGAAGCCGGCTACTCATGCAGTCTTCAACAGCCTTGTAGCACAGTCGAGCAGGATTCGGAATGATGAACCCATGGCTTTTGCGTGACTCCCAGCAAAACCCTCACACAACCTGCAACAAAGGGGGAGCCTTAGCTTTTTGTACAGAAGGCCACCCCAGTCGATCCCAGATTGCATAGCCAACAATGCAAAGTCAGGAGATTCAGAAATGGGAGTTTCCGAAAATTAGGGGTACCTTCTTCTGAGGGACCTTACAAGAACGATCCTACTATTTAGGGCGCTCTAGTAGGGTCCCCTATTTTCGGAAACTCCCATATCCAAAACCAACTCCAACTGCAAGGTTTCAGCGTGGTTTGGGCTTCGAGCTTGATGTTTAAACTTTGCAGTTGGATTGAGGGCTCTGCTTGGGGCCAAGGAGTTTCAAAACGGTCGCTGAGCTTAAGAACCTCGGCGGGCCTCAACCTGTGCTCCCAGAACTCCGGCTTCGGGGATGTGCGAAATGGGTCCCGAAACCCTAAAGCCTAAACTTAGGGTTTAGGGAAAAGGGCTCAGGGTTCCGGAAGCAAGCGATTGGGTGTGGATTCGTGGAACTTCCTGCCTCTGTCCGTACCTCTGGTGGCACAAACGTCATGACCAGCTCGCACCGAACAGCTTTCACAGGCAACACCAAGCTTCTCCAGTAGTCGGAACAGCAACGGCTCGATGAGCTCTGGATACCTTGGAGCATTTAAGTGTCTGTTGCCACGTCAAATTGAAACACAACGGAGCCGGAAGGTGACTTCGAATGGGCACTCAATATGACCAAGCCGAACATCATTGGCGGCGGCTACAATGGTCTTTTCTCAGTCTCTCTTCCTGCCTCAAACAACTCGGATGACCCCGCCTCTTGGTGAGCCGCGGCAGATCCAGTTCCTTCAAAGTCTCGGCCCAGCGTGACCTCAAAGCCTCATCGGGCCAATCGGCGTCCTCAGAGGGCACTGGGCGACAAGAAACCATGATATCACAATACCACAATACCATAGTACCATAATACCATAATACCATAATACTATGATAACATGATACTACCATACTATAATGCCACAATACTATAATACTATATAATACTATAATACTGTCCGATAAGCTTTGGCCCTGTCTCGAAACCTTCAGAGGCCGAAGCTCGTGACTAGCACACTGTTTTTTTTTTGGAAACTTGAGCCTTCGCAAGCCTCCGCTGAATTCTGATCCGGAAGGGTTTAGGGTTTTTTTTTTTTTAAGCTCCTTTTTGATGCCTGCCAGGTAATGGGCTAGCTTCAAGGCCATCAGGCCAGGAGAGTTAGAGCACTTACAGGCTCCAACAAACAGCACATTAACCCAACTCAGTTGTCACCCAGGTCGCCCTCCTTCCCTGCACTCGCGGTCCCCTCGTAGCCCGGCAAACTCATTGTATCAGGAATACCATGGTCTCCCTCGGGGTCTTCGGTGTTCACATCATCAGGCCCAGGCAAGCTCATGGTGTCCTGAACTGGCAACGTATCCCCACCTTCGCCTCGCATCAAGGCAAACTGGGCCTGGAAGAGCTCAAGCAACTGTTCCCCGAACCCTTCGATCACCGCCGCACTCTGGATGTCCCCTCTTTGCCACTGTGCATAAAGTTTCTGGTACTCCTCCATCGGCATGTTGGCCAGCACCGGGTCCAGCGGAGCCTCCGGCCCCTCAGCCAGCAACGGCCCCATGCCCGAACCCACAGGCACCGTACTCACCTGACTTGGTGGGATGACTCCAGATGGGCTACTCACCACATTCTCCTCCACCTTGTCCTCCACCGGCATTGTGGGCGGGACCTCCTCATCAGAGATCTCCTCGATGTTGACCATCAGCTGGAGCCATGCAGGTTCTCCCTCTCGTACCGGCACTCGTAGTTTCCGGGCCAGGCGTGGCCCATCCATACTGCCGGAGGACAGCTCCACCACCACATGACGACCCCTCTTCCGCACTCTCGGCTGTCCATACATCGAGTCCCACATCGCCCAATCATCCCAATCACGGGCCACCATAGTTCGATAGGCCTCCATAGCTCGTTCTTCCTCTCGAAGCTGCCGAGCTACTTCTTGGGCATGCCAATGTTCTTCACGTTCACGGCGCTCCTTGTCAATGGCAGCCTCCCGTTCGTCCTCCAGCAACCGCTGTAGATCCCACTCTGCTTCCTCATCACGCCCGGGACTTTCCCCCTGACCAGCAGCCGGGGCAGTTGTCGCACAAGCATCTGCCTCCTCCGTTGGGCTCTCGTCCGGCAAGGGCCTCATGAACAAGATAGGGTCCGGATCTCTGCGAGGGACCGCCTCACCACGGGCCGCCATGGACCACAGCCCAATCGGCAGGTAGACTTCCACCTGCTGCCACCACTCCAAACACCAAAGCTCACCTGCCTCCGTCGGCTCTGCCTGTGCAACATCAGCCAACATAGCGGTCAGCAGTGCCAACAGGTCCCCTGCTCGATTGCGCGCATGGCCGAGCAAGTAGCCGTGGACCACATCTGTGTCACGGTGGTGCAGCCTCCTCATCATCCACCTGATATTTGCCCTTCGAGCCCCTTTGGTCTGCAGTGTCAGTGCAGATTGCAGGTTTGCCAGGCATTCCCACCAATCTTGTTGTGTGTACTTGCTGTCCTGGTACTTTAAACCCTTGGTCATCATGGTACTGACAACATCACCCTCCTCCACCTGGCTTGCCCCGTGGTAGCTGCTGTACTGCATCACCTGGAACAGGCCTGCCTCGTCCACTTCCACCTCCACCAAGCCGTCACGGCTATTCTCTTCCACTTCAATGGCCGACTGAATGGTACACCCAACCGCCGTAAGAAGCTTGTGGATCAGCTGTTGGAATGCTAGAACCAACGTCACACGATCACGGGCACTGTAGCTCCAGAGTGTCTCCGTGATGCTGGAGATCGTGTACCCCGGCAGGACCGTGTTTGGGCGTGCATCCAAATCCTCAGCACTAGCCAGCCCCAACATCATCACCCAGGTGTCCACTGCTTCTGCCATACTTAAGGGAGGAAGTTCCGGCCCCGATGACGGCTCAGCTGCAGCAGCAGCAACCGCAGGCCGCGGCAGTGGTGCCCTCTGGTCCTGAGTCGGAGCAGGGTTTGCCCTCGACCCTGACGATGGAGCCGACCGCCCAGCTTCCCTTCGGATGAAAGGGCACTTCTTGGCAACTGGCTTCAGACGCCGGACTTCCGTCGTAGTGTGCCCTTCTCCCTGGGGAGCCCTCGCCTTGGCCTTCGCTGCCGTCGTTCTTTCATGGCCGCCACCACGTCGTGCTTCCGGTCGCTCCGGCCTGTCACCAGCCCGTTGCCTTCTTCGGCTGCCAGTCTGCTTAAGCCACTTTTTATCCATTTTGAGCGAGGGCAGGGCCACGAAGTCACCATGGTCCTCATCCCCAGTGAAAGTGTCCTCCTCCAAGTCGCCCTCCTCATTCGTAACTCCTCCCGTCCGAGCCAAGCCAGAACACCCGTAGAACAGGTCCTCTTCCATAGCTCGAGCCCATTCACTCACTCCACGTGCACTTCTCGGGCCCTGCAGGTTTTCAGGGAGGTCCTGTCGAAGCTCCGTAAGGCACTCCATGGCATTTCTGGTGTAGTCCTCACAGCCTCGTTGCATGACCCTGTTCGCCAGCTCATCAAGGGCAGTGCTCACATCACACCCTGCATTGAGCCAGCCCTGCATATCGTCCAGTGCATGAGCAGTCCACACCTCCCACGTAGTAGCCCGTCGGGACATCTTCCTCGGCGGTTCTGGCGGCATCACCCACGCAGGCCTTGTTCGACTCGACGAGGCACGCTCTCCCAAGCCGTGTAGCTGAGCCACCAACATGGGCAACTTCCTCCTTTCATTGTAGTCTTCACGGTGCCTCCTGTCCTCCTCGTCCTCGGCCATGTCCTCGTCCAGGTCCAAGTCAAAGTCAGCCTCCTCCGTGGCCAACAAGTCCATGTCAGCCTGCTGCCGTGGGTGCACGATGGCCATAAACTCTTGGTGCGCGTGCTGATCCACGTAACGGCACCATGTTTGCACCTCTTCGGACACAACTCCGGGCAGCACGTTGTTCCCTTGGTAGTCATGCAACATTGCCTCAAGCTGCCCGTACAAGTTCATGCTCCACTGCCAGTAAGGGACATCAGGGCGACTCCCAATCACATGAGCAAGGTAAGTCAGCACCTCCCCAACATTGACCCCTCTAGCCTGCATGCCGGCAAGCTCCGTACAGGCATGGTGGAACCAAAACGGAGGCCATTCTCCGAAGGGTTCATCAGGCTGCCCTGCTCCACCATCGGCTCCCAACAGGAGCACCACCGGCAGCATTCTCGGCCACCTCCACCAACACCCCACGAGCATCCTCACCTCCTGGCTCGTGAGGCTCCATCCCCCCAAGTTGCTCTGCCCAGGCAGCTTGACCGCATCATCACTTCCGACCCTGGGCTGACCAAACCACCAATCAATCACACCCTTGTCATACTGTTGGTAGATCACAGGGTCACTCGCAGCAACCGCAAACTTACGCAGAATCGCCACGAGGAGCCCCGCCGCGAGCAGCCGCCACATCCCTCCGGGACGACAGCCGCCCCCAAACATGTAGAAATCGTGCAACACCATCACGGAGTCAGGCGCGCGCTCAGTGCCACTCACAAGCCCAAGCTGCAGGGACGTCAGGACCCGTAACCCTTCATCCACCCCTTCGCAGGCCCTATGAGAAAGCAGGTAGAGCAAGTTGGCGACCAGACACCCACGGTAAATCATTGTGCTGAACCCAAGCAACCCTGAACCCTCTCCATCCAGATCGATCGTGAGCAGCATCCCTCCAGTAGCCCCCACAAGCCCTGTTCATACGTTCTTCGAGGACGGACAATCTTGGATAGTGGTGCCCTCCATGCATAATGCCATCGGTAGATCGTTGTTGACGGCGCCACCATGAAAGAGTTCGAAATTGGTCCACTAGTGAACTGAGTGGGGGAGACTCCGACAAGATAGCTCTCGATCTATGTCCGGAATAATCCCACCAACGTTGCAACCACAACGTTGACCACCGACAGAACCCGTATCTATGCAAGACGTACCTCGAGGATCTCACTGATCTTTGTTTAAACTGGACCCACGTCTCGTCCCTGTATTTGCTGAATCTGAGCATCCAGCTGAGTAGCATCGTCTGCATGGCGTTGAGCAAGCCCATTGCAGCTCGGTCCGGCGGCAGTGCCGCCAGGCACCAGAGGCCAGCCCCTGCCACCACTCGTTCAAACAATGCCAATCTTCCAGGGAGAGGTGCCCTACACCTGAGGAGGTGCTTAATACTCCAAAACTTAGTTTTGGCGCGGGCCAAGAGGGGCTGGATCAATTCACACATGGACATACCCTTCCGCATACGTAGCCCCATAATCTCGATGGCTTCAACACTCTTGAGGCAAACCCCCGCGATCTTGAGCTCCCGGGCCCCATCCACATCCGCCGAGCAGTACAACTGGCACTTCTCTATGTTCACCGTCAGACCGTACCCAGCCAGAGTCTGCAAGTACTGTTCGAGTTTCAACCCTACCACCCCTGTGTCAGGACCCCATAACAGCCCATCGTCCATGAACAAAGCATTTTCATGTTCGAAGTCCTCGAAGACACGGCGCGCCTGAGGCCAGGAGTGCTTCGCGGAAGTCTCTTCCAGCGCTTCCTCCATGAGCAAACTGAAGAAACTCGGGCTTTCCACCGCCCCCTGCTTTATCCCTGTAAAGAGATCGAAGTCACTGTGACCCCAAGGGCTGAGTAAGGTGGCCTTCGTATCAAGGATCAACCTTTCCCAACAAGCCATTTCAGCAGTATCACCAAGTCGAGCCCTGAGCTTGCCAATCAGCCGACCCTTGTTCACACTGTCAAAGGCCTTACGAATGTCCACTTTGACACAGACTATGGGTCTGTGCCACTCCCTGCATAATTCCAACATACGCCAAATGCTGAAGACGTAGTCAGAGCACTGCCTGTGCTGACGTGCACATTGAGCAGGTGAGCGGGCAGACAACTTCGGGAGGCACCTGTTCAGCAGAAGCCGTGCGAACAACTTGGAGCTCCCACTGCTCAAAGCAATTGGCCGCAGATCACGCGCCTCCTTAGGACACGGCACCTTCGCAAGGAGTATCATCAACACATGGTTCCACTCCCCAGGTACCGATTGTGTAGCAAGGATCTGCGTGAAAAACTCTGCCAAATGAGAAGCCCCACCTTCGACCTCCAGAAGACCCTGGAAGAGTTCCTTACAGGTACAGTCCACTCCAACTGATTTCCCGGACTTCATTTGATCCACTGCCACCTTGACCTCCTCCACCGTGAAAGCCACAACCGACCCACCCGGCTGCACAACCCTAGCAGTCGGCCGGCCCTCGTACTGTTTTCGCAGATGCCTGGCCACAACTTCATGCGGATCCTCTGTCTGGTGGTCTGCAAACCCTGAGTCCCAAGAAACCTGCCCTTCCAACTTGATGTCCTTGATGGCCTTCCAGTCACACTGCGACGCCCGCCAAACCCTATCCTCCTCCCACTTCCGTCTGGCTTCCCTCCTGGCCTTGAGGGCGGCTTTCCACTGCTCCCGGGACTTGGATACCTTAGCGAGCCGGAATGCCTCCTTGATCGCCTTGCTGTCTCTGTATGCCCTAGACGGGACAGGCTTTGTACACTCACGAGCATAGTCCTTCAGCTGCGTCACAGACAAGCCCTCGACCCTGCCAATACCACCCACCCAAACCCTCGGTCTGGTACTGGGCCGCTTGAAGAGTCGCTTCCCTGGAAACCCAAAGACACCCTCGAGCAACTCATGGTCCGTGTTCAACGACAAGCAAGAGTCCCGGAAGACCCTCCCATTCCTGTGCAGAAGCCCTCGGCCTGCAACCATGTCAATTCTCGACCCCGACCGACCCTCCTGCCTCGGCCTGCTCGTCGGCAACTCCTGGTGCTCTCGGCACGGGGCCAAAGGCTGAAGTGACGAGCCAGCCAGCAGGTCCAGCACCAGCAAGGCCTTACCATCCAAACCACAAGCGACATCCCCGGATTCATGTTGGTCCCACGAAAAGGGAGCATTCAGATCACCTTGAACAATCACCCTCCTGTTCTGCTTTGGCATTCCATGCAAAAACCCTTCAGCCATCGCTGCATACTCGGCCTGCGTCTTGCCTGGAGTGAGGTGCACCGACCCAAACACAATCTTCTCCCCCGACTCCAAATGCTTCAGTGTAATCCAAACGCCTGCCCCCGAGTGCTTCTTGGAAACTGGCCCCCAGACCCTAGGGTCAAAACCAATCCCACACCCTCTCCACTGTTCAGACCCCCTATAGCTCAGCACGGTGAGACCAGCCAACTTCACTGTTTTCCATCCCGGTGCCACTCGTGGGCACTCCTGCAGCAGCAGGACCGACTCCTTAAAAGGGGCCCCCGTGCACAAGGCAAGAGCATGAGGCAGCTGCTCCAAAGCCGCGCCGCCAATGTTCCAGCCCAAAACTCGTACTTCAAGGCCATGCACAGCTGCCATCGGCAAGGGCGAACTTTTCTCGCCTTTCCCAACCTCAGCCAAGACAAATTCCATCGCTTCAAGCCCCTTTTCCCCTGGTCACCGGCGGAACTCCATGAAGGCCGCCTTCAAGTCCACAACCGTGATCCCTGTGTACTTCGCAATGGCACTGAGCCAGACCCATGGCCGGGACACCAGCCGATCATCCCAAAGCACCTCAGAGTCATCCGTGACCCCGGGGGGAGCCTTAACAGCACCTGCCACCAGGTGCTCGCCCAGCCAGGCACTACCGGTGCTGTACTCCACGTCGAGGTGCTGGAGGAGGTCCTGGTTAAAGCTGCCCAGAGCTCTTTTGAGCCATGTGCAGTGCCCTGCAATGTCCCTCTGAGCCTTGCTTTTCGAGTAGCCAGCCCACATGCGTTTCCCATGGGAAGTCACCGCCTTCGAGTTAGCCACACCCATGACCACAGCCTGCATGCGCTGCCGTCGGCCCTCTTCATGTTCCCCAGCTCGCAACTCGAACGGGAGCAATGCCACACTTCTGCGCGGCCCTGTTGTGAACGGAGCCTGGTCAGTCAGATGGCGAAGATTCAGTCTTTCCAGAGCCTCGGCGACTTCAGACAGGATAACTTTCCTTTGTGTCTCTGCATTCCAGCCGCCAAGGACCAGTGTGCCCTTGCGTTTTTCCTCAATCCCCTGTCCTTCTCCCGAAGCCCCAGCACGTAGAAGCCCTTCCAGCCGCGCGACCTTTGCCTCCATCCCCTGAAGACGGACGTCCATCCCTTGAACCGTGGTATCTACCTCCTCGAACTTCGCCTGCACCTTGCTGTCCAAGGTATGCACCATCTCCTGGACGTGATCACGAGTAGCCTTCACGATGTCGTCCCGCTGCTCCACCAGCATCGACCTCAGGACATTCCAGTCGAAGGCTTGGGGGAGTTTGTTCTTCTTCCTCGGCTTTTCCCCCACAGGACCCGACGGCTCACCACGTGCCCGCTTCGGACTTGCACTCTCCTCATCCGACTCATCAGGCACGGGAGGCAAGCCGCCCCCAGGCCCAGCGTTCCCCTGCCCCAACATCATGATCCCTTTGCGGTCACGTAACGCAGAATCGCGTAAGGCAAGAACAGCAGGAGGTCCTCAACCCGCCGACCTGAGCCCCGACGCTCCGAATCGCCTCCACCAGCTCGATCGCCCGCACCCAATGTCCTGCTCGGGAACGGGAGCACGTCTCACCTGGCACTACGGGGCCTTGAGCCAAAATGGCTAGGGTTTAGGGTTTAGGGTTTAGGGTTTAGGGAAACCACATGCACCAAAGAACAGTCCCCACTCTCTGAGAAAGACATCTGAGTCAGGACAGCTGGAAGTGCGTCCAGGTGAACGGTAAAGTGCCTGGTCTTCCTAGGTCCTAGCACTAGCAGCAGTAACGTGTCATGTGGGAATATAGTACCCTAAATAGTAGGATCCGTATTATAAGGACCCCCAAAATAATGTACCCCTAATTTTCGGAAACTCCCAGTTTGAAACGCCCATCACGTCTGACAACGTGTCCTTTGGATGAAAAGCCAGTAAGGAAACATGTCGAATCCCGAGCGGCTTTGGGCATCCCCCCGATGAAAACCTTCAAGACCTACAAGGAAGGTGCTTTTGTTCCACTGATGCAAGCAGGATACCACCCGCCGCTGTTCACCAACCACTCAAATCATGCAAAACGACCCTGAATCCGCAGCAGAATGAAACGAAAGAAGGCCACAGCAGCCCGACAAGCCCAGCAAGCAAAGGCTGCCCCCTTCACTAGATACTTTGGCCTTCAAGTACCTATACAGGGACTGTTTTCAAGCACACATATAATATATATATATATATATATACTATATACTATATTAGTACATCCAGTCCAAACCCCCAACTCCAAGCCGAGACACCTCCTCCCAAATCCTGCCATTTTCCAAGGCCAGCCGCCAGCCTCGGAGGCCGTCCGCGATCTGCTGCCAGCCGAATGCAGGGTGGGCCTGTGGTGTCGGCAAGCAGCAGCAGTGGTAGCGAGCGGGAGCGGGAGCAGTAGCAGTAGCAGGAGCAGCAGCAGCAGCAGCAGCAGTAGAAGTGGCATAAGCAGTAGCAGCAAGAGTAGCAGTAGCAATAAGAGTAGCAGCAGCAGTAGCAGGAGCAGTAGGAGTGGCAGTGGCAGAGGCAGTGGGAGTAGGACTAGGAGTAGGAGTGGAGTAGGAGCAGGGGCTAGTTAGGAATAGTAGGAGTAGCAGCAGTATACAGTAGAAGTCGTGGTAGTAGTGCGCTTTGCTTGTCTTTGTCGCTGTGGTTTCTGTGCATGAAGGCATAGTACAAGCCATGGCAGGCACGGCTTTTCACAAGAGGAGCAGTCTCTGGACTGTAGTGGTCACACCAGCACGGCTACGTTAACATCGTCTGAGTGGACGTTAACATCGTTGGCTCACGGATGCTCTGGGAAATGCATAAGGTCTGAGTGCACGTTAACATGGTTGGCCCACGGATGCTCTGGAAAATAAAAGAGGTCTGAGTGGACATTCACATGCTTGGCCAACGGATGCTTTGGGAAATGAAGAAGATTTGAGTGGACGTTAACATCGTTGGCCCGTGGATGCTCTGGTAACTGGCCTCCTGGAAAGCAGGAGGTCTGCGCGGACATTACTTGGCCCATGGAAGCTCTGGGAAATGGATGAGTTGTGAGAGGACCTTAACACGCATGGATACGTTGGGAAATGGAAAATGTCTGGGTGGACGCTAACACTATTGGCCCATGGATACTCTGGAGAATGAATGAGGCCTCAGTGGACGCCCACGGATGCTTTGGGAAATAAATAGGGTTTGAGTTGACGTCTGAGTGGACGTTAACATCGTTGGCACACGGATGCTCCGGGAAATGAATGAGGTCTGAGTGGACGTTAACATCGTTGGCCCACGGATGCTCTGGGAAATGGATGAGGTCTGAGTGGACATTAACATCGTTGGCCCACGTTGCTCTGGGAAATGAATGAGGTCTGAGTGGACGTTAACATCGTTGGCCCCCGGATGCTCTGGGAAACGGATGAGGTCTTAGTGGACGTCAACACGGTTGATCCACGGATGCTCTGGCAAATGGACGAGGTCCGAGTGGACGTTAACATCGTTGGCTCACGGATGCGCTGGGAAATGGATGAGGTCTGAGTGGACGTCTGCACGGTTGGCCATGGATGCTCTGGGAATTGAATGAGGTCTGAGTGGACGTTAACATCGTTGGCCCAAGGATGCTCTGGGAAATGGATGAGGTCTGAGTGGACGTTAACTTCGCTGGCCCACAGATGCTCTGGAAAATGAAAACAGTCCGAGTGGACGTTAACATCGTTGGCGCACGGATGCGCTGGGAAGTGGATGAGGTCTGAGTGGACGTTAACATCGTTGGCCCACGGATGCTCGGAAAATGAACGAGGTCTGAGTGGACGTTAACATGTTTGGCCCGCGGATGCTCTGGCAAATCGACGAGGTCTGAGTGGACGTTAACATCGTTGGCCCACAGATGCTCTGAAAAATGGATGAGGTCTGAGTGGACATTGCTGGCCCACGGATGCTCTGGGAAATGAATGAGGTCTGAGTGGACGTTAACATCGTTGGCCCACGGATGCTCTGGCAAATGGATGAGGTCTGCGTGACGTTAACATAGTGGGCCGACGGATGCTCTGGAAAATGAAAACAGTCTGAGTGGACGTTAACTTCGTTGGTCTACGGATGCTCTGGAAAATAAATGAGGTCTGAGTGGACGTTAACATCGTCGCCCCACCGATGCTCTGGAAAATCAATGAGGTCTGAGTGGAGGTTAACATCGTTGGCCCACGGATGCACTGGGAAATTGATGAGGTCCGAGTGGACGTTAACATCGTTGGCCCACGGATGCTCTGGGAAATGGACGAGGTCCGAGTGTACGTTAACGTCGTTGGCCCACGGATGCTCTGAATGAGGTCTGAGTGGACGTTAAAATCGTTGGCCCACGGATGCTCTGGGAATTTGATGAGGTCTGCGTGGACGTCAACACGGTTGGCACATGGATACTCTGGGAAATGAATGGGGTCTGAGTAGACGTTAACATCATTGGCCCACGTTGCTCTGGGAAATGAATGAGGTCTGAGTGGACGTTAACATCGTTGGCCCCCGGATGCTCTGGGAAACGGATGAGGTCTTAGTGGACGTCAACACGGTTGATCCACGGATGCTCTGGGAAGTGGATGAAGTCTGCTTTGACGTTGACATCGTTGGCCCACGGATGCTCTGGGAAATGAAAGAGGTCTGAGTGGACGTTAACATCGTTGGCCCACGGATGCTCTGGGAAATGGAACCTTAGCCCACGGATGCTCTGGAAAATGGATGAGGTCTGAGTGGACGTTAACATCGTTGGTCCACGGATGCTCTGGGAAATGGAACCTTAGCCCACGGATGCTCTGGAAAATGGATGAGGTCTGAGTAGACGTTAACATCGTTGGCCCACGGATGCTCTAGAAAATGGATGAGGTCTCAGTGGACGTTAACATCGTTGGCCCACCGATGCTCTGGAAAATGGATGAGGTCTGAGTGGACGTTAACTTCGCTGGCCCACAGATGCTCTGGAAAATGAAAACAGTCTGAGTGGACGTTAACATCGTTGGCGCACGGATGCTCTGGGAAATGAATGAGGTCTGAGTGGACGTTAACATCGTTGGCCCACGGATGCTCTGGAAAATGAATGAGGTCTGAGTGGACGTTAACATCGTTGGCCCACGGATGCTCTGGAAAATGAATGAGGTCTGAGTGGACGTTAACATCGTTGGCCCACGGATGCTCTGGAAAATGGATGAGGTCTGAGTGGACGTTAACATCGTTGGCCCACCGATGCTCTGGAAAATGGATGAGGTCTGAGTGGACGTTAACATCGTTGGCGCACGGATGCTCTGGGAAATGACGGAGGTCTGAGTGGACGTTAACTTCGTTGGCCCACCGATGCTGTGGCAAATGGATGAGGTCTGAGTGGACGTTAACATCGTTGGTTTACGGATGCTCTGGAAAATGGATGAGGTCTGAGTGGACGTTAACTTCGTTGGCCCACGGATGCTCTGGAAAATGAATGAGGTCTGAGTGGACGTTAACATCGTTGGCCCACCGAGGCTCGGGGAAATGAATGAGGTCTGAGTGCACCTTAACATGATTGGCCCATGGATGTTTCGGGAAATGAATGAGGTCTGAGTGGACGTTAACCTGCTTGGCCAACGGATGCTTTGGGAAATGAAGGAGGTTTGAGTGGACGTTAACATCGTTGGCCCGTGGATGCTCTGGTAACTGGCCTCCTGGAAAGCAGGAGGTCTGCGCGTACATTACAATGGTTGGCCCATGGAAGCTCTGGGAAATGGATGAGTTGTGAGTGGACCTTAACACGCATGGATACGTTGGGAAACGGAAAATGTCTGAGTGGACGCTAACACTATTGGCCCATGGATACTCTGGGGAATGAATGAGGCCTCAGTGGACGCCCACGCATGCTTTGGGAAATAAATGGGATTTGAGTTGACGTCTGAGTGGACGCTAACATCGTTGGCCCACGGATGCTCCGGGAAATGACTGAGGTCTGAGTGGACGTTAACATCGTTGGCCCACGGATGCTCTGGAAAATGGATGAGGTCTGAGTGGACATGAACATCGTCGGCCCACGGATGCTCTGGCAAATGGACGAGGTCCGAGTGGACGTTAACATCGTTGGCTCACGGATGCTCTGGGAAATGAATGAGGTCTGAGTGGACGTTAACATCGTTGGCCCACGGATGCTCTGGGAAATGGACGAGGTCCGAATGTACGATAACGTCGTTGGCCCACGGATGCTCTGGAAAATGGATGAGGTCTGAGTGCACGTTAACATCGATGGCCCACGGATGCTCTGGAAAATGAATGAGGTCTGAGTGTGCGTTAACATCGTTGGCCCACCGATGCTCTGGAAAATGGATGAGGTCTGAGTGGACGTTATCATCATTGGACAACAGATGCTCTGGGAAATGGCTGAGGTCTGAGTGGACGTTAGCATCGTTGGCACACGGATGCTCTGGAAAATGGATGAGGTCTCAGTGGACGTTAACTTCGTTGGCCCACCGATGCTCTGGAAAATGAATGAGGTCTGAGTGGACGTTAACATCGTTGGCCCACGGATGCTCTGGGAAATGAATGAGGTCTGAATGGACATTAACTTCGTTGGCCCACCGATGCTCTGGGAAATGGATGAGGTCTGAGTGGACGTTAGCATCGTTGGCACACGGATGCTCTGGAAAATGGATGAGGTCTGAGTGCACGTTAACATGGTTGGCACACCGAGGCTCTGGGAAATGGATGAGGTCTGAGTGGACGTTAGCATCGTTGGCACACGGATGCTCTGGAAAATGAAGGAGGTCTGAGTGGACGTTAACATCGTTGGCGCACGGATGCTCTGGGAAATGAATGAGGTCTGAGTGGACGTTAACATCGTTGGCCCACGGATGCTCTGGAAAATAAATGAGGTCTGAGTGGACGTTAACATCGTTGGCCCACGGATGCTCTGGAAAATGGATGAGGTCTACATCGTTGGCCCACGGATGCTCTAGAAAATGGATGAGGTCTGAGTGGACGTTAACATCGTTGGCCCACGGATGCTCTGGGAAATGAAGGAGGTTTGAGTGCACGTTACCATCGTTGGCCCACCGATGCTCTGGGAAATGGATGAGGTCTGAGATGACGTTAACTTCGTTGGCCCACGGATGCTCTGGAAAATGATGAGGTCTGAGTGGACGTTAACATCGTTGGCCCGCCGATGCTCTGGAAAATGAATGAGGTCTGAGTGGACGTTAACATCGTTGGCCCACGGATGCTCTGGGAAATGAATGAGGTCTGAATGGACGTTAACTTCGTTGGCCCACCGATGCTCTGGCAAATGGATGAGGTCTGAGTGGACGTTAACATCGTTGGCACACGGATGCTCTGGAAAATGGATGAGGTCTGAGATGACGTTAACTTCGTTGGCCCACGGATGCTCTGGAAAATGGATGAGGTCTCAGTGGACGTTAACTTCGTTGGCCACGGATGCTCTGGAAAATGAATGAGGTCTGAGTGGACGTTAACATCGTTGGCCCACGGATGCTCTGGGAAATGAATGAGGTCTGAATGGACGTTAACTTCGTTGGCCCACCGATGCTCTGGCAAATGGATGAGGTCTGAGTGGACGTTAACATCGTTGGCACACGGATGCTCTGGAAAATGGATGAGGTCTGAGTGGACGTTAACTTCGTTGGCTCACGGGTGCTCTGGAAAATGGATGAGGTCTCAGTGGACGTTAACATAGTTGGCCCACGGATGCTCTGGGAAATGGATGGGGTCTGAGTGGACGTTAACATCATTGGCCCACGGATGCTCTGGAAAATGAATGAGGTTTGAGTGGACGTTAACATCGTTGGCCCACGGATGCTCTGGGAAATGAAGGAGGTCTGAGTGGACGTTAACATCTTGGCCCACGGATGCTCTGGAAAATGAATGAGGTCTGAGTGGACGTTAACATCGTTGGCCCACCGATGCTCTGGGAAATGGATGAGGTCTGAGTGGACGTTAACATCTTGGCCCACGGATGCTCTGGAAAATGAAGGAGGTCTGAGTGGACGTTAACATCGTTGGCCCACCGAGGCTCTGGGAAATGAATGAGGTCTGAATGGACGTTAACTTCGTTGGCCCACCGATGCTCTGGCAAATGGATGAGGTCTGAGTGGATGTTAACATCCTTGGCACACGGATGCTCTGGAAAATGGATGAGGTCTGAGTGGACGTTAACTTCGTTGGCCCACGGGTGCTCTGGCAAATGGATGAGGTCTGAGTGGACGTTAACATAGTTGGCCCACGGATGCTCTGGGAAATGGATGGGGTCTGAGTGGACGTTAACATCATTGGCCCACGGATGCTCTGGAAAATGAATGAGGTTTGAGTGGACGTTAACATCGTTGGCCCACGGATGCTCTGGGAAATGAAGGAGGTCTGAGTGGACGTTAACATCTTGGCCCACGGATGCTCTGGAAAATGAATGAGGTTTGAGTGGACGTTAACATCGTTGGCCCACGGATGCTCTGGGAAATGAATGAGGTCTGAGTGGACGTTAACCTCGTTGGCCCACGGATGCTCTGGGAAATGAATGAGGTCTGTGTGGACCTATACATCGTTGGCCCAAGGATGCTGTGGGAAAGGTGGGAGAAGGCTTCAAAAAGCACCGGTATGCAGGCTTGGCTAAGTCAATACGACTGTGTTTCAGGTCAGTGGGACGCCCAGCTCCCCATGGAAGGGCTTGAGAATGCAAACCCCTTTTTGTAAGTATCGAGGCATCCCAGCCCTGACACAAAGCATGGCAAGTCCCAAGCATAACAAAAACACTGCATCAAACTGACAGCGAATCCCGTCGTAGTAGGAGGAGTAGCAGCAGCAGCAGCAGTCGTCGCCGTAGTCGCGTAGCAATAGCAGGAGCAGTAGCAATAGCGGGAGCAGTAGCAGTAGCAGCCGCAGTAGTAGTAGTAGTAGTAGTAGTGGTGGTGGTGGTGGTGATGGTGGTGGTGGTGGTAGGGGCAGGAGTAGCAGTAGCAGCAGCAGCAGCAGCAGCAGCAGCAGCAGCAGTAGTAGTAGTAGTAGTAGAATACTAGTATTGGTACATCTAGTAATCTAGTACTAGCACCACTACCACTACCCATGGTGTTGGTACTGGGTTTGGTGCTGACAGTGGTAGTGGTAGCAATGCTAGCGGTAGTGATGATGGTAGTGGTAGTGGTCGTGAGCGGGCTTACGGCTTGCAGTATCTTATAAATAGCAAAGCCCTGAAATCCGGACCCCTGAGTCCCATAGAGGTGAAAAAAGCAAGCGCCGCCCGCAAACCACGAAGTCGAATTGAGAAGCCCGATAGCCGAAAAGTCCAGACACGCAGCAACACAACACCCATTGATTAAAGACTGCATCCTTTTGTAAGACCTATCACATCCCTCATGCTTACTCCGCACTTTTGGGGCACTGGGCTCTCAGGGTTCCTTCAACAGGGGGTCTATAAGAGATGCTATAGTAGGGTTCTATGATATAGGGCACTCCAAGAAGAACCCGGGGACCTCCTCGGCACGCTGGAGGAGCGGCCAAGCTGACTCAGGCACCCCGGACAGGGGATCCGCGAGCCTCTTCAGAAACCTATCAGTTAGAAGAATCAAAATGACCATAACATCAAAACAGGAAGAAAAACCTGGAAGTCTAACAAAAAATCACCAGAATGATCATAGAATCATAAGACGAAGACTAAGAATAAGACTGAGACGAACAATAAGATTAGTAATTAATGCCATTCCTAATAAGTACCATGTTGAGCATTATTGGTGCTATTCTTCTTAACTTGTATCACCAACAGCCCCGATGCACTGGGTGGTTCAGGGAGTTTCCGCAGCGTCGAGAACTTCGAGATTCGGGTCGAGGGCTACAGACTGCACGCATGCAGGTGCAACAGGCTCTGTTGGGTCGTGGTGGGATTTGGGGCTTCAATGGCTTCTACGAAAACTTTGGGTATGTTTTTGGGTTTTAGGATAGTTTGGGGTTTCGAGGTGTAGGATCCTTATTATTGTAAGGATCCCCGAAATAAGCTACCCTTCGGGATGTTTATGGTTTCGAGATGTGCCTCAAGTTGGCGATCCGCCGCGCCAGCCGCGGCCGCTGCGCTGCGACGAAAAGCGTGAGGGAGGCGGCGAGGGGTGCCCGGGACGAGCTGCCTGCTTGGATCTAAGGGTTCCTTCAAGGGGTTCTATAGGGTTGAGGGGTCGTCATAAGTGGGCGTATAAGTCCCCCACTACTTAACTCCAAGTCCACGAGACTCTCCGAGTCGCTGATGCTGCAACAAAGCGGAAAGGACCCACCCATGAGCCACCACTCAAAATGCTCCTGACGAACTCTGCATGTCGCAATGGCTCCACCTGAGCTGCCGGATCGGATCTGCGGTTGCCGCCGTGGCGCAGATGCTGCCGGCGCCAGAGACGGTGCCACAGAGGGAGCCAGCATGGTGCAATGAGGTTGCTTGACCCCGCCCCTTGCGATTTTCCTTGCGATATATGTCTCTCTGTCTCTTCACTAGCTTCCCGACATGCTTCCCTGGACGAGCTCCCCGGACAGACATCACCAGAATGCTCATGAATTTGAACTGTTGGACCGTTGTATAACTTTCACCTTTATAACGGTCCCGGAAAGCTTGAATAACCGCAGAGGCTTCGAGCCGGCAAAGCACTGTCAAAAGAAGCGGCGTCGAGTCGGAACTGAATCTGGGCAATCGTTCTCAACCAACAGGGGCTAGCATCTTGAGCGATTGCCAGCACTCGGCTTCCTGCTGTGACTCTGGCGCATTCCAATGACTGGAGCTGCTCAACGACACCAAAACGAGACATCTCGTGCAACCTCCTTCCTGTCCTTCCCGTGGTAAAAGCTTTTCCTGCACCCACAAAACCGGGGCCTATTCTTGAATCTTGAATAAACGACCTGTTCGGACATGCAGTACAACAACCAACACCCAACACTCATTCACTCTCAACATCACTCTCAACAACCGCCTTCTCTCCTCCTCAACCGGCCCGAAGACCCTTAAAACGCAGATCAGGACTGCGGGCCACAGAACCGAGGGCATGGGGTTACCTGGCAGCGCGTCCGCTCCCACCACAGGAAGCGGCCGGAGGCCGGAAGCCCCGATGCCTCTGGCAGGGTTTTGAAGCCTTGAAGGTGGTTCTTCCGGGGTTGGAAAGATTCATGAATCATCATGTGGCTTCCTTCCTTCAGGGGCCCGCGAAAATGGATGTTCCTTAAGAATTAAATGCTCTCCCTAAGGGCTCGATTTATTCAACAAGGATATTATTGAAGTGGAACTCTCGACTTCACAGCAACCTACCCGTAAGGTCGGATCTTGGATTTTGCCTCACCTCACGAGTTGAAGAAAAGCCAGGGTCATTGCAGCACACGGAGTCGTGGTCAACGCAATTGAAGCTAGGAAGCTGCGAAGAGCGAGGGCGGGCTTGCAGTCCGCACTGCATTGCAGCAGTTACACCACTCCCACCATAACATTCAACCGTGGAGCGAAACCTGCTACAATCGAAGTGTTGCACGGACGCCGTGATCACAACACCAAAGCCCAACCGTGCAACCCCGTAACCACCAAGCTGCTACTGCAGCTGCGAGATGGATGCGGCAAGGTACGGTCAAGATCCAAATCCAAGGCCTACAACAGCTCCCTTCTGAAAAAACTTTGGTTACGTGTTGCCCCGTACCGTACAGAGCTCCCCAACCGAGAAACGTCTAGTTTTCGACCTATTCAACCCCGTGTCCTCGAAAGCCACGAGTGGGAAGGGCGACGGCAGCCGCTCCCGTGTCGTCACCAAACGTCGCACCTGGTTGAACATGCAATGGAATGGCCAACCACACTGTACATACTCTAGATGTTTCAATGCCGCATTGAAACATCAATCCTGTCACAAAACCATGAACACTAGATTCCGTACGGAAGCTGGAGCTGCGGACAGTGCTACGAGCCAAACATTTCAGACTTCGGGCAGCTTGAACCTACAGTCTTGCCTGACAGCTTCCTGTCCAAAAGATAAATAACAGCCACGAACAACAACAGAGACCGAAACGGCTCGCCTCTGCAAGCTTCCGCTTCTGCCGATGAAGTCCAACGACACCACACGCCAGCGCCGCAGCACCTGTCTTCGAGCTTCGGTGCTGTCAGCGAAGAAACCATCCATGACCACAGCCTGAACGATCCGAGCGAAAACTTGGCGAGCGTTCACCGTCTCGCCCACAAGATCCGCAACGGATCCCAGCGTGTATAATTCTTGAATTTACTATAATTTAACTTAATAGCTCCCCGCTACCTTCATCCGCCGAAAACCGTATCGGAGTTGCTCCCAAACTCCAAAATCCAGAATCTCGGCCTGGGAGAGCCCGCGACACCTCCGCCCTGCCGCCAAGAAATGGCGGTCGCCCCTCAATGCCCTGGCAGCGCAACTCGGCGTTGTAATTTGGCAATGTCAGCACCATGCCGAGACATCATCGGGCATCCCCCAGGCGCTTTCCCGAACTACCAAAAACAGGAAATAGATGACTATGTCACCTGCGACAAGCTACCTATATTCCGCAAACAAGTCTCGCAGGCGTGTGGATATACCCCACATTGAAAGCTACCCTTGACCCGCAAACAACCCCGAGGTCCCCGCGAGCTTATGTGGTATCCGCGAGGATGTCGAAAAGGAAATGGGAAGAGCGACATCGGTCGAATCCATCGTGGATGAACGAATGAAGCTTCTGTCGAATCATGGCATGAAACTCAACATGACTTGTACTTGTTTCGTAGTCTTGGGTTACTTTGGCAAGCGGAACATCCACGCATGCTTCCTCCATGAATGTTCACAAGCTGCATGGTGGTTTGATTTTGCAACGGCTTCGACGCATTTACGAAGACGCGACTGTTGCTGGGGCATGTGCCCAGCAGTATCTAAGTATTTGTGGCCATTCAATGTGCGAGGTTTAGCATGCAAAGCCGTTCAGATTCAAGGCCCTCGCCGGCAACATTCGACTGCTGGACCTGTGCATTTGAGTTTCATCAAGCCCTGCAACGATTTCGCCACCTTTCAATGGGGTGGGGTGGGGGGCCGGAACAGTTGTCTAGGGGCAGCTGCGTTCGAGTCACGCCGTTTCACAAAAGTCGCGCACTTCAGGTCATAATCCTGTTTTCGAGGTGAACAAGTTTTTATTTTTATTTTTTTTGTTTTTTTTAACGCCTCTTTTGCACCTGCATGGTTTGGGTTCCTGCTGCATGCTTTGTGCGCAGAGCAGCTGCCTACACTACGACGCTTCATCCCTACTGGCCGCGAAGCGGCAGACGGCTCGGCCCCGCCACATCCGCGAGGTCCAGCTGTCGGTCCAGGCACGGGGCCGATGGTTGGCTCGCGTGGAGCGGTGCGGGCCAAGCTGACCCAAGCGCTGTGCTTGTGACGGCCTGTTGGACCGACACTGCCAGTATGGCCCACCAACGCCTGGCCCATGCCGTCGATGCAGGACGTCTCATGGCTGGTGGAGCTCGTGGGGCACGGACGCGGACCAGATCCCGGAGCAGCTGCTGCGCACCGGCATTCCAGCGTCCCCCAACCTCGCTCCCCAACACGACGAGCTGTTGCGGGCCGCCGGCGCTCATCTCCGGGTAGGCGACTCGCTTGCGGCGCTCGACGCGCAGGGCTGCACCGTCATGTTCAGCTGCACAAGGCTGCGGCAAGCCCGTGCGCGACAGCTGCGAAACCAGCGTCGCGTCGCAGCAAGGAGCCCCGCCAAGAGGCGTCGCGCCGTAGATGACGAGGTCCAGGCGGCGCCGGTCGTCGGAGCGGACGTTGGGTGCGGTTGTGTGCGCTAGCCACTGCTGGGGGACCACTTGTCCGTCCGGGCCGACGGCTTCCCGAGCCACGCGCACTCATGCCCGCTCCACAATCTTTGCCCTGCGAGCCAATAGACCGGTGCGAGGGCAGGCCAAGGCATGGTCGCCGTAAGCATCCACCTCGCCTCCGCACCCGGGCGGGCCACAACGGTTGGCACAGAGGAGCAATGGGAGGCGCAGGCGACGGCGCAGTGCCAGCAGCATCGCTTGGGGTGGAAGCGTGGTGGCCGGCTCACTGGGTATGGCAGTCAACCAAGCCCCTGCATGTGGGCCAGCCTGCGACCGGAGAAGGGCTCCAGCGGAGGGCGACAGGGAAGGCAGCAGCGTGCACTGTGCTGCCATCCATGTGGCCAATCGCCTAAGCCTTGGTCGGTGGAGCGGGGTGGTCGGGCACCCGCAAGGACTGCCTCCCAAATAGGGCACTCGCGCCAACCTTCCGCCTGTAACAGGTGCCGGGCCTCAGCTGCGCTCCTGAGGTTCGGTGCACGGCCTTCTGCTGCAGCGAGCAGACGCGTGCACGCTTCCACGAACGCCGGCAAGCGCGCTTGCAGAACAGGCAACGCGTCAGCCCACGCGGCCCAGCATGCAGCAGGCGCGCTGCGAGTAGCAGAAGTCAGACCAAGGCCTCCGAGCGCAGCCGGTAACATTGCGATGCTTTGTGCGCCTCCAACAGCTGCCGGGGCGCCTCCCAGATGGCATCGTCATGTGCCGGGGCGTAAGTCCGCAGCGCATGATTAGCTCGCGCTGCGGCACACATCGCAAGGAGCAGCCATGCGCACTGCAGGTCAGGGAGCTGGGGCAGTCGGTGCAGGAACTCCCGTTCCGTCCGCATCCGTTGCTGAGCCCACGCGGTCACGAACTCTGGGTGGCCGACAGGGGTGCCCAGCACTAAAAGCCCGCGCTCGGCGAGTGGCTTGTCCCCACGCCAAACGTCCGCTCCCAGCGCATCTATGCCCGGAGGGGGCGGCCCTTCGCCGTTGCTGTACGCGCGCGTCTTCCCGTCGTTGGAAGCAATGCCACATTCGGCTTGAACGACCTCGACTACTGTGTCGCGGGCGGCTCGTGCTCGCTCGCGCGTAGTGAGGACGTACAAATCGTCGAGGAATGCCAATAGCGTGTCGGATGGGTGGAGGGCAGAGGCCGCTTTCCGCAAAGCTTCGTGCTGCCCATTGTGCTGCCCCATAGAGTAGAGCGCAGGGGCTATAGCGGGTCGCCCTGCTCACACCCTTCTCCTTGAGCGATGTTCCGGCACCTGCCTTGAGCATCCCACCAGCAGTAAGTGGATGGTCCCCTGTACAAGAACCGCACGAAAGGGAGCAACTCTGGCGCGGCCGCTTTGGGTGCAGTCAGGAAGGACGCCCGAGACATGGTGTCGTAGGCACTCCGCCCGTCGAACGAAACCAAAACTGCGTCATCGCGCAATTCCAGTGCCGTTCGCACACATGCCGCGAGGGCGTCCGTGCCAGCACGTGCTTGCAAGGCAAACTGGTACGGTCGCGTCGCCTCATCAAACACCGTCGCCCAACTTTTAGCCAGAGCTCGCGAGACGAGGCGGCGAAACACATCGCCCGTCGCGATGCCGCGATATGCCGCGCACACCGCCGTCGGGCTTGCGAAGTGCCGTTAGGCGTGCCAAAGCGAGGGCTGGGACGATGTCGGCGGGCACTTCCGCATTCGCGAGCTTGGTTGCCGCGAAGGCGAGAAGCTCCATAGCGGCAACGTCACTGAGCAGAATCTTTAAATGCTCCGCGCGCATACCCGTCAGAGTCCGTCAGTCCCGCCGCGCCTCCCCGCCGTGCTTCGCGCAACGCTGCTGCAACAACAGATGGTCCAAGTTGGATGGGCTGGGCGGGCACCGTGGTTCCTGCACGGCGTCCGGGATGGGGGTTCGCGGTTCCGGCGGACGCTTTGCGGGGTTTGTTAAAGCCTTTGTTAAAGCTCGCCACGTACCCTCGTCGCCGGGCGCAAGTTCTGCAGCGGTCAGGAGCTGACGGGCTCTTGAAAGCTCGCCAACCTTTACTTTCGCGCAGGCTTGTTCACGCTTGCGCTCGGCGAGGGCTTCAGCGTCCAGGGCCTCGCCCCGCGTGGACGCGACAGAACGGCGCGCCGCGGCCAGCAACGATACCCAGTCTCCTCGCTGGAACGCTGGTGCGCGGGATATGAGTTCGTCCCGCCTTTGGGCTCCTCGGTGGGCCGTGCGTGCGGGGAGCATGCGAGGGGCAAGGAGGAACAGCTTCCATGCACGGGACGTGCGGGCGGCGTCCGTCGTGGTGCGGCCACTGGTGGAGTCGCGGATGCGGCTCAGCGCAGTGACCAGTGCCGCGCGAACAGCCGATCGCATGAACGGCGGGACATCCTGCATTGTGGGGACGGGGCTTCGCAGCTCCTCGGTCATATCCACAGCGTCAAGGGTGGCCCATGCCGTTTCCGGGATCCCCGCCGTCGCGCATGTAGCATCTTCCCGTGGTACTGCGCGTCCCGGGCAGACAGGCACGCCATCCTCGCCTTCATCGCTGGATGGGGGTGCATGGCTCGGGCCGCGCGCAATGCGGTGGCGGGCACGCCGTCCGACTGATATGTTCCATTTTGCGTCCGCTTCTCAATCCCTTGGATGGAGACCTGGTTTTTCTGAGATTGCCGATGTCGAAAAGTTTTCACGCGAGACTTCCAGCAATGCTGGGTGTTTGCATGATTTAGTCATATATACGAGAATGCTCGCTTACATTCCGAGTCAAAGCTTACAGAATTGCTTGGCGAATTCAATGCGATTGGCGACATGCGGGATGTTGTTCTTTGCAGCGAAACGAGAAGAGGGGCCAGCAATTGCATTCTTCGCATGAGCCGACTTCTTGCGCAGGTCGCGATTTTAGTGCATGGGCGACATTGCCGTCATGTGCAGCAAGCAATGAGCGGTTGTCAATGAGCGCTTGAGGTATGTGGAGGTGACAACTCAGAGCAAAACATGCAGGTTCGCAGCCATTTACATGCCACATGCCCGTTGCTCTGACATTGCTTTTCGGCTTGTATATGACCGCTTACATCGGATTCTGGAAGTATCCAGATCTTACCAGTCTGCATGCATTGCACGTTGGCCTGCGTAGAGATTTGTTGCTACAGACATCGCACATTGTTCATAATGGTTCGGAAAAATAACAACACATGGATCTTTTGCAGTTCAATGGGGGTCAAATGTCGCATTGATTACATCCTTTACACACGGAACGATTCCGCTCGACACGCTGATGCTTCAAATTTCTGATATCGAACCACTTGCCGTGAAATGCGCTCAGGTGGCACGAAAATCAATTGCTAGCGAATCCAAGCCGTGGCAGAAACCGTCTCTGCAACATTTGATGTACTGCGACCTTCGCGACTTGCGCCGATTGGAGTCCGTGTGCCATGATCCGATCAAACCCGCGCGATCTGTTCATGCCAAGGATCCATCTCCGCTGTCACCCCACTCCAAACTGGATTTGATCCACCGCTTCTAGCAAATGAAATATGCCTCCATTTGCGCAAAAGCAAATCAGCTGATTCGCAAGGTGTGACTAAGATGTGGTTTTGAACATGCTGTAGTATGCCCCAAATGATTTGTTAAAAGCATTGTTGGAGCAAAACAATCGGTTCTTACGAGATGGACGCATGGACCCATCGTGGAAGCGACAGACCCTGTTTGTTGTGAATACTACGTTCTTTGCAAAACAATACAAACACAGAGAGTCCCTTGCGCTTGCAACGGAGTAAGCTTTGAAGCTTTGCGTAAGCCAATGCTGGCACGCAAACACAGTCACACACACACAACGCATGATAAACGTCAGAACCGGGTCGAGAACCCATTTGCTCCATAGATTGCTCTTGGGGTCGCAACCGTCCATGTACCAGTTTAGGACGAAGCAACAGGCCTCCAATTCTGCACGTTAGACCTGTCTCCGTTCTTTGCCAACATCGTAAATGCTGTAACAAATTTTGTGGTCCACCAATTGACCAATATTCGCTTTGCTGACGACTTAATGCTGTGTGCCAAGCATGAGCTTGTTGTCATGCTGCAGCCATTGAAGGTTGAGTTGGCGTCAGTTGGTTTGTCGTCGTCAAATGCAGCAAAAACTCGCATCTTCACAACTGTCATTCACCAGATGTTGAAAATGATATGGTTCGAGTTCTAAGCGAAAACAACGCACCTTGGGCGGAGGGTATACACGGGAACCGCGACGTCACGTGCAGCATTTGGAGGACAGTGTTCTGGGTTTCTGCTTGTCGCTGCCTGACGTTCCTTCATGCTGTTTGTATGCATTGCGAAGACCTGGAATGAGCTTCAGTGAATTGGAATTGAAATGTGTCTTCTGGTTTCTCCTTTTTTTTTTGGCGTGACTGGGCCTCGTTGGCTGCAGTTGCAGCGCTCGGTCCCTACAAACTAACAATCGCAACAAACACAACAAGCAAACAAACAGCGGTGAAACTGGCAAAAAGAGGCTAGCGAAACTAGGCCGCGGCGCCCATGCTTGGCATGAGTGAGCCGTTCAGCGTAACTACGGAGCCTCAGCGACCGATCAGCAACAACAGGCGGCCGTCGCCACAAGTTGTCCAAAACCGCCGGTGAAGCCCAATTCCAGGGCTCCGGCCGCCGTTCTAGTTCCGTCGAACAACGGGCAGCCCCGGGGTTTTGTTGCGTCACGATCGAGCACGCAGGTCCACAAACCCAATTGTGGAAGACATTGTCGGTGCAAGGGACAAACGACGTATGTCGCTTCCCATGGCAGATGTGGAGCACCCCATTAACCGGAGGCACTGGAGGACGAGGGCGGCCACTGGTCAAGTTGGCGTTGCATATCGCTCCAATCTGGGGGAAAGTGATTCTCCCGGAGGAGATACAGCATCTGGTACTTCTGTGCAGCGTACAGTTCTTTTAGACGCTTGCTTGTATGCTGAAGCGGATCCAGGTCAGGAGCGTGTAGGTGCGGCATGAGCTCCGTAGAAATATAAGGAGACAGAATGCCGGGACCTAACCCACCTTCCTCCACAAACTTTTGGGCCGCAGCCTTCCAACCCTCCTGCGCCCACGGGTCCCCCAACCGGAAATGTGGACGAGTGCCATCCGGCTGGAAATGCTCCTGGTTGGACTCTTGGGCCACTAAGCCTTGTAGAAGGACCATGGCCTTCGTACCCCAAGCATCATAGTGGGCATAGCGCCACAGACGTACCGAAAGATAGAAGTCTTTCTTCTGTGGGCCACGGAGCCAGTAAGCCACCACCTCCCGGAGATTCCAACCGTCGGTAGTGGCGGCAGCACGCAGGCGCATCAACGCACCATGGAGCAGGCCCGCAGACTGGAGGGGAAGCGACGGCTGTGCCTGCAACCCCAGTGAGGCGTTCTCAAGCGGGAGCAGAAGCCGGAAGGTACCCTTGTACATCCCAGGATACGAGAACAGTTGTGGATCGAAGTCGCCTCGCCTTGCCGGCAGGATGCCACTCTGGAAGCACTCCATCAACCGGGTGGCGATGGTGACTTGCGGCTGGCCCACCACGGCGGCAGGAATCTCACACTTGACACGAACTTCGACGGGGACCGGCTTGACACTTTGCAGCTGAAGAGGAGAGGGAGCGCCATCTCGATCAGCCAATGCACGAGTGAGGTAGAAAATCAATTGCACTGGCAACAACACACCACAATGAAGGAGAGGCGTGCCTTGATTTGGGTCAACGCTGGTGCGGTCCTCCCCTGTCGAGCGCTTGCTGGCCGAACCCGCATTTCGGCGGCCCGGTGGAGGAAGATCTTCCTTTTTGGGGGCCAAGGACATTTGGATGAGGCTACCATCACGGACCGGGGATTTCCTGCCAGCCATAGCACTGGGGAGCGATAATCTGAGTCCAGCAAGTTCATCCAGCAGCAGCCACCACCAAATTTCCGGCCGGGCAAGCTCGTACCAGGATAAATCAAAGACTCGCCCCTCCGGCAGACGCAACACCGGGTCGCAAAAATGCGCCAGTGCGATAGAAACCGCCAAGACTGGTGTGAGGCACACGCGGAAGGCCTCGCTGTCAGAGCAACGTCGAAGCATGAGTGCGCGATCGGCAAAATCAACCGCGCGCGCGCCAAATTGCTGTGGGCTGAGTTTAACTTCACACGCAGGCAGGGAAAGGGGGAGTGAGAGCAAAGAGAGGCAGTCGGCCGGGTCAGGGAGCAAGTGCTGTATCACCCCCACGCAACCCGCACCTTCCACTGGCTGCAGCTGGCGACACCGAGCTTGGTAATGCCGGAGAATACCGTGTTGCTCCTCGAAGTCGTCCTCATCCTCGGGGGGAACACAAATTGCGGCAACAGCCGACACCTCGGGAACTAAGCGGATCGGTGGGGACTCGACGGCTCGCAACAACGCCTCCACCCTTTCAGTCCAAGTGGCACTGGGGGCCTTGGGGATCGACGCGGCACAGCTTTGACTGCGGAGCTCGGCCGTCAGGGCGGGATCTTCCTTAGACGGTGTGCCGTCCGCCGGATCAGGGCGAGCAAAGCCAATGGGGTCGTAAAGGGCACGCGGCATGCCCGTGGTGGCAACAGGCGGCAAGAAGGCGGTGGGCGCGCCAGGGCTGGCAAGCAGGGTCGACACAAACCTCTGAAGCCGTCCCAGCAACATCGTATTGACGGAGTCCGAAGCAATCGCGTAGAAGTAGAAGGCACCTGGAACGGCAGCAACCAACAGCTCGGTTGCCTCCAGCTTCCTCCGTCGTTGAGAGCTGCCCCGGCGGTGGGAGGTCCGGCAGCCTCTCAGAGATGAAGTCGGCACGCAGGCCCCCTGCCTGGATGCACGGCGCTGAAAGAATGGTGGCTCGGGCTGCTTCAGTGGGGCGCCAGGGACACAAGAAGTTCTCGCTGGCGTGAAGCACTCGCAATCGGCACGGCACGCTCAGTAGGGCAGAGAACAGCCAATCAGGCATGCCAACCGCACCTTTTTCGAAGGTAGCCGGGGGCGGGGTGTTATCATCACCTGCATCCGGATGGCTGGGAAGGCTTGCTGCAAGGAAAAAGCGGGAGCCCCATAGTTTGTGGAGAAGCACACCGACAAGGCCCGCCGAGTAGCTACCGGCCGAAAATCCTCGCACCACTGGCCGAGCAGGGGCGACGCTGACAAGGCAATGCAAAGAGCTGCGAGACACCATACACGGTACGAACCTGAGGGCATTGGAACAGATGCACATCAACTTGTTGCCCTTTCTGTCGCCTCCCCACAGAATGCACTTGCCTCAGCGCATATCCATCTTCAGATGAATGCAGGAAACTTGCTGGTCCAGGGTTCTTCCAACTTTAGCGTCGCGCGACCTGGCGACGGGGCGTCTGCTGGACCATCTCGCCGGTCGTTTTGGCACACGCCTTGGCGCGTGTAAACGGGCACCACTGGAGGAACGCCGTCAGGTCTCTTCTTTTTACGGCTTCAAGGAGCTCCCTACTCCGACTTACAGCCCCTCCAGATTCACTGTGGGCGCAGCTGGTTGGAATGTCAAAAACCATGCAGGCAAGACTCCGGCTCTTGGTCGTAGGAAGGCCAGAAGCCGAGCCCTGCCCCAGACTTCGCGGACCTGGCGACACTGAACCTCTCTGGCGGAAGTGTCCGCACTGCACCGCGGTTGGCGTACAGATCCCCGCTGCTCTGGTGCAGGATCTGGAAGCTGTCGCGGCCGTGTCACGTGTGGCATTAGCGCCCTGCTCTCTTTTCGGAAAGGCGGACTTTGTGCGTGCGGACGACTTGCAGTCTCCTTGAGCTCCAACCCTGGTCCTTCGCGTCCTGCTCTGTGGGGAGTTCCTTCTTCACTGTGGAGACGGAGTGTTCTGCCAATCCGGCATCTTCGACCACCGCTGCCATGTTGCCGCTGAGCGCGGAGGGGACCATGCCTAGCTCTGACTGCTTGTCAGCTCGGCAGAATGAGGGCAGTCCGTTTTTTGCCGGCAGGCGTCAGTCTCCATTCCTTGCTGAGCAATTGATGACGCACTGGAAGCTTTGACATGCGCTTGCGATGCCTGCTTGTCAGGAAGCCATGGTGCCCGTTGCTGCGGTTGAATTGACTGAGATTGGCGGTATGTCGACCAGCTCCGGGTGCACCTCGCGTCCACGGGACCTCGGATCGCGGATGGTGCTGCTTTGTGGCTCCATAGGCCCTTGCGATGCCCGCCCTGAGAAGCTGGCCTGCTCCATTGCTGGGCCATCCGGCCAACTCGTGACAGGTTCATGACGAGGAGATAGATGTGGAAGCTGGGCTTCGACGCACTATGGCGCCATTCTCCGATGGCAGCGCACTCATTCGCCGCTCTTTCGCATTGGGCCGCAGCAGTCTTGGCTGCTCTCTCTGCTTCAAGCTGCGACTGTTTGCATTGCCCTGGGTTACATGCGGGCCGGGTCCAATTGCGGCCTGTCCTCACCGGACTGCCCTTGCGATGCCTTCCTGGGAAGCTGGGCCTGCCATTGTACTCTTCTCGGCTCGTCCTTTTGGACCATTCACCAAGCAGGCTTAGCGGCTTGGCCGACCTGGCCCATGAATCGGCTTCTCAACAACCTCCTAAACCTTCCAATTTGAGCATCCACACTGGGGCGGTTGGCAGGAAAAGAAGAGATCAACTGAGAGAGGCCACTCCGAGGTCGAACGATCCCTGCTGGCTAAGTCTGCAAGTCGCGACCTGTTTCACTCTTTAGGAATTTGTACAGTGTTCTTTTCTTTCTTAGTTGATTCTTACCGGGACCGAGTGCTGCAGTTGCTGTCTGTGAGGTCCGCTAACGCCAAAAAAAAACATGCTGGACTGTTCGACCGTATGTACATGTAAAGAGGAAAATCCAAAGTCGTAAACCAGACCATAGGTACGGCAACGCCACACATACAGAATACATG
The DNA here is from genome assembly GCA_905221615.1 of Symbiodinium sp. CCMP2592. Taxonomy (NCBI): domain Eukaryota; class Dinophyceae; order Suessiales; family Symbiodiniaceae; genus Symbiodinium; species Symbiodinium sp. CCMP2592. The sequence goes on along the minus strand of CAJNDT010005779.1, from coordinate 236,398 downwards.
TAGGATGCTCCAAAGGAGATGCAGTTGAAAAGAGGATAAGCCGAGGACATACCCACAGCATAGCCCATTGAGAAGGGTACTCAGAGCCATATCGTCAAACAAACAGCGGATGATGGATCATACCTTGAAGTCATGGACTGCCATCATATACAGCCAGTAGAGGACTGTAGTCATGGTAGTAGTGTGATCATCCTGCTGAATGCGTTTGCATGCCATCGTGTAAAGCTCCTCGAAGAAGTCCTCCTGGCGAGCACCCACAAGTAGCCGATGGAAGTAGCGCAGTACTTCAGACAGAGAGAGCTGAAACACATTGTTGTGAAGTTGTGTCAGAATCGCCCGCCGCCTCCACGCCACATCCAGACAGGGACTTTGCTGAAAGTCGTAAAATCTACCCCATTCGACAACATCCACAGCTGAATCCCACTAATTTAAAAAAGCTTCAGAAACTCCACGGCGCGGACAATGTGGCACATCATCAAGTGGATAGTGTGTGATTGAAGCATGAGGTGGTTGGCCTGTACTGATAATCCAGCGTTTCCCCCACCTGAAAAACATCCAGCATGCATCGACCACGAAGACAATTTGGTACAAAACACTGCCATCAGAATCCCACTTGTCTGGCGCTGGCCTGATACCAACAAGCGGCACATCATTGAGAAAACTGCAATGCATGTGTCAAGCATTTATCCGGAGCCATTGGAAAGCAACAGGACCTGCGCACATGTCAATGACAGCACTGGGCCTGTTTTTTTGGCGTGGGCGGGCCTCAAACGTGTCTTGAGCCAAACGACAGTGGTCGTGGTGTGCCATTGCGCGACTCAATCCAACTGGGAAGGGGGATGGGCTTCTCGCATCGGCCTGTTTCACCCTCTTGACGTGATTCTTCTTGTACAGCTTCTTTTGTGGGTTCAAAATGACATTGTGTTGCTGTTTTCCTCATGCGGCGTCAATAACCATGATTGCCAGATCTTTCTGGTGCTCTGCCCAGTAGTAGTTTGGGGACACAGAGTTTTCCTCGGACGGTTTTGTGGAGCCTCAACCTGTTTTCTCTTGCTTGGGAGCTTTTAAGTTTGGACATGAACCAAAAAGAGCAGCAAGAACGGCCCAAATGCTCACTGTGTACTTGGCACGTCCCTAAAGGGGTCACGCAATGGCAGGGGCCATGGCTTACTGGGGGGAGGCCTTGCAGGGGCATCATTTTGGAATGAAGGTTCAAGTACCAGGCGAAAGAAGCGGCTACAGAAGAGGAGAAGACACAGTATTAGACACGAAAGACCACAAGCATTTGCGGAGAGACTCAACCAGAGCAGCTGTTTTGGTGGTTTTACGGTCAGAAAGCGCATTTTTCAGCAATCAAATGTTGGCTTGGGCAAAGACTTCTGGCTCATGTGGCTCCAAAAAAGCAAATTTGTGGCGAAGTGAACCTCGAAACCACAGATTTTGTGGCGTCGTGGCAGGCCAAGCACTTCAACATCGGTGATGTTCCAGGTGAGCGGGAATGATCCAAAGGGATTTGCAGGACAGACGCCACGCCGCCTTACCAGAGGCCAGACTTGCCTAAGTTTGGTGGTTTTCGCCAGTTAGGGCGCCACCACAGCCCACCGTGGAGTCGCTTCTCTCCCTGACGGTGCAGCAGCAAGAGCAGATTGCCCAACTTACGTCTCTTGTTCAGACCCTCTCTCTCTGGGGAGGGTATTCCAGCACTCCACTCTGAGTAGCTACGAGGCTAGTTTCGAGACATAATTCGCTTGCTGGCAACTTACGAGCACTCGCCAGCAGCTCACAGAACCGCAACACAGCGACTTTTCCAACCGCAACACAGCAGCTTGCGAGCGACTTAAAAGCTGCAGCGCAGCTTACGAGCTCCTTGCTGGCGACTTACAAGCACTCGCCGGCAGCTTATGAGCTCTCGCCACCTTACGAGCACTCGCCAGCAGCTTACGAGCGACTTCGAGCCCCAAACAGCAGCGCTCGAGCTGCCACGCCCTCCGCCTCTCTCTGGGGAGGGTGTTCCAGCTGCAGCAGCTACGAGGCTGGTTTCGAGACATGGGGTAGAATTCGGTACTTGGAGGGCCTGTCGATTTTGCGGGCTGGAGGCTCTAGGGCTCGCGATCTTAGAGGCTCTAAAGTGCTTGCAAAACGGGCGCGCGTGGCATCGGAGGCGCTTTGAGGGCCCGCGGAGAGCTCGCGAGCTGTTTGGAGGCGCGCCGTCGTGCTCCGAAGCTGTTTGGGAGCGACGCGCGCTTACGCGCGCTCGTTCGGCGCAGAGGGCGTGAGAGTAGCTCGAAGGTCGCTCGCAAGCTGCCGTCTCCGGAGCTGTTTGGGAAGCGACGCGCGCTTACGCGCGCTCGTTCGGCGCGGAGGGCGTGCGAGCAGCTCGTGCGTTGCTCGTAGGCGGCTGGCGAGTGCTCATGAGTTGCAAGCGAGCAGTTCGTAGGTTGCTCGTAGGCGGCTGGCGAGTGCTCGTAAGTTGCCAGTAAGCAGCTCGCAAGCTGCCGGCGAGCACTCGTCGGCTGCTGGCAAGTGGCGCGCCCTTAAAGTTCCTCTAAAGCCCGTTTTGCAAAGACTTTAGAGCCCCTAAGATCGTCGGAGCTGCGGGCCGTAGGCCCGTGAATCGACAGTGCTCCAAAGTACCGAATTCTGACCCATGTCTTGAACTGAGGCCTCTAGCTATCACAGAGTGGAGAGCTGGAACACCCTCCCCAGAGAGAGAAAAAATCCTCCGGGCCCGGCCCCGTACTGGTTAGCTCGGCAGCGGAAAGCCCGCTTCTCTCAGTGCCTCTCGGTGCTGCTCGGTTGCCCGAGCATAGGCTTGCGGAACGTAAGCAGCGAGAGCCCACATGCTGCCCTCGTGCGGCTCGACCATGTGATAGCGGCGAGCATCAAAGCTCACTGGCTTATCGTGCATGTCCAGCCACCGCCCCCGGAGCTCTTGCTCCCCCTTCTTGCCGGCCAGCAGTGCGGTAGAGTCCCCCTCGTCGTCTTCGATCCACACCCGCCCGCCTGTGTACTCGCCCAGAGCAAGCGCATGATTCAAGTGCCCGGCCATGTTCTGAATGTCACGGTGCAAGCCCATGCGTGGATTGAAGAGCACGGCGATGGAGGTCCAGGTGCCGTTCGGAAAGCGGCTCTTGAGAAAGCAATTCACAGCGGCGCAGGCCTCCCGCAGGCCCGTGGCATTGGAGACCCCGACCACGCCGCCGTGCCCGAAAAGCCCCAGTGTGGCATATCGCTCATAGGCCCCCGGCCCCACCGCCCGAGTGCGACCCCGGTGCTTCCAGTCCACCGACCACAGATCCAGCAACCGCACGAGGTTAGCTTCGGTCGGCTCCTCCGTGGCGTTCCGGCACGCCAAATCCATTTTTTACATTGACAGCATTTATCACCAAAAACACCCATGCCCCTAAAACACCATGCCGCACCCCAATTTTTCGGGATTTTGAAGCCGCCCGGGGAGGGTGCGCCCCGACGGCCCCCGGCAGCCGGCCGTTTTGCGAGCCGACCACGCACCGGCGAGAGCACGATTCCGGCGTGTCCCCCGCCTAGGTTTTGAGCACGATTTCGGCCGGATCGGGCCTTCCCTGTCAAATCGGTGCCGGCAAGCCTCGGAACGTGGTCGGGGAGGGTTTAGGATGGGTCGAACACAGCCACACGGAATCGCCGGGCATCACGGAAGCGCCGCGGCCCCGATTTTCAATATAACCCCCGCTTATGTTGAGCGCCTGTTCCGGGCCCGCCGGCCAAAATCGACACAGCCAGCCCCGAGAAGGCCCGCGCATGGCCCAAAAGGCTTTGCCGGGCCGTTTCACACCAAACTGTGGTGAGAGCGCGATTTCGGTGGACACGTCCCCTAGGTTTGGCTCAAGTTTTCGTGGCCTCGGTCGCTCAGTGTCGATTGGCGGCGAGCCTGTGGCCGCCGTCGACCTGATCCGTGGGGGTTTAGGATGCTCACAGATGCTCGGCGCTGCTCCATTTCTTTTTGATTTATAGTGGTATTCTAGCTAGACCCGCCGACTTTTGCAGTAACATTTTGCTAGAGTGCTTTCGCCGGGGTTGCTTCTTTTCGGTTTGGTTCAGGGCACCCTAACCCTTTCTGCCCCTCCGGTAGGCTGTATCCCATCTGCCCTGCGAGTGCTTCGCAAGTGAGTGCGCTTCTGTGCGAGCCCTCCCGAACCCGCCTGACCCCTTTGCTTTGACTTTGTGTTTCCGCGCTCGCTTTCTCAAGGAGTGTAGGGCACGGGCGGGGGGTGGGCGGGCTTTCGTCGCTGGGCCTCAGAGTGTGGGAGTCTTAGGAGTGCAGTGTGTTCTGTAGGAGTGTGTTTCTGGCCGAGTGCGCACAGGGAGGCCCTGCGCTGCCCCTCCCGTAAACTAGAGCGCCTTGCATTCCCGGACCCTACCCGCGAGCTCCAACCCTTCCTCGCTCCGCCCAGGCTGGACCTTCTTCGTGCTGTGCCGATCCTCAGAGTGCTGCGGGGTTTCTTCTGTTTTTGGAAGGGGTTAGGGTTCGTGTGGCTGTGTGGCCGAGTGCGCGCAGGAGTGCCCGTTTGCTGCCTGCTCCCCCGCCTGTAAGACTAGAGTGCCCTGCGCTCCCGAGCCCTTCCCGGGAGCCCCGGGCCCCTGCTGTCACTTGCAGGTTCTCTCCGCGTCGGCGGCGGCTTCTTCCTCGACTTCCTATCGCCTGGGCCTGGACCCTGGGCCGCTTTGCATCTGCTGAAGTCGCGACCGAGTGCGCTGTTGAGCTCGGACCTTGCCGAAACCTTGTAACTAGAGTGCTTTGCATTTGTTGGTCGCGAGCGGCCGTTGAAGCTCTCGAGTTCCTTGTGGGGCACCCTTAGCGATCTCTGGTGATGCCTTCGGTCTATGCAGCCATTGCCGGTGCGGTTGCCCAGGAGGTGCTGTCAAGTTCGGCGCCGGAGCTCCTGAGCATCATGCAGCGGAAGCACAAGTACGACCGACTTGAGGTGGAGACGTGTAACCGTGCCGATCTGGAGCTCTACTTGGGCCAGATCAAAGACTTGAAGGTCAAAGAGATCCAGAAGCGGAAATTCAAATTCTTGGGAGAAGATGGCACAGCTCGCAATTACAGCTACGACACAGATGCTAAGGTCTTCTTTCGGCTCAAGAACGACATCCTTACGGTGATGTGGAATTCGCTTCACAGCGAGCAGCCGGGAATCATGCAGCTGCCCTTAGAAGATGATCTGCAGTTCTTCCACGCGGCATTGCAGGAGTTTCACAGCGGCCAGCACAGGTCCCGAAACCATCCCATTGCTGTCCGGACGAGAGCTGGGCAGCCGGTTCGGGGCTGATTTTAGGATTATAGCCCCGCGTAGCTCGAGTACAGGTCGCGGCGCCGGGGCTCTCTGTGCAAAAAACCGTCTGACTGTGAGAGCTGCTCTTGCCTTGCTGTGCACCCTCGCCCCTTAAGCTCCCAGTCTCTCTAAATCCCGCTCCGCCCAGGCTGGACCTTCATCGCTTCCGCGGCGCTCCTAGCCTCAGAGGGTTCTTAAGGCTTGAGGGTTTGTTCGGGTTTTTTCTGTTGTGCAAGTGTGTGCGCGCAGGAGTGCCCGTTGCTGCCGCCTCCCCCCGCCTGTAAGACTAGAGTGCCCTGTGCCTCCCGAACCCTTCCCGGTAGCCCCGGGCCCCTCCTTCGCTCTCAGGTGCATCCTCTTCACTGGTTCGTCGTGTCGCATCGCCTGGAGCCGAGAGTTGCCTGCACCTAGTTCTTCGGAGCCTCTGTGAAAGCAGCCGCTGAATCATTTTGCAGTCGAGCTGTGTGCAAGCAGATCTTCGAAGCCTTTGAGAAAGTGGTTGCCACAGCATTTTGCATTCGAGCTCTGCGGTAGCCGGTCGGAGTGATGGCCTCCTTGGAGGAGGCGCGGGCCCAGCTGCGCGAGGCGGCGCAGAATCTCGTGCTCTCCAAATTGGATGAATTCGGCAAGCTGGGCTGCAAGATGGTGTCAGATCAGGGAGAGCCCCAGCGGAATCGCGATTCTCGCGACGCCTTCGTCAAGGCCGCCCACCGCAAGATAGTGCAGCTGGTCCATCCAGATAAAAACCAGAACAGTGAGAGGTCGCATCTTGCGACGAAGGCCGTGAATGCCATCTGGGAGAAGCGGTCAAGCCTGAGCGAATCCACATGGTGCTTTTTTTGCTCGAGGCGCTTCCGTTTTAAAGTCGAGGACCAGTTCGCGGAAGCAGAGGCCCGCGTGAACTCCTTCAAGGACGCTGCCGAGCCGCCACCTGCAGGCGGACCTTCGAACTTCACCGGACCTGCCGGTGCCCGCGCTTCCGGTTCTGCTGAAGCCCCTGCTGGCTCGACCGAGGGCGATGCTGGGAGTGCCGGTGCCCATGATTCTGGCTCTGCTGAAGCCGCTGCTGGCTCGACCGAGGCTTCTTCCGGGTCGCCTTCGGAGGATGACTTTCACGAGGGCGACGAGGGCGAGCCCACGCACTTTCCGCCCAAGCAGACTCAGCCCAGCTCTCTCAGGACCCGCTGGGAACCCGTCAATGTGCAGTCGCTGGATGAAGCCCTCGGCAAAGACGCCGTGAGACGCTTCACCGAATTCAGCTTGTACGAGGTGCTCTGGTCAATCAGGACCCGAGTCCGATCCATCCGTGGCAGGATCGGCTGGGTCTTCGTGACGGAGCAGGATGGCGATGCGCCGCCGGGCATGAGGGCTCGACAATACAGCGGCGTGGTTCTGCCCCCTTTGGTCAAAGAGACCGCGGCGTCCAGAAAGAGGAAGGCTGGTGCGAAAGAGGCGGGCCCAAACGAGGCCCGGAACGAGCTCATCGCAAGCCTGCCGCAGCAGTTGCGCCAGGAGTTGCAGCAGGGCGTTCCCGACTGCCTCGTCGGGAAAAGCTGCTTCGCTTTTCCCAAGCTTGTGCGCTACATAGCACGCAAGGGCCTGGACGTCGTGGAGGTTGACGCGGTCAATGCGTACTTTCAGCACCTGGCTCGCGGCTTTCCCGCCTCGACTCCACTCCAGAACTACGTGGCACATCGCGACGAGGTGCTCGGGAGGATCTGCCAGGCTTTTGGAGTTGATCGCGACCAAGCCAAGCGCCTCGTGATCGCTCTGGGGTTCGGCGGCTCGCTGAGCAACTGGTGCTCCGAGACCATCGGCTACATCCCGGAGGATGATGACCCCCAGGTCGGCGAGTGCTTCAGGGAGATGCAGGATTTCGAGGCGGCGATGAGGGAGATCCATCGCCAGGTCGTCGGAGCCATGACGCCGGCTCAGAAGGAGCATCTCCGCGGGCGCTCTTGGGGTGGGGCGTGCTTCTTCGACTACCAGAACGCAGAGCGAGCGCTGCTGGACGTGATGATGGCCTCTGCAGGGAAGGATTTGGTGTCCGGCGAGCACGACGGTGTGTGCGTCATGCGACAGGCCGCACAGCGTGTCCAGGAGGCCGCCCAGGCCGTGAGTTGGGAGGTGGCGACCAAGCCGCTGCCGTCGCCTTGGGAGTTCGCTGCCCGGGAATACCCGATGTTCGACTGGGACGTGACGGCCCGCATGCCGTTCCGGAAGTTCCACGAGCTGCGCGGCAGGGTCATCAACCATGCCGTGCAGGGCGAATCGGAGGTGCGAGCCAACACCGCGGACGTCGTCCGCTACGTGGCCGAGGTCCTGCGCGAGACCGTCAACGTGCCGAACAAGCCGGACGAGCGAACCAGCTCATACGAGTTCTTCACGAGCCAGGGGTTTTGGGTGGAACGACACATCGACTGCTTGCAGAAGCAGATACAGGAGGTGCTTCGTCAAATCGGCCGCCACCCTCTTGCTCGGGAGGAGACCCAGCCGCTGAAGCCTTTCAATCGCGTGGACTTCTCCCACAGCCTTGGGTCCGCCGTTTTGGCTCAGCTGGCGGAGCGCACGATGCCCTCCCTGGACGGCGCGCGCATCAACGGCCTCCTCCTGTGCAGCGACGGCTACATCCTGGACTTCAACGAGGGGGCCGCCCAGAAGTGTCGGCGAGCCAGGCCTTCGGATCGCCTGGGATTCATTGCCAAGGCCCTCTCCAAGATCTGGCAGCCCAAGAACCCCAGCGGGCTTGGCCAGCTTGTGCGAGATTTCCTGGAAACCAAGGCCAAGACCCTGGAGGAGAACGAGGCCGGGAGAAAGGTCATCGAGGAGTTTGAGCGGCTCTTGCATGAGGAGAAGTGCGAAGTCCTCTCCGTCCTGAAGAACTACGCGATCCTGCGGGAGAAAGTGGACGGCGTCATGACGGAGACGATCGACTGGAACTGGGTCCTTTGGGTGCTGCGTTTCATCTCTCGCTGCATCCTGGGCGAGGAGCACCTGTGCGAGTTGCTGTACCTTTGGGGGGGCGGCAGCTCCGGCAAGGACGTCCTGAGCCTCCTGATCTTCGCCGTGCTGGGCCTGGGGGCCGAAAACCTGGGGGTCATGCTGCCCGGGCGCTACCTGATCGCCGGCGGCCACTCGGCCAACGAGAACGCCAGCCCGCTGCTGGCGCGCATGGAGCGCAAGAGGGCCGTGTGGGTGAGCGAAGTTCCGCACCACACCCACTTGAATGAAGATTTCGTCAAGCCCTTCTGCGAGCAGGGCGGCGCTCCGGTTCCAGCTCGCCGACTCAACAAGGCGCCGCGCGACTTCATCCCTACATCCGTGCTCCTGGCTACCTCCAATCATCCGGCGCAAGTGGATCGGAAGTCCATGACGGAGGATAATGGGTGGGACAGGCGCCTGCGGCTCCTGGAGACGAAAGTCAAGTTCACGGCCAAGAAGGAGGACCTGGAGTGCAACGAGATGAAGGCCGACGACAACCTCAAGGCCCGCGTGAACCTCGGTCACTACAACGCCTCCCTGCTGTTCCTCGTAGGCGAGCTCTACCCGACCTTGAAGCCCCGCTACAACGAAGGCACGGAGTTGGTCCCGAAACCCGCGTGCATGGAGGAAGCTGAGAAGGAGTTCGCATCCAAGCAGGCGGGCACCCAGTTCAAGGAGTTCGTCAAGGACCGCTGCGTGCGGGTGGAGCAGAAGGTCGCTGCCTCCTTGTTCACGGACTTCTGTAAGGAGCTTAAGAGCTACCTGGGTGATTTCATGCAGATGGCCGAGGTCAGGAAGCTTGCCAAGGAGAACGGCTTCGCGTCCTCCTCTAACGGCTCCGAGCGGGTGGTCATCAATGCCGACGGCCCCTGGCGGCTCAAGACGCAGGAGGAGCTCAAGGCGGAGCTGGAGGCCCAGCAGGCGAGGAGGGCCGCCGAGACTTTCTTCGCCCCCCAGCCGTAGCTGCCGTGAGATTCTGAATTCATGCTTGGGCAGCGGCTTTGCCGCGGAAGCAGCATTTTCCTGCTGCACTTCTGCCAGATGGCGAGAGCTGCCGTACCCCGCCCGTAGCTACGAAGGCTTTTCCATGGGCTTTTAATCCTTTGCGGTGCTCCCTACAGGGCAAAAGGCTTTTGGAAGCTGCAGAGGTGTTTCGAGCATGCGCGAGCTCCTCCTGCGTGCAGCAGGTACAGTTTTGGGCTCGCGAGCTCCCGCTGTACAGTACAGAACCTCTGTTTGGGAGGTGTTCCCGATGCTGAACAAGCGTCGATCACATACCGGTTTAGGGCTGTGAAAACATTCCGGTGCCCCTTCTTGTTTTGAGCCGTTGTGCTGGAGTGTGCTTGAGTTCTTTGAGCCCGTCCCCTGCTCAGGTCGGGATGCTGGACGAGGCCTCCCCCTTTTGCGTCACTGCTCGTAGGATGGCGTGCGGCTAAGCCGAGGACCGCAGTGCTTGTGCGCTTGAGCCGGAAGTGCCTCTCAACTTGGCTGCGATTCCTGGCAGGTCTTGAGTTCACCACGCGACAGGATGCCCGGAGCCCGGTCCCGTTGTGCTTAGCAGCCTTGTGCAGCCTTGTGCGCCGCATTGCACGTGCCTTGCGCGAGTTTTGTGCCCTCTCGAGCCCCCCCTTGCAGCTCCCTGATCACGCACGATGCCGCTGGAGATGATGTGCCGTTGGCGCCGCGTCGCATGTGCGCCCAGGCCGCCCAGGCGCTTCACGCAGTTGCACATGGTGCCTTGGCTCCTGGTGCTGGACTTCTTGATCGAGGTGCCCACGGAGCTGGACGAGGAGGCCGCCATCGGCATGGAAAGCCTCGGACGGCTCAGCAACTGCAGCCGGCTACTTCGCAGCTGCATCAACGACCGGGTTCTCACCTGCTACTCCTCCGTGCTTCGTCAGTCCCGGCTTTTCATGAGCGCCCGCGCGGCCAGCCTGGGTCGTCATCCGAACCTCGTCCTACGGGGACGAATATGGCAGGCCTACGAGGAGGAATCCCGATGGGCGCGCGACGAGATGCACGTCACTCTTGGCGAGCAGATCCAGGAGCAGCAGGAGCGACTCCGCGAGCTTGGGGAGCGCATGCTTGAGGTCAGAGGCCCTCGATCAGCTCGACGACTTGTCGCTTTGGCGGTGAGGGTTTTCCAGCAGAACGAACTGTTGGACATCAACTGGCACTTGCGACTCCTGGAGATGGACTTTGCATAGGGGGCTCAAGCCGGCGTTGAGCGGCGCGGCCTACAGGAGCCGCGGCGCCCAAAAAACCCAGTGAACAGGCTGGTGTCGCAAGGACTGGCTAGCGAGCCGTTCCTCAGGAAAGGCCTCGCAGCTGAGCCGTGCGATCTAAAAGTCCTTCTGCTGTTCTCTGCATGCATCGGCCTGTTGTGCGAGCTGACCCTGGATTCAGGTCGATTCGACATCTTCCAGGTTCGTGCGGTCTGCAGTCCCCCGGGTTACCTGAGCTGAACTCGACTCACGGGGCCAGGCTGGAGGACTGTCAGTTTTGTCAGTTCTGTCAGGTCGCATGCTTGGCCATGTTTGTTGTGACAAGAGCCTAAATCCCCCGCCCAAGCCCGCCTGACAGACCTGACAAACCTTACAACCCCACTGTCAGGCCCGTTTTCGAAGACTCGTATGGCCGTGCTGGGGTCCGGGGAGCAGTTATCAGGTCTGTCAGGTCTGTCAGGTTGGCGTGTTGGGCGCGTTTTAGTGAACAATCTGTACCAAAAGAACCCGGAGGAGCCGACTGACAAAACCGACAAAACTGACAAGCCTTCTCCCGGCTCCCGGAAGAAAGTCGCCTGGCACGCCGCCCCCCAATTCCGGGCAGGTCTTCAGCTCAGCTCGGCTCACGGGGCCAGGCTGGAGGACTGTCAGTTTTGTCAGTTTTGTCAGGTCGCACGCTTGGCCAGTTTTGCTGTAAGAAGTGCTTAAATCCCCCATCCAAGCCCGCCTGACGGACCTGACAAACCCGACAAGCCCGCTGTCAGGTCCCTTTCTGAAGACTCGTATTACCGTGCCGGGGTCCGGGAAGCAGTCGTCAGGTCTGTCAGGTCTGTCAGGTTGCGCGTTTGAAGCGTTTTTGCAGACAATCTACACCAAAAGAACCCGGAGGAGCCGACTGACAAAACTGACAAAACTGACAAGCCATTTCCTGGGTCCCCGGGAAAAGAAAGCCGCCGGCCCCCATGCCCGGCAAATCTACCGCGGCGCCGTGGGCCCGGGATTGAAATCTCTAAGCTGCCGCACCGCTAACGGCACCGGCCGCCGAGTCAGCCGTGCTTTAGGCTCCGCGGATCCGCGAGGCACCGGGAGCGCATGCTTCAGCAGAGTCTCCGAACCGTCGGTGGCCCGCACCGTCATCGAGTCGTAACTCGAAACCTCCTGCACCGCCCCGTACTGGGGCTGGAAGCTCCTCGCTGCATTGGTGGGGGCCCGGAACGCCCCCGCCTCCTCGAGCCGCCGCTGACGGCTCCTCGTGAGCTCGTCGTTGTGCTTGAACTTCGCCGCATTGTCTTGGTAGACCCGGAAGCTCGCGGCCGGCATCGTCTCCACATCCTCGGGGGCCACCGTCACGGCCGCATGCGGGCGGGCATTGTAGGCTTCCGCCGCCTCTTCCACATGGTCGCCCCAGCCCCCACCGTCCCGGGACACCTTTCCCGCCAGATCCTTCTTCAAAGTTTGAATCGCCCGGTCCACCACCGCCGTCGCATTGCGGTCGGAGGGGTCCTTCTGGCGGTGCACCGCGCCTCCGGGCAGCGCCGCCTCCAAACCCCGAAACTCGTTCCCCATGTCCGTCGTGACCACGACGTTGGTTTCGTCCTGGACCAGCTCGGGGATGATCTCCGCGGCCGCTCGGGTGACGGTCTCCGCCCGCTTGTCGGGCAGGGCCTTCGTGGCCACCTCGCGCGTGAACACATCAGTCACCACCAAGCCAAATTTGTTGGCTCCCCGAGTGTTCTGGCTGAAATCGATGAGGTCCGCTTGCAGGCGGTCGTTCGGCCCCTCCGCCGCACTCTTCCCCAGACTCCGCGGCTTCGGTGCGAGCACCTGCCGCGCCACGTCGCTGCGCAATGCCGCCTGGGCCCGCGCACTCGTTAGGTCCCGCCGCTCCGGAAACTCCCGGCGGGCTACCTGGTAGAGCTTCCTGGGGTCCCGCACATTGAAGTCTCTAGCTAGCCTCCCTAGGAGCTCCATTGCCCCATCCTCTGCCATTTTATACTGAGGTGCTTGCGCTGCTTTCGTGCAGAGGGCTGCAAACGGCAAGGCGCGGCAGGGGCTGGGCGGGCTTCCTGCTTGTTGCGCTCGCCCTGCCGCCAGGTTATGGATGTGGTCCATTGGCTGACGCGCACCTGCGCTCGCTACCGGGCACCGCAAGGCTGGCTGTGGGCGATTCGGACGCTGTGATCAGCTTCTCAGGCGACGCCTACGACCGCACCGCCTTCTCTACGAGCGGAAGGTGCCTCGGCTGCACTTTTGTGGGGGAATAGCCCTTTCGGGGCCCAAAACACACCCGAAACCGCTATTAGTCCAGGCTGCCTGTGGAAAGGCACCCTGGGCTAATAGCCCTTTCGGGACCCAAAACACACCCGAAACCGCTATTCCCCTCGGTTGCCTGTAGAAAGGCGATCGAGAGGAATAGCCCTTTCGGGCCCAAAACACACCCAAAACCGCTATTCTTCAAGGCTATATCTGGAGATATGACCTTGAAGAATAGCCCTTTCGGGACTCAAAAGGCCTCAAAACGCACCCAAAACCGCTATTCTTCTCGACCATCTGCGGAGATATGATCGAGAAGAATAGCCCTTTCGGGCTCAATCCGAGTCACCCTTGCGACCCTTCTTCTTCTCCAGCTTCTCCACCCGCTTCTGTAGCTCCTTCACCGTGCCCCACAGCACGGCCACCATGCGCTGGTAGTTCAGCGTCAGCAGCCCCTCGTCCGTCTCGTGGGTGAACATGGGGCCGAGCTTCCCGGCCGCCTGGACCTCTTGGGCGATGAAGCCCACCTGGTCCTTCTGCCCGCTGTCGGACCGGTCGTAGATCTTGGCCTCCACCGCATCGAAGATCTCCCGCATGTCCCGGTGCTTCAGCGTCCGCACATTGGTCTTCACGCTCCGATCCGAGAGCTCCGTGAAGCCGTAGGTGGCCACCATCCAGCCGGGCAGCGACGGGTTGCTCTGGGGGTAGATGATCACATTTGCGCTGCTGAAGCCGCCGCCGACGTTCGTGAGGCTGATGGTCTGGTTGATGCTCGCCAGGGTGCAGCCGCCGCTGGAGGCCACCTCCAGGTCCGCGCCGCCCAGGCCCCCGTTGGCCAGCAGCCGCAGCCTGGCGAAGCCCGTGGCCGAGGTGTTCTCGACCTCGGCGGTGACGATGGACTGATTGCCCGTCACCTGCATCCTCTCGCACTGGTGCTGCACGCCCTGCGTGCCGCCGACCAGCTGCAGCCAGCTGCTGGTCGTCACGAGCCCGGGGTCCGCCACCAGGGCACCGCCCATGTAGACCGCCCCCGTGTTCACGTAGATGCCCTGGGTGCCGCCGGTGATGGTGAGGTAGTCGTCCGTGGGCCGGGCCTTCACTATGGGGCTCCGCAATTCCGTGGTGAGCTCCACGCTGTCCGAGGTGGTGGTGCCCGCCACGGCCAGGCCGCCGTTTGGCGGAGACGAGCCCCGTGGCCGCGATGGTGGAGCTGGTGTTGAAGGCTCCTGTGGCGGCGGTGCTGCCCACGAAGAACTGGGCGAAATCCGCCGTGGTGGCGTTGAGGGTGCTGGCCGCGGCCACCGTGACGTCCCGGTCCATGCTGATGCCGCCGTCGGCAAAGCTGGCCAGCAGCGCCCCGTCCTCCTTGCGGATCGTCACCAAAGCGTTCTGGACCTGCAGGTCCCCCGCCGAGCTCTGGAGTTGGGGTGTGTCCACGAAGCTCGTGGCCGTCAGGGAGTTGACCGTCAAGTCGGCGGTGGGGGCGACCCCGCCGCTGTTCTCCAGGGTGGTGACGCGGTTGTCGATGGACGTCACCTGGGAGCCCAGGGAGTTGAAGGTGGCGACCAGAGGGTAGCGCGAGTCCGACTGGCCCTTGGACCAGCAGTCGCAGGAGATTTGGAGGGTCGACCCATTGCCCAGGATGGGCTGGCAGGACAGCGGGGTCTGGCACAGGAGGTTTCGAATCACTGTCGGAACGAACTGGGCGCCGGGAGTGGTGACGAAGTACCTAGCATCGAGCGGACCCAGATCGGAGGTGGTGAGGTAGCGCGAGTCGGACTCGCTCTTGGAGTAGCAGTCGCAGGTGATCTGGAGGGTGCTGCCGTTGCCGAGGACGCTGGCTCCGGCGAGTGGCGGCTGCAGCAGCAAGTTTTTGATGATAGGAGGGAAGAACTGGTTCTGCACGATCTGATGAATGGAGCCGCTGGCGGCGCCGGGCGGGCGCACCAGGTACCGGGCGTCCCCGGCCGTTTGGTCCAGGAAGCCGGCGCCGGCGATGGCGTCGTCGATCTCGCTCTGCGTGCGGCCCGACGTCCAGTACTGCAAGAAAGTGGCCGTGAGCTGGCTGTCCAGCTCCGTGCGTGGATAGTAGGCCAGCAGCTCGCCGGCCACGTAGGCCTGCGTCCCGGCCTGGTTGTAGTAGCCGGACAGGTCGATGCCCGCGAGGGCATCGGCGATCTCCTGTGTGACCTCTGCGGAGGTCGAAAAGTCCAGGAGAGCCGTGATGATCTTGCTGTCGACTTGAGCGCTGTTGTCGTAGCTCGACAGGGCCGAGCTGATGGCCGAGGAAACCGAGGCGTTCGTTGCGTAGTTCGACAATTCTCCCGTCACGAAGCTCGACACCTCCGTTTGGTCCCAGTAGGGCACCAGGGCGGTGCTGATCAGGGCCAGCACGTCCGCCTCGTTCTGGAACTGCGACAGATCGAGCGCATCGAGGGCCGCCGTGATTGCAGCTCCGGTTTCGAGCTGGGTGTAGGTCTCACTGCGGGCGTAGGAGTCCGACTCGATCAAAATCGTATCGTCCAGGTTTTGGAAGCTGGCGGTCAGGGCTCCGGCCACGGAGAGGTTCCGGAGCACGTTGCTGCCCCGGAGCAAATTGAAGGTCGGTCCGCCGTTCCAGGATTGGCCGTTGCTCAGGGTGACGGGCACGAGGGCAGCGGTGATGGCAGCCTGCACCTGGGCGATGGTCCAGTAGGGCGACAGGTCCGGGGCCGCCGCCGCGATGGCGCTGTCGGTCTGCGCCGAGGTGTAGTAGCTCGCGAGCGCTGCCGCTATCGCTGCGTCCCGCTGCACCACGGTCCCGTAGGGCACCAGCGCATCGGCGATGGCCTGGGTCATCTGCAGCGTGGTGCTGTAGTCGGCCAGCTGGGTGTCGGTGTAAGTGTTGGCCGACGCAATCGCGGCCACGATGTTCGCCGTGGACTCCGCCCTGGTGAAGTAGTCGGCCAGAGCCGCCGCGATGGCGTCGGCGGTTTGCTGGGTCGTGTAGTAACCGCCGAGCTGGGCGAGCACCCAGGACTCGCTGGCTTTCGGGAGCAGGAGGGCATCGGTTTGAGCGGTGCTGTATGCATCGCAGGCGAAGCTCAGAGTCCAATTGTCGTCATTTGCCAGCTGGATGCTCAGCGGCGCCACGGCATGCAACCCGCGGATTTGATTTGTGCCGGCCAACAAATCCCAGGTAATGTTCCCGACCCAGGCGGGAGCGTTGACAAGATTGGTGGCGCCGCCGAGCGTGGCGATTTCCGCGAGCAGCCCGTCGATCGCGGATTGCAGCGAGACCTGCAGGGCCGTCAGCTCGCCGCTGGTGGCGAAGGGCCCGGCGTTTTGCAGCGCCAGGATGGCCGCATCCGCGGCGTCCAGCCGGGAGTCCTGCAGGGCCTGGCCGGCGTCGTAAGCGCCCTGGGTGACGTACCCAAGCAGCGCCGTGGTCAGGTCGCCGCTCGTTTGGTAGCCCGCGCCCTGCAGTGCAGCAAGCAGCGCCTCGGCGGCATCGAGCCGGCCGTCTCTCAGGGCGAGTGCGGCGTCCAGGGCCGTCTGCTGCACGTACTGCAGCAGGGCATTGGCGATTTTGGTGTCCACGTCCAGGGGCGTGGTGCGCAGGGCCACCGCTGCGTTGAGGTCGCTGGTGCTGGCCATGGGCAGCAGAGCGGTGGCGACCAGCTGCGAGACGTCGGCCGCTGTTTGCCGGGCGGCGACGTCGAGAGCCAGCTGGTCCACGACCGACTTGAGCGCATAAGTTGCAGCCACGGTGGCCAGCGTTGCATTGTTGGCGCTGGTCACGGCGCTGTTCATCGCTGCCGTCGTGGGATGGTTGGCGAGCTTGAGGTCCACGCTGGCCGGCGTGCTCTTGCCGTTGACCTCGACTTGGAGAGCATCCAGGGCCGACTGGTTTGCCTTGGTGGCCAGGCCCTGGGTGAGGCTGGTGTTCACGGCCACCAGGCCGGAAGCATTGGCGAGGATGGAGCCCTCTACTGCGGCGAGGTCCGCGGCCAGAGCATAAGGGGTCAGGTCCGGGGCTGCGGGCAGGGAGGCCACTTGGCCCTGCAGCGCCGCGATGGCTGCTGCGTTGAAGGCTGTGAGCACCGTCGCCAGCTGCCCAGCACTGATGCCTTGCAATTCAATGACCGGCGGCTCCGTGACGCCGTCGTCGAGGATCCTCCCGGTCAGGGTGGAGGGAAAGAGTGACATTTATCTAGTGCCCCCGGGCTCTGTGCCGGCGGTCCAGGCTGGCGGCGTGTTCTAAGGTGCTCGAAGAGGGCAAAAAAGGTGAAACAAATCGCTCAAAACGCCAATATCATCAGTCAAGGATTGAGACGCCGGAGCCTGAAAGTGTACAAATTTGGAGCGATACGAGCCCTATGAAGCACTGATCCACGCGGTCCGCGAGCATTTGCTTGAAGGTGAAGCGGCACAGGTCGCCGGAGCGCGTCGACAAACCGCTGGTGGGGTGCTTGGGTACACGCTCCGTGGGGAACGCGGCAATGAAGTGCGTGTTATCATAGTTCGGGAGGCGCATATTTCTCAGTTTTGAGTCATAAGTGCCCGCCATGATCGCGAGGAAGTGGTGGTATTCGGCGATGCTTTTGACACTGTTTCTGGGGAATTGCATGGCCCCGAGCTGCAGCTGGCCCTCCATGACCGTGGCCGCCGAGACGTTCGGGAAGGCCTCCCCTGGATATTCGAAGTTGGAAACGTGGTTCTCCCCGGTCTTGTTGAAGTGCACGAAGGCTCCCAAAAGCTTGGTAAAGGCTCGCGCGACGGTGATATTGTAGCTCGTGGAGCCCGCCGGGACCGAGGACTGCTGCACGTGGAGGCTCGGAAAGCTGAAAAGGAGACTGCGATTGGACAGTAATATGCGCTCGAAGCTCTCCCGGAGGGCACTATCAAGGGTCACCTGATCGGCCAAAAGGTGCACATTTTCGATCTGATACGACAGACTCGAGCCCACGCCGGCGCGCATGGCCTGCTGGGGTTCGGCGAACTCTACCTCCAAGACGAGATTTAGCTGCGGCGGGAGCATCTTGCCGCAGTTGAACATGCCAAGAAGATGCGGGTGCATGAGCACATCGCGCTTTTGCCCTGGCTGCACCGGCTGCGCCCAGCCGCCGGCGTCCACCGGGAGGCCCTCCCAGTGCAGCTCCGTCCACCAGTCGGACGGCTTCAGTAGCGAATACATGAAGCAACTGCGCCCGTAGTAGCTGATGTCTTCCACCCGTTGCCCGTTGGCGAAGAGCTGGACCCTTTCGATGAAACACGAGGGGTCCGGCGAGCCGCAGAGCATGTCGCTGGAGCCGTCCGTGTTCCGGAAGGTGAAGGCCAGCTTAATCGATGTAGGATCAACGAAATCGGTCCCGCTTGTGATCGGTATACGACACACCCGCGACGTGCTTGGCGTAAAAGTGCTCAAGGACGACGGAAAGTACTGCACGCTCTTGCGACTCTGAATGTAGTTGGTGTTCCCCGTCTGGAGCTTGTAGTCGAGACTGGCCACGAGCTCGTCATTGACGGCTTGCGTAACCTGCTCCATCACTCTTTACATACCTATGCAGCTTCCGGTTCGCTCGCCTGTCGAAGGGCGTCGAAGGACGGCTGCGTTCCGAGGGGCCCCCGGTCGCCGCGCGACTGCCGACTGATGCGGGAGCGGTCGCTGCCGGAAGACACCGGGATCGGGATGTTGTTGAGGCCAAAAGGGGTTTGGGCCTGGGCCCTGGGGCGGCGCGCCGGTCGTGCGACGATGCGTTGCTGCGGCTGGGGCCGCGGCTCCTCGTCGCTTTCGCTGATCTGGAAGACCTGGGGCCGCCGCGTCGGCTGCTGCCGGCGCTGCTCCTGGATGAAGTAGTGGTCGACGGCGCCCGACTCCTGCATGCCGTTCAGGGTCGCAAGGTCCGTGGTTTGGCTCGGCCGCGAGGCGTCTGAGTCCGTGCCGCCGCCCGTGGCCGCTCCCCACCCCGTGAGGGCGGAGGCCGCGTTCAAGCCTCCCTCGATGGCCCATGCGGTTCCGACCAAGGCTGCACCTGCAGCAGCCACCGCCAACCCTCCCGTCGCCGCGCCCACGGCACCAGCAGTCGCCAGGGCTCCCTCGCCCAGGAGCGCAAGAGCTCCTCCACCCGCTTCCGCCGCGGTTGCTGCTTCGGCAGCGCTCGCCGCAGCCTCCGCCGTAGCAGCGAAGCCTTCCGCCGCTTCTGCCTCCGCCACCTGCTGCGACGCAAAAGCCTCGATGTCTTGGGCGGCCGCCCGCTCCACCTCCGCGGCTCTCTGCCCGGCTCGCTCGAGCAGGGGCTCCACCTCGCTGGGCCTCCCGATGATTTGAGGCGGGCGGCGCCAGTCCCGGCGGCCTCCTGGGGATCCTGAGGGTTCTGTCGAGCCAGTCGCCTCCGCCCCGCAAAATGTTGAAGGTCTGGTTCTCGGCCACGCTTCGGGTCGCCGCCGCGGCGCCCGCAGCCCCTCCGGCGATGATCGCTTCCGCGGCTTGAATGCCCGACTCCCTCATGAGGCCTCCGAGCGTCGGCGGCCTCGGTGCATCGAGCCCGTCGTTGCGCAGGGCCTGCCCTGGATCCCTGCCTCCGTCGTCGGAGTCGGGCAGGAAGGAGGGCCTGGTGAACTCTCTTGGCGGGCGGGGAAACGGAGTACCGCTGTAACCTTCGTCCGCTGTCTCGAAGGCGGCCGCCGGATTGATTGTGGTGTGCGGCATCGGTGCGTCGGAGATGGGCTCCGGAGCATTGGGGTAATCATCCAGGTAGAAGTGACTGGATGTGTAGATGCTCGCCTGGCGGCTGGGAAGGGGAATGTCGAGGGGCTCGCCCTCAGCTATGTAGCCGAGGACCTGACCAAAGCTGGGCTTGACGCGGAAGCCATTGCTTCTGCGCTCCTCCATGTTTTACTTAGAAGCTGATGTGCAGCGGCCGTCGCTGGCCATAGTAGCTATTCTCCCGGGCCTTCCAGACGCTGTCCGAGTTGGCCACGGGGTCCGACTTCAGGGAGAGCTCGCCGCTGCCGCCGCTCGTGAACTTGTGGAAGCGCAGGGTCGTCTCGCGCTCCAAGCCCCACTCGTCCTGCAGGGCTTGGAGCTGCTCCTCGGAGAGCTCGTCGTCAAAAGCCAGGCTGACGTGCAGCGGGTGCTGCTCGGCCGTCGGGAGCTTCAGGGGCGAGGCGCCCTCGAGGCCGATGGCCCACAATCCCGGCTCGCCCTCCTGGTGCGGCGGGAGCTTCACGAGCTTGGCCTTGCGGGTCAGGCCCTTTTGGAGGAGCTCCCGCTGGATGCGGTAGTACTCCTCGTCTTTTGGGCGCTCCTTGTACCACTGGTCCCTTTCCTCTTGGCTCCAGTCGCTCTCAGAAGCTTGCTCCGCCAGGCTCGCGTACATTTATGTGAAGGCCGCGCTTGCCCAGGTAGCTGCGCTCGGAAGCCCGCTGGACGATCTCGCACAGGTAGCTGAGCACCGTCTTGGTCTCTGGGTCGTAGCGCACCAGGACCCTTTGGGGCCGGGCCCACCGCCGACCCAGCAGCCGCAGGATTTCCTGGCCGTCCTCGTCGGCCAGCTCGTGGTCGTAGGCCAGCGGGATCTCCGCCTCGGGGTTTTCCAGCAGCCACATGCCGTCGCGCTTCGCGAGATGCAGATCCAGCTTCATCTCACAATAGCCCGCCATACACTTGGGAGTCGCTGGTGTTTCTACCTGCGTTCACGTCTCTTGCCATCCTGTGAACGCCCTGGCGCTCCGCCGGGGCGTAGCGCAATTGCGGGATGCGCCTGTTGACCGCCTCAGTCATGCGGCCCAATTCGTCCGCGTAGGTCTCGCCGTCCTGGCGGAGGCGCCGGTTCGAGAGCCACTCGTTGAAGGCCTGGGCCTCGACGAGCTGCTGGTGCCTTCTCCGGAGAAGGGGATTCAGGTTGTACGAGGGGTACATCCGGCTGAACTGCCGCAGCATGAAGGGCTCGTTGCGCCTCTCGAGGGGCATCATCCTTTTACAGTTCATGTGTGTTTCGTGCGAGCAGTTCCATGTATCGATCCTGGCGCTGCATGTAGCGGAGGGCTCGCTCCTGGGCGGGAGTCATCCTCACAGGCTCCACTGGCGGGGCGGCCGAGGGCTGCGAAGCCTCGGGCTGAGCCCTCGGGGGCTGCGGAGGAACTGCTCGCGCTGCAGGAGGATCGGGGGCAGCACGCTCGGGAGCCGGTGCTGGGACGGTCTCTTCGGCGGGCACCGTCTTCGGCGGCTTCGGCTTGTTCTTCGAACCAGGAGGTCTGCCTCGCCGCTTTGGGGCCGGGGGCTCGGCGGGCTTCGGGGGCTCCGGCGGGGGCACGGTGGCCGGAGCCGGCTCAGGCTCTGCCGCAGGCTCTGCCACAGGCTCTGCCACAGGTGCAGGCTCGTCCACGGGTTCATTCTCAGCCATTTTCTTGATTAAAGATATTAATTGTCGTAATCCAAGAAAATCGCAAAAGAAACGCTGGTCCCGCGGGTATTCACTACATTACCGTCCACGTCCGTAAGCTTGAAGCGCAAGGTGCGCAGGGTAATGGGGCCGTGCAACTTGACGAAATGGCCCTCGTCGGTGCGGGTCTGCATGATATTGCCGACGCCTTTGTCGATAATCATTTTGCAGATAATGTCTTGGCCCAGGGGGCCTTTGATGTCGGCGGCGGTGGCCAGAGTGCTGCATCTGAGCAGCAATTCTGAGTACGGATTGAAAGTCACGAACGTAAATATTTGGAGCGCTCCGTCGATGAAGCTGGGGCCTAGCAAGTGCCCGATGCTGAGCGGCCGGCTGGGCGTGGCGCCCGCGGGGTAGCTCGCGGCGTCGGAGAAGAGCTCCCGGAGCTCCGCATCCTGGAGCACACGCCTGTTGCCATCGAAAGCCACGCCGATCTCATTCGTTGATTCGACGTAGGTGGCCGATGCGTAGTTGCTCGAGATCCACGCGGCCAGCCTGGTCCCCGTGTAGGCCCCGACGGGGAGCACCGCCCAGTTGAGGGTTTGCAGCGCTTCATCGATCCAGTACAAGTACTGTCCCCTGTCCGTGGAGAGGAAGGCGTCCGCTACGCGGAACTTGAAGACGGAGAGCTTGGCGCCCGTTTGCAGGTGCAGGGTCTCCCCGATGTCTATTTCAAACGACGAATCATCGCCTGCTGTTCTCTTGCGACTGTCTATGTAGATAGTCGTGGACATCCTTTTCTTACGTCGCCAGAAGCTCCGCCCGGTCGACTTGTCGGACTCGTTGCTGATCTGCCGCGCCCGCTCCGGATAAGGCAGCCTCCGCGGGTCCACGACCCCCTGCGTGCTCGTG
The DNA here is from genome assembly GCA_905221615.1 of Symbiodinium sp. CCMP2592. Taxonomy (NCBI): domain Eukaryota; class Dinophyceae; order Suessiales; family Symbiodiniaceae; genus Symbiodinium; species Symbiodinium sp. CCMP2592. The sequence goes on along the minus strand of CAJNDT010005779.1, from coordinate 214,348 downwards.
CAGCACTGCACGTGATGGCACTCACTGTCGCACACCGGGCCGCTGCCCAACAGTTTGCCCACCACTTGGCTCAAGATGGTTCCCATTTTCGATCACGAAGCGTTCCTCCCAGCGCTTGTAGAACATTTCCGCGCGGGGCTTCAGGTAGTGGATGAAGAGGAAGCTGTAGGGCTCCCGCGTCGCTTCCTGGTAGATGGCCTGCAGCTCCTGCTTCGGCAGCAGGGCCGTCAATTCCTCCAGCACGGCTTCCAACTCGAGCTGGTTGCGGAGGCGCCAGACGCACATGAACTGCATGTTCACACGCACGGCGGCGCTGATGAGCCTTAGTTTTTGCGAGCTGACCCATGTGGAGATTTGCATGTGGCGCCCGCGTATGAATAATGTGTCTAGCGCCCCGTCGCCGGAGCGCCGGTGAAGCTCCGGTTGGTCCGCGAAATCGTCGATCACCACGAGGATCTGGTAGAGCTTTTTGAAGCCTAATTCCTTCGTTTTTCGGGTGATCTTCTTCTGCTGCTCGATGATGCCGCGCAGGGCCCCCTCGTCCCATTTGTCGAAATAAACCTGCTCCCGGTCCGTGTTGACGCCCATGTCGTGCTCGATGAAATGCTTGACGGGCTTCCAGGCATCGTCAAGGTCAATCGAAGGCGACATGATAATGATTCTTTCAAAAACGGAATCACCGTTGGCCGTGCGGTACTGGTCTAGGATGGCGCTGATGAGAGCCACCGTCTTCCCCGATTTCGAAGGCCCGAGGAAGATGCCAGTGCACGGCACGCGGGGAACAATCGGGTCGCGTGGCTGTTTTGATGTGAACTCGGGGGTGGGAAACAGTTTCACCCTGCCCATTGCTCTTTTTCATCCACAGCGCTTTGTAGCACTCGTAGCACATTTACGTGATGTTCCCCTCGTGCCACGGCCCCCGCATCCGCATGGGGTGGTGGTGGCCGGGCGGCGGCGCACCGGGGCAGGACAGGAGCCACAGGGCCACGAAGACCCCCACCAGGGCTACGGTTGCGCACAGGCACTCCCCCGGCAACATGGGGGAGAAGGTGCGTTCAGCCGGCGGCATTTTTTTTATTGGGGGGAGAAAAGGGAGGATGAGCAGCAAGCCAAGCATGGCGATTAAGCTCGGCGACCTGTTAGCGAGCCCGAAGGGTAACAAGTACTTCCCCGTGGCCGCGGAGGACGGCGGCCCGGCGGTCTGGCAGTGCGACTGGATCAGGATTTTGTGGCACCCCACGGCCTACAACGGCGAGGACGCCAGGAGGCTGCCCCTGTGCCTGGAGCCCAATGAGGCGGCGAAGGAGGAGCTGGCCGGCTTCGAGAAGGCCCTGGTGGCCCAGCTGGCCAGCCGCTCCATGGCGGACCCGAAGCTCTTCGGCCGCATGCTCACCACGCAGGACACGGAGAGCCGCTTCGTCTCCTGCCTGAAGACCTCCGCCCGAGGCAACTCCTTCATCAAGCTCAAAGTGTGCCTGGACCAGGTGCGCCTGTGGGATGCCCAGGGAGGGCCGCTGCGTGAGCCCGGGGACCTGACCAACCGGGAGTGTAAGGTGCGCGCCGAGCTCCGGCAGGTGTGGATGATGAGCGGCCAGTGCGGCTTGCTGATTGAGGTGACGGACCTCATGCTCAAGGAAGAGGAGCCCCAGCGGTGCCCCTTCTGAGCTGCCCGGGATGGCGGCCAGGTTTTTTTTTTTGGGGGGGGGGTGGGAAAAGGCTTGTCAGTTTGTCAGGTTTGTCAGGTCGCTCTTCTGGGTCCTTTTGGCGCCTTTTGTCTACAAAAACGTGCCCAACGTGCGATCTGACAGACCTGACAGACCTGACAAGTGCTTCCCGGGGCCCGACTCGGCGATACGAATCTCCGGGAAGGGACCTGACCGTGGGGTTGTCAGGCTTGTCAGGTCTGTCAGGTGGGACGAATCGGGGATTTTGGGCTTCTGTTGTAGCAAAACCGGCCGACCAAGCGACCTGACAAAACTGACAAAACTGACAAGCCTCCGGGCCGACCCGGCGAGTCCGCGTTCCGAGGCCGAGGGTTTTTTTGTGGGCTCCTAGAAATCATGTCGTGGATGCAACAACGCGAAGCGATACGACGTGCAGCCGACGCTGGGGCCAGACCACGGATCTCAGCGCAAGGCTCGCAGCTTCTGCCTCTGAGGGATAACCGCCTGCAGTCCGTACTTCTGAGTCGCCCGAACGGCCAGCTGACCCGCGCCGGGCAGTTCTACCACAGCATCACCGGCCGGCGCCCGCCGAGCCGCCAGTTCGACGAGTCCCAGCCTCTCATTCGGGACGGGCCCAACGACTACATCCTCACCAGGGGGGGTGCCCGAAAGCTCGTGCGCTCCCTCCAGGCCAACGGCCAGTACCATGTCACCAAACTGGGCAAGGCCTTCTTCAAGGACAAATTCACGGAGTGGCTGGCGCATGTCCCCGTGATCATCCGGGGCCGCCGCCGGAACGGCACCCCTTATGAGCGCCATGACTACCTGCCGGTGACTGCTCTGGAGATGGGGCTGTCCCGCCAGAACGACGCCTGGAGCGAGGCGCAGGTGGCCCGCAACGTCAAGGAGTCCGTGCTCCGACAGCTGGGGCAGCCGGGGCCCGACGAACCCATCTACATGATCTCTGGGGAGGTCTACTTCCTGCACCCCACCAACGAGTGGGCGTACTCATCTTCCTCCATGCAAGTTATCGACAATCGGGTGGACACCCAGATCCGCCTCCGCCAACCGCTGGGGGCTCTCAGGGAGGTCAGCTACCAGCTCTTCGCTGGGGACCAGATCCTGGCCAGCGCCTTCGAGGAGCGCCGGGACATGCTATGCGTGCCCAGGCAGATAGCGGAGCTGCTGAAGCTCCCACTGCAGGAGGTCATGGAAGACTTTAACTCGATTTGTCCCGGGAACTGGCAGCAGCGGGGCGTCTCCCCCGCAGAGATCCGCACCTTTTGCGTGTGGCGCAATGCCCCCATGTTCTACGTCGATTGCAGGGGCCGGTTGCTGGATTGCTTCCAACCAGCGGAGAAGGAGGAGAGGGCTATAGCCTTCACGTCCTGGAACGGGCACGCCTTCTTCTACAGGAGCGCCCGGGCCGTGGCCGGCTGCGACGAGTCCGAGCAGCGCCAGCGCTTTCGCAGGCTCAGGCGCGACAACCCAGTGCCGGAGTTCAAGGAGTGGCAGGCTTGGGAGGGAGAGATCAAATCAGGGTACTTCTACTCCGAAGACCTTCGCGGGGTGCGAGCGCAGCTGCTGGCGGAGGGGCACCACCCCAAGGTTTCCATGCGGGGGTTGTGCGAGTGGTCCGCGCTGCGACTGAGGGTTGCGGGCGGGGCGGACTGCGTGATTCGGGAGCTTTGCGAGGATGCGCAGGTGCTGCAGCAGTGGACGGAGCGCCTGGGGGTGCCCTATCGCGGACAGCGCCTGGCCGGAGCCAGCCTGGAGGTCTTCCTGCACTGCAGGGCAAGCGCGAGGACACCCGAAGCCGCCGGGAGGAGCTGCTCGCCCGCCAGCAGGGGATGTGCAAGCTGTGCGGCGCACCGATAGGTCTGGGCACTTTCGAGATCGATCACGTCATCCCCGTGGCCCAGTCCTTCTCCGGACAGCAGCAGGAGCTGCAGGCCCTGTGCCTGGAGTGTCATCGCACCAAGACGAGCCTGGAGGGCAACCACAGCACCACCCTCGAGAGCCGGTTCTGTCGGTTTGTGTACCAGAACTACGCGGCCTCGCCCAGGCTGCCGCCGCTGGTCTTCCAGCTGCAGAAGTGGGATCTCGACCGACCCTGCCAGGGCATCGACGTGTGCCGCTGCCGCAAGAACGGCCTGGCCAACGCCCGCTTCCCCCTGCCGGTGTTCTGCCCCCTGGACGGCATCGTCCCCACGGAGGAGGGTAAGCTGGCGGATCTCATGTGGGTGGAGCTGCCCTGCGACCATCGCAAGGGCGTGCTGGACCGGTTGCCCTTCGTCGGGCCAGGGTGGTACGCCAAGCCCGTGTGCGCTTATTTGCTCGAGGCGCGGATGGCGCAGTGGCAGCACTTCAAGTGGAGCCTCGATGCCACTGCGCACGTCGACCAGCAGTGCCTCGAGCAGGTCCTGCAGCGCATGGAACAGGGCTGGCCGCAAGGCGAGGAGCACTATGCGAAGCTGGCCATCAACAGCCTCGTGGGTCTGTTTGCTCGGAATCTAGAATTAGTCTACAGTATGAAGACTTCAAATCATCAAGTAGACGGCGAGGGCTGCAGCTGGCGCCAGACCTTCACGGATGCGGCCGGGGGGATGCACTGGGACCACGTCTTCGTGACGGAGCTGCTCTCGAACAGCAGCTACCGCCCGGTGCACGACTACATCATGGGGGCCGAGTACGTCGCCGTGGCGCGCATCCGCCAGGCGCTGGCGGAGGTGCCCCGGCGGTACCTCAAATGCATCAAGACCGATTGTCTTGTCATGCAGGACGTCCCCAAGAAGCACCGGCCCGCCGTGGAGCGGCTGCTGAAGATGTCGCACCGGGACGGCACGCCTGTGTATCGCTACGAGGAGGTCACCGGGCTGAAGGGCCAGTATCGGGAGCCGAGCATGGAGGCGGAGCCCATCCGAGCGAAGGCGCCGTGGCGTCGAATCGAGGACCCGGTGAGCCACTGCCTGGACGGCGAGAGCCTGCTGCTGACGGGGTTTCCGGGGACGGGCAAGACCCACCTGGCCAAGAAGATCGTGGAGGCTCTGAGGGAGCACGGGGACACGGTGCACATCATTACGAAGACCCATGCGGCGGTGCAAAACGTGGGCCTGGGGGCGCAGACGGCGGACCACTGGGTGCGGCGGAATGTGCGGAACGGGCACTGCAGCGCCACCTGGCTGGTCATCGAAGAACTGACTCAGTTAGATACCCCCCTGTGGGCTGACATCGCTTGCTTGAGCATGAACAAGAAGATTCGCTTCTTATTGCTCGGGGACTTCAGGCAGCTGCCCGCTGTGCTGGACAGCTTCGCGGGAGCTGAAGTGTGCAAGGAGCTCAAACACAGCCAGCTGCTGCACGATCTGGCCGGGGGCTGGTGCCACGAGCTCTCGGAGCGCTGGCGCTTCGACGAGCGGATCTTCGAGTTCCTGACCTGGCTTAAAGTGGACGAGCCTGAGCAGGTCCCGCTGGTCGATGCGGTGCGGGAGGCCCGGCGGCGCTTCCCGAGGCGGGGGGAGCCCGATGTGAGCCTCGTCATCTCCCATGCGAAGCGCCTGCAGATCAACGAGCGGGAGAACCGCCGGCTGGCGCCCGCCGATGCGCTGCTGGTGCGGTACGAGGCTCGCGGCGCGGTGCCGACGAATGCGCCGCAGACCATGAGGGTCTGGCCGGGGCTGCGGCTGATCGGTGCGGGCGGCAAGGTGCAGAAGGGCACCTTCCTGACCGTGGAAGCCGTGGAGGGCGACGTAGTCCGCCTGGAGAGCGGGCAGTGCTTCGCGGGCCCGGAGCTGCTGAAGCACACCCGGCTTTGCAGCGCCATTACGTATGCTTCGGTTCAAGGCCTGACCCTGAGAGGGAGGGTTTGGCTCTACGATGTGGAGAGTCCGCACTTCACGCTCAAGCATCTGTACATGGGGTGCTCCCGGGCCACCAATTCGGAGCTTTTGAGCGTCCTGTAGCGGCACTGCCAGCATTCGTCAGATTTGACGAGTTGCGGCAGTGGCCCGCTTTTTTGATGAAAAGGAGCGCCGTTTTGTGGCACTGTCGCAATTCACCAGATTTGGCGAATCGCGACAGTGGCCTGTGACAGTGGCCCGTTTTTGATGAAATTGAGAGTGGTTTTGTGGGGGTGTCAGCATTCGCCAAATCTGGTGAGTTGCGACAGTGGGCCGTTTTCGATGGAAGAATGGGTCGAATCCGAGCTATTGAAGCAAAGTCGGAATTCCGACCTCGCTTTTGATTGGAAAGCTGGAAAAAAAAGGGCAGCATTTCGTTCCCCACACGCCCCGACTGGGGGCGACAGATGCTGCAAAAAAACGGGCAGCATTCCGTTCCCCGACAGCCCCCCTCGGAGGGGGACTGAGAGGGTATCCCGCCCAGGCGCACAGGCCTGGCGGGGGTGGTGAGGCTTCGGAGCCGCCCCATTCCCTGGACGGCTCCCCGGTGCCTCACGGACCGGCGCGAGCTTCATCGGCGGCTGGGGGATACTGATAACCCCCCAATTGAGCCTTGAACAGTCAGGCACCGCCTCCACTCGCTGGGACCGCCGTGCCACAACCTAGAGCCTCACCCCGCAAGCGAGGATCATCAGCCCTAGGCCCCGGCTCAGCGTACCCCACTAGCGTAGAGTAGAGTAGGATAGTTTTTTTTTTCTCTCTCTGGGGAGGGTGTTCCAGCTCTCCACTCTGTAGCAGCTACGAGGCTGGTTTCGAGACATGGGGTAGAATTCGGTACTTGGAGGGCCTGTCGATTTTGCGGGCTGGAGGCTCTAGGGCTCGCGATCTTAGGGGCTCTAAAGTGCTTGCAAAACGGGCGCGCGCGGCATCGGAGGCGCTTTGAGGGCGCGCGGAGAGCTCGCGAGCTGTTTGGAGGCGCGCCGTCGTGCTCCGGAGCTGTTTGGGAGCGACGCGCGCTTACGCGCGCTCGTTCGGCGCAGAGGGCGTGGGAGCAGCTCGAAGGTCGCTCGCAAGCTGCCGTCTCCGGAGCTGTTTGGGGAGCGACGCGCGCTTACGCGCGCTCGTTCGGCGCGGAGGGCGTGCGAGCAGCTCGTGCGTTGCTCGTAGGCGGCTGGCGAGTGCTCGTGAGTTGCAAGCGAGCAGTTCGTAGGTTGCTCGTAGGCGGCTGGCGAGTGCTCGTAAGTTGCCAGTAAGCAGCTCGCAAGCTGCCGGCGAGCACTCGTCGGCTGCTGGCAAGTGGCGCGCCCTTAAAGTTCCTCTAAAGCCCGTTTTGCAAAGACTTTAGAGCCCCTAAGATCGTCGGAGCTGCGGGCCGTAGGCCCGTGAATCGACAGTGCTCCAAAGTACCGAATTCTGACCCATGTCTTGAACTGAGGCCTCTAGCTATCACAGAGTGGAGAGCTGGAACACCCTCCCCAGAGAGAGCCTCCGCGCCGAACAGACTCGCGCGCAAGCGCGCGTCGCTCCCCAAACAGCTCCGAAGCACGAAGGCGCGCCTCCAAACAGCTCGCGAAACCCTCCGCGTGCCCTGAAAGTGCTTCCGATGCCGCGCGCCCGTTTTGCAAGCACTTTAGAGCCCCTAAGATCGCGAGCCCTGCGGCCTCCAGCCCTCAAAATCGACAGACCCTCCGAGTATCAGCTCGTAAGCTGCTGGCCAGTCCTTGTCAGCTGCTGCCAAGTGGCGCGCCCTTAAAGTTCCTCTAAAGCTCGTTTTGCAAAGACTTTAGATCCCCTGAGATCGTCAGAGCTGCGAGCTGTAGGCGCGAATCGACAGTTCTCCAAAGTATCGAACTCTGACCGATGTCTCGAACTTGGCTTGTCGCTGTGAGGTCCAGGTGCCGCTCGGGAAGCGGCTGCGGAGAAAGCCGTTGACGGCAGCACAGGTCTCCCGCAGGCCGGTGGCATTGGACACCCCGACCACGCCGCCGTGCCCGAACAGCCCCATTGCGTACCTTTCGTTCGCTCCCGGCCCCAACCGCCCAGGTGCGGCTCCGGTGCTTCCAGTCCGCCGACCACAGGCCAGCCGCACGAGGGCTTTGGTGGGTTCCTCCTTTTTTTCCGAACACACCACATGTTTCAACATCGGGCACAACTCGGTCCCCGCCTATGTTGAAGCTGATCCTTTTTTTTGTCGGTTTTCAACACAGGGCTCAATGCAGGTACCACCCGTTGAAGGGAGCGACTTGCCGGCAGATCGGGCTCAACACAGATCCCGCCTGTGTTGAAGGGCGACATGGCCGACATTTCGCACCCTGTGAAAATCCCATTTGACCTTGGATGTCCTGATGTTTTCGGCATGCCTGAAGCTGTGAGGAGTGCTTTTGAGTCAGGAAGTGACTGCACGTTCGTTTCGTCTCGTTTCGTTAGTGTTTGAAGTGTTTTGCTTGGAGACAGAAAGCTGCAAGGTGTTTCACTGTCAGTCAGAGCCCGACGCGACTCCGCTTTGGCTCAAGAAAAAGACCGAGTGCTGCGCGCTCTGTTTTTCACATGGTAGCGGAGCTCCTGAGGACTTAGAAGGAGCTTTACAGCGCCATGGCCTCGCCCTTGCCAGGTGGGAGTAGTGAGACTCCTGCTCAGAACGTCCCTGTGCCTGAGGAAGGCATGGACTTCGACCTGTTTGGACCAGGACCCGTGGGACCTGTAGGACCTGTGAACAGTCCTGTTGGGTCGCCGACAGCTCAGCAAGCAGCAGCGGCTGCACCTGCGAGTGGTTCTGCAACAGTGCCAGAAGGTGTTAGTGGTCCGGCTGTAGCGCCGGCAGCTCCTGCTCAGTGTCCGGTTCCTCCGAACCCTGCGTTGGGAGGTGAACAACTGCAGCAGTTGATGTTGCAGATGCTGAACAACCAGAACACGGCTTTACAGCAACAGCAGAATCAGATGAACTTTCTGATGCAAGCTCAGAGTGCTCAGTTGACCCTCTTGAACCGCCGTTTGGACGAGGAAGAAGCCAGACGGAAAGCCGACGAGGATCGGCGAAAGGTGTCTTCGGACCCCTTTGCAGCTGCAGTGGCTGCTAGCAGTTCTGGAGCAGCGCCGACGGCGCCTACTGGGTCGCTTGTTGCCCCTCCGAGTGGGCCTGCTGCGAGTTCTGGAAGCTTTTCGAGTTTTGGTGGTCGTGCAGAGAAGTATCTGCCACCCCTGCCTCTCATCAATGCTGGTGAGATGAAGCAAGGCCGGATCCGCGAGCTTGAGGAGTTCCACCGCTTTCTGGAAGTGCTGTCCAGCTGGCTAGCATTGACCGATGACGCCTTTGTTGGCGAGCTAAGGCAGTGCTTGTTTGTTGCTGGTGAGATCCAGCAGGTTACTTTGCCCAGTGACACTGCGGGAAGAAGTGCACGTCTTTTTTACCTGTTGCAGCAAGCTTTGGCAAAGTGGGACAGAGGATTGGAGATCCTCCGGAGTGTTTCGACACGCCAGAGCAATGCAGCTGCAGGATATGAGGGTGTGAGAGAGCTTTACCGGCAGTACTCTGTGAACAGCCGCATGGAGGCGGTGTATATCAGAGACGAAATGCTAAAGCTCCACACAAAGACTGCAGCGCTGAAGCGCCCTCTGGAAGTTGTGCGTTTCCTCGAGGACGAAATCTCCAAGGGAGATAAAAAGCTGGTGCGTTTTCCCGACCTCTGCTTGAACGCCGCCGACAGATCGGCCATTTTGCTGCAAGCTGTGTCAGTGCAAGCGAGAGAGTACTTGGTGCTGCATGGCAAGACTGGCAGTTGGACCGAGATGGCGGAGAGTCTTCGTTTTTACGAGGAGCAGCTGCGCATGGTGGAGCTGCCAAGTGGTGGTTTGCGTGGCCTCAAAGGAGACAAAGGCGGGAAAGACGGCAAAGGCGCGAAAGGAGGAAAAGCCGGCGGTGCCAAGGACAAGTCCCAGATTGTCTGCTGGTACTGCGAGAAGAAAGGGCACTATCAAGAAGAGTGCCGCCAGAGGATCGCAGATGAGAAGAAGCAGGGCAAAGGCGACAAGAGCAACAAGCCCAAGGGCAAAGGCCAGGGCGACAAAGACAAAGGAAAGGGCAAAGAGAAAGGCAAAGGCAAGCATGGCAAGGATAAGGGCAAGGACAAGAAGACCAAGAAGCAGCACGCCCGTGCTGTAGCGGATGGCGAAGCAGAAGAGGAGCCGGAGGGAGAGACTGTGATGGCCCTTCGCGCTTCTGGCGAGTTGATTCCGGTTGATGCCCGCGGTGGCGTCTTGAGGACGACTCCTTCGACACCTGAGGTGCCTGCTGCGGCGCACCGAGTGACCGTTGAGCACAGAGTGTGCTTAGTTGGCATTGAGTCGCAAGATAGCTACTGGCTAGTGGATAGCGGTGCTACTTCTCATTGCATGTCGGTCTCCTGCTTCGAGAAGTATGAAGTCCTTCGCACTTATGATTTTAAGCCCACGCTGTCGAATGCCTCCAACGACATGATTGAAGTGTTGAAGGTGTGTGACGTTCGCGTTCGTTTTGGGAAGCTTGTGGTGGTGCTAGAGCATTGCTTGATCACGAACCTAGATTTCAATGTCTTGTCACCGTTTGTGGCTTGGCAGAGAGGATGGCACACCATGCTCACCAACACACCTCATATTTTCAACAAGAAGAACAAGAAACGCATTCGGTTGACTGTCAAGGATCGCGCTTGGTACGCGGTTGCTGCTTTGAAGGATTCTGGGGATAAGATGGAGGTTGATGCTTTGAAGCCCTCGTCGTCCCCGAAAGCAACGGAAAAGCCTGAAACCACGAAACCCCCGAAAGCCACGGAAAAGCCTGAAACCGCGAAACCCCCGAAAGCCACGAAAGCCCAGAAAGCCCAGAAAGCTCAGGAGCAAAGGTCTTTGGAGTCTGTGAAGAGCCTAGAGTACACGCCTTTTAAGTTTCTGCTGAGGAGCTTGAGGACGCACGGTGGTAGTGCCGTTTCGGTCTGTGAGGGTGCTGCTCTGGAGTCTCTTGAACGCTGTGAGCTTGACCGCTTTGGCTGTGGTAGCAGAAGTGGCAAGAAAGATTCTGAGGCTCAGCCGTCGTGGACCGCTGGGTCGATGATGATAAGTGTTGTGAGCTTGTGGTGCATGGCTTGCGTTGGCGTGCTGTGCTCCCTGTGGACCTTAGTGAGTGAGTGTGCTTGCGAGGTTTCAGGGTTAGGGTTTCTTCAGGATTTGCGAGGCGGTTCCCTGCGGAGGCTGCAAGGTAGTGCAGTGCGTGTCGTGAGGGAGTGTGCGTGCAAGGTTTCAGGGTTAGGGTTTTGTCAGGATTTGCAAGGCGGTTCCTCGTGTAGGCTGCAAGGCAGTGAGTGCGCGAGGTCAGTACGGCGTAAGCTGCAAGGCAGTGAGTGCGCGAGGTCTGTGCAAGGTGGTTTCAAGTGGAGACTGCAAGGGTGCGCAAGGGTCGTGCATCGTAGTTTGGTGCTCAAGCTTCTGTTTTTCACGCTCCTCGTTTTGTGCGATGGGGCGTCGACGAAAGAAGCAGCCGGAGCCCCCGGTATCCTCGACGGACGAGGAAGAAAGGTCGTCGCAGGCGGCAATTATGGCTCAGAGGATGGCGGATCTCACCGCTATGAAGAGCGCTGCGTCTGCCCGACGATCCGATATGGTGACGGTCGCATCGGTGATAGAAAGCACGGCTCGAGAGGAAAGCGAGCGGCAAATGATGGAGGAGCACGACGAGCTCACCAAAATTTCTCGCGAGTGGCACAAAATGGCAGTGCCTTCACAGCCAAAATCGCCACAGCAGAAATCACCGCTGCCGTCAAAGCTGGAGGAAGAAGAGGAAGAAGGCTGGGGCAAATGGCGCCCCGAGTCTGGTGTGGCCACGGACGTTGCCGAGGCCCTGGATGCTGCAGAGAAATCCGTCGAGAAAGTGCCCAAGCGCAAGAAGAAGCGGGCATCTCGTGCGACAAAGGAAGCCACGAAGGCCTTGAAGGAGGTCCGTGGTGCGGCAAAGAAGGCCACGAAGGCCTTGAAGGAGGCTGCAGCAGCCGAGGAAGCCGAGGCGGACACTGTGGACCCTACTTTTCTGAATCCACATTTGTTTGTCGCGCCCACCTCGAAGAAGAAGGCCCGGAAGCCCGAGCGGAAGCCAGCGGATGGTGGTCCAGTGACGATGGGCTACAATCGCCAGCTGATGCAGGTGGTGCGGACGGAGAAGAAGGTCGTGAAGGCCAAGCGGCTTGTGAGAAAGAAGCAGCACGCCCGTGCTGTAGCGAAGGGCAAGGCGCTTGCCGAAGGTGCCCTGGAATGGGTGCAAAGCCGCTTGGACGAAAGATCCGAAGGACGGCCGGCCCAGGAGCCGGAGCAGGGTGCAGTGGACCTCCTTGTGGCAGTGGGGACTGCGGAAACCACGGTCGATGCCCAAGAAGCTGTTCCTGTGCCTGCGAAGAAAAAGCGGAAGAAGAAGAAGGCCGCTGTCGAAGCGGTTGTGGACGCCGCTGCCGAAGCGGTTGTGGAAGCCGCGGCCGAGGCTGTGGTGGAAGAGGTGGCACCAGCTGCTGCCGAGGAGGAGGTGCCGATGACACCGGCGCCCTCAGATCCACGTGGAAAGCCTCGTTTGGCTCCAAAGCCAAAGACAGTGACCAGGCCGGCTGTGACCTTGAAGCCGGCCGTTATTGTGATTCCGGATGGGCCACCGCCGCCCAAAGTGAAACCGTCCAGGTCGCCGGCCAAAGTTTCTCCCTCGCCACCGAAGCCTTCGAAAAGAGCCGTGCCAGCGGCACCGGAGACCCCTGGAGTGGATCCTGCTTTGGTGCCAGTGAAGGCGATGCCAGTGAGGCCGGTGGCGCCTCCGAAGATGGTGCCTGTGAAGGCTATGCCGGCCTTGCCAGCGCCAGCAGCGCCAGCAGTGCCGCTGCCGCCGTTACCGCCCCCGCCGTTGGGGTACCAAGGATCGTTTTTGCTGGGACCGCAGCCGCCTCTGGGATACCACAGATCGCTTTTGCTGCAAGCCCCGCCGACCGATCCAAAGAGCAAGGCACCGATCCGCCCAACACAACGGGTACTCGGTGGTTCGTATGGCCCTCCAGACCAAGGGTCAACGCAACATGGACGCGGCTCCAAGAGGCGCTCCCGCTCTGTCTCTATCTGAGACCTACCGTGCGACCAACCGCAGGGTGCAAAAAGATACGTTTTAAGAGGAAGTGGAAGCGATCGTCTGTGAGAGTAGGTTGCTTTGAGTGTGGTGAGTGTCCGGGTGTGCTCGGTAGAAAGGGTGAAGTTCTGAGGTTGCAGCGCTATAGGGTTTTACGGGTTTTTGGGAAGGGTTTTGCAAGTGAGTGTGAGGCCCAGACCCCCACAGAAGCCTGGAGGCCCAGTGACGTGCTGCAAGTGTTTTGCGAGGGTTTTGTGAGAAAGGCTCAGGCTCTACGTAAAGCCTTGGGGCCCTCTGTGCGAGTGTGTCTGCCAGGGTACGTGCAAGAAGTCCCGAGAGCCCAAGCCCCCAAAACGTCCAAAGTCACCGAGGCACCGAGAGTCAGCAAAGCACCGAAAGTCCCCGAATCGCCGAAAGCCGAAGCCCCGCGAGCCAGCAAAGCACCGAAAGCCCCCGAAGCACCGCGAGCCAGCAAAGCACCGAGAGCCTCTGAAGCCGTGGAGTGTTTTGTGCTGGTTGGTGTGCGGCGTCTGCGGTCCTTGTGCTGTTGTGGCTTGGAGCGTGTGCGTGGCTTGTGGTTGTGTTGTGCTTGTGGCTGGGATGACCTAAGGTCGGAGCCTTTGAAGGTGAAAGGTGGCTGTGATGAGAAAGTGTCTGAGCCGCCACACCGTTTGTGCATGATGCGTGGACTTCCGGTGGAAGTGACGATTTCCGATGAAGAGTTGATTCCGGATGGTGATCCACCAAGACAGGCGGAACCCGACCAAGCCTCAGCTCCAGCACCGGTTGTTGAAGCCGAGCCTGCTGCTGAAGATGCTGGGGATATTTCTGAAGAAGGGGAACTTCATGTTCCACTGGAGGATAAAGAGTATCAGGAGCACGTTGCTCGGGGCCATCAGCCCTATCTGCCTTCGTGTTCTTTGTGTGTGTCCAGTCGAGGAGTGATTCCAGCGCGAAGGCGCAAAGATCCTTCAATTCCGCAAGCAAGCTTCTTAAGCGACTTCTTGTTCTTTACGAAAGACCTGAGAGTGTGCATTGTGGTGCACGAGCTTAGCGGATATTGTTTCGCTGTGCCCTACCCCACAGGAGGTGATCCAGGGCATGTTGCACGGTGTATAAACGCCGAGCTGGCCGCCGCAGGTATTCAAGGTCAGCATGTTGTGCTGAGGATGGATAATGAAGCGTCTCTGATCTCGCTTTGGAACAAGGTGGGAAAAGACCGCTCATACCCAGGCCTCTCGTTGCACATAGACGCGGTGCCGAAAGGACGGCCGCAGTCGAAAGGGCTTGTGGAGGTAGGTGTGCGACACTTGAAGGAAGCCTTCTGGGTGAATTGGTTGACGCTAGAAACTACGCTGGAGAAGAAGCTCCGGCTGGGTGGTTTGTTGTACAAGGAAGCTTTGAGATATGTTGCTAGGACAAGGAACCTGCATGCGACCTCGAAGTCGCAAACCACGCCAATTGAAAGGCTGAGACGCCAACATCTTCCAGTAACGAAGACGTTTCCTTTTGGGTGCAAGGGTTTTGCCAAACCTGCGAAGCAGAAGCCTGAGAATCGAGGCCGCCGCCTCATCCCGTGTATGTACCTAGGGCCTGCTAAGCCCAATGGTGGAGGAGTGCGTGTGCTCCCTCTTGATCGGCCTGATGAGGTCGAGGTGATGTCGGCCTTTCGGCCGGACCAGCCTTACCTGTATCCTGAGGAGTTGGTGGTACAAGCCGCTGATTCGGGTGCCCCTTCTAGGCAAGACAACGTTTTAGAGCGTCCTGTTTCCTTAGACCTGAAGCCCCCCGAAGCCTTTCAGCCTGGAGAGCCTAAGGGTAATCTAGTTGAGAGGGGGAGTGCGGAGCCGGAGGCTCCAGCTGAGCTCTTGGAGGATGAGCTTATGGACTATGATCCTTCTCCAGTTGAGGAGGAAGAGGTACTCCCTGAAGGTCCCCCTGCAGGAGAGAACGAGGCCCCACCTTTGTACGATGTGGACATGCAGCCGGCCGACGATGATGATCCCATGGAGGTGGCGATCAGCTGGCTGGAGGACCATGCTTTGTACTCCATGTGTTCTAGACCTGAGGTTGTGTTCGCGGCAAAGGACGCTAAAGGGTCTAGGGCGGCCAAGTTGGAGTTTACTTTGAAGTTTGGAGGGTCCAAGGTGAAGGTTGAGGTTCCTTCTGGGGCTGCTGATGAGTATACTGGGGAGGTTCTTGAGGAGAAGAAACTTGGGGAAGGGATGCGTCTTGAAATGGAGGAACTGGACCACTTTGGTGTGTGCCAGGTTGTGTCTGAGAAGGAGGCGTTTCGCCTTGTGCGGGAAGCTAAGAGGAGAGTGCTTTCCACCAGGTGGGTGTTGCACTACAAGGACGGGCACAAGCGTGTGCGCTGCCGTTTGGTTGTGCGTGACTTTAAAGGGCCCACCTCTGCTTTAGCTGATGGCATCTATTCTCCTACTACTACCTTAGAGTCTGTGAGGTGTCTGTTGGGGATGTATGCGCATTTCGGAGGGAAGGTGATTTCGGGAGATATTTCTGTGGCCTTCATGCAGGCTAAGCTGTTTTCTACTGAGGTGGTGAAGCTGCCGGAGAACTGTAGGACAGTGTCAGGTGAACGTGTGCATTGTCTGCTGAAGCGTGCCATGAATGGTTTGCGGATTGGGCCTTTGGCTTGGTTTCGTGAGCTAGGAGAAACACTGAGAAAACTTGGTTTCTTTGTTACTGCCGACAGCACTGTGTATCGCAAGGTGATCAAGGAGAAAGGCAAGGATGCCATTGTGTTGGTGTTGGCCTATGTAGATGACATCTTGGTTTTCAGCACGGTTGCGAGTGTAGCTGAGAAAGTGTTTGAGGAACTGAGTAAAGTGTTCAAGATGAAGCGCACGGGAACGCTTCAACCGGGAGAGAAATCGGTGATCTCCTTCCTTGGGAGAAACATTTATCAGAGGAAGACCGGAGACTTGTACTTCGGACTCAAACCCGGGATGCTCCATAGCTGTGCGGAAGAGTATCAAATCACGAAGGGAGCGAAACTCCCCAAGCTTGAGCGTTTGTGGACCAGTCTGGAATCCACCCCGATCACGCATGAGGCCTATCAGCGCTACCGGCGCGTGTTGGGCAAACTGTCGTGGCTAGCTTTGACAAGAGCTGATTTGCAGTTTGTTGTAGGTTTTCTGGCCCGGAGCCAGAGCAACCCAGACTCCAGGAGTGAAGCGTGTATTCGAGCTGTGCTGCGTTGGATTCTCACGCTTGGGAATCGGGTTCAGCGGATCCCGGCACAGTGGGTGAACTATCGCCCTTCGGAAAGTACGCGTGTGATCGATTGTTTCTGTGATGCTAGCTGGAATTTGCCCTCTGTGAGTGGGGCGATTATCTGCTGGCAGTGCAACCTGCTGAAGAGTTTTAGCCGTAAACAGACGGTTGTGGCCCTGAGCAGTGCCGAGGCTGAATTGAGTGCTTTGGTAGAGACTGTGAAAGAGGCTTTGTTTGCAGGGTTGCTTCAACAGTCGTTTTTGGAGGGATTGCCTGAGGATGATACCGGAAGCTTTTGGATCCGGATTTGTACCGATTCTGAGTCGGCAAAGGCGATTGCTTCAATGGAGGGACTCTTGAGAAGGGTTCGTCACCTGGAGTTGCGGTGTGCTTTCCTGCAGCAGATGGTTCAGTCGGGGAGAGTGATCCTCGAGTTTGTGGCCGGAGCATATAATGCCTCCGACGGCCTGACCAAGAGTATGGTCTTTCAGGAGCAGCTGGACAACCTCTACGAGGTAACCGGTTTGGTTTCTTTTGAAGACGAGTTGGGTGAGTTTGAGCTGGAACGCCTGACTGCAGAAGAGCCGGTAAACCGTTCTTTTGTTCCTGAGGAGTACGTTTCACTGTGTGAAGCTGTGGCGAAGAACCAGGTCACCTTTGTGGTCGTTGAACTGTTCTGCCAGGAAGAAAGTGCCTTACAGAAGGCATGTGAGAAGCTTGAGATTCCCTATGTGGGTGTCACTGAAAAGCTTGACTTTTGTTCTGAGCAGACGCAGTGTTTTCTGAAGGAGTTGTTTTCTGTGTTGAGTTGTGGCTTGAAGACGAAGATCTACTGCCATATCTCCACTCCCTGTACCACTGGGTGTCGTTTGCGTTACCGTGGGTGGCGCAAGTACAGTCAAGAGAAGTGGGAAGAGAAGAAGAAGTTGCATCAGCGTGCTTGGGAACTTCTTGAAGGTTTGTTGAAACCGGTTGCTCGGAGTGAACGCTTGTTGTTGACTCAAGAGTGGCCTCTGCAGAACGACCTCTGGAAGGACCCGCGGTATCTTCAGGTTGCTTCAGAATTGGGGCTTTCTGAGGGTATTGTGGTAGACCGCTGTGCGTACGACTGTGTGTTTAAACGGTGGTACTTTGCCACGAACAGTAAACGCTGGGTCAAAGTGTTTCCTAAAAGGGAATGTGACCAGGTGCATGAACATGTACAGGTGGAATTAAAAGATTCAGGGTTCTATCCTGAAAAGCTAGGTCTAGAGCTTGTAAAGTGTGCTCAAAAGACACTAGGTGCCGCATCAGTCCAAGAGGGGGTGTCGGACAAGCCTACGGGCTGCTTCTGCGAAGCGTGCGAGAGAAAATCCCATTTGGCTCAAGGTCTGGCTCGAGTGACCGCAGTGGTCGGAGAAGTAGTTGTCTGCAATCAGTCCTGGGCTCTAACTGTGTGCTGAAGAGACCCCAAACAGGTGAATCCCAGGCTTTGTAGCTGTGCTTCTTCGGGCCATCACTCCCACTTGCCTGTTCCCACCGGTAAGGGTTCAGCCCTCGGGGGACCAATCCACCTCACGAAGGGGATACGTCCACCCAAGGGACTTGCCAGCTCCCACCGGAAAGGGCTCGGCCCTCGGGGGAACTGTCCACCGCGCCAAGGGGGTACGTCCCCCTGTGGTGGGTGGTAGAGCAACGCCAGACGCGGACCCACCCTACGAGGGGGGACATTGTGGCTCAAGTTTGGGGTGCTCGCCCTTCTGTCTTCACGGTCAAAGGCCACGGCTTTTCGAGGGTTTTCCTTGGTGCAGGGACACTAAGCACCCAGGGCCGGGCCAAGCTGGTGAGCAGTCTGGAGCGGGTGGCAGTCTCTACGCTGCGAGCTCACCCCAGGCAAACTTGAGCAAGCACCCAGTCGGTGCCCCTGGACTTACTGCATGAGACCAGAGACAACTGTGTTAGTCGTTTGCTTTCACTACGTGCGGCCATGCATGCAGTGCACTCCTGGGACCATGCCTACCTGGGCAGGAGAACAGATGGAGGCAGGTCTTTACCGACAAGCAACGAGAAGGTTAGGATTGCCTACATGTGTGGTGTGGGTAAGTGACGGCAAGCGTGAGGACCACCAAGGTGGTGGAGGCTCCTCCAGGTGGTTTCCCTTGGCGGCTTTGGTAGGGTTTAGGGTTGTTTTTAGGGCGGCGGTGGGCCTTGTAGTGAGCCGCCAATACAGGAGCTTGCATTCTGGACATGCAGGAAGATCATCTCACCAGCCTCGAGGTGATCTCCCTTTTTAGCTCCCTTAGCCTCGGTCATCCGCTTGAGGGCCTTGCAGTACGCCTTCAAGCTTGGTTGGGCCGAACCTGTCTGCGGGCAGGTGTCACATTTGCAGGAGTTACTGCGGGCTCTTGCGTCCCTGTGCTTGGCGTCGAGCTGAGCCAAGTATTTGGGATTTTCCTTAGTCCACTCCTTTTCAGGGTGGCATGGCAAGTGCGGCTAGGCGCTTGCTTCTTTATTGGCAGCAGGTTCCCAGGCCTGTCCAGACCGTGGGTCCTGCCTGAGCTGCAACCCGAGCAAGGGTGATGGGTCAGCTGGTGCGGCGTGGTCCCCGCGCTTGATGAGGGGAGCGTCGACTCCTGCGCGTTTGTGCATAGTAAGGGGTGCGTTTGCCCTCGCGTTCATTGAGAGGGTTTAGTGCCGGCTGACTTTTTCGCCTTGGTTTTGGTTTCAGCTGCCGAGGGTAGACGGTTGGCTAAGGTCGCCTTGTGAGCGTGAACAGGCCCGCGCCGGGGGCCAGTACCCAACCGCAGTGCAGAGGCAGTGCGCGCTCACTGTCTCTGCATAGACCCTCTCAGTTTTGGCCTGGCCTTGGTTTGGGCCTCGCCTTTTCAGTGCAAACACCGCTTGCACAGCTCTGTGAGTTAGGCGCGGATCGTGCAGAGCCTCGCGGCGGATCCCTCCGAGTTGAGGTTTCTCTCGGCAGACAGGGGGCCAGTGGTCACTCTGCTGCTCGAGCCTTCTAGCCAAGGCAGTTTGCTTCCACTGCCCGTTACTGGGGTGGAGTTGGCTGGCAGAGGTAGCCGAGTGCCCAGAGCTGCTGCGGCATGGGTGCTCTGGCCCTTGTTAGTAAGAGCGAGAACGCAAGGGCCACCTCAGTTGCCGCCCAGCTTCCAACCCAAGCTCGTGAGTCTTAGGTTCTCTGCTCCAAGCCTTGGGGGGTTCTCCTCCCTACCGAGCAGCGGGGCACGGCCAGCTCACCTAAAGCTCTTCACAACTAGGGGGTCTGGCCCACCCTGGAGAAAGCGGCCCTTGTTGGTCTTGGTTCTCCCTGGGAGGGACTGGCTTCCTAGAACCTCCCAAGTGGTGGGAGGGAAAGGGCCTACAGGCTGAGTGAGCTGCTTCTTCAACCTCACTGGCAGGGACCGGGAGGTAGGACCTGTGTTAGGACCTGAAGTAGTTCCCTCCGCGTACCTCACCAGCAAGAACTGGGAGGTCGGGGGTCCTAGAGAGTAGGACCTAGCCTGAGCGTTCCTTAACACAAGGAAGCTGCTTCTTTGGCTGTCAGAGTACAGCTTTCAGACTTGCCCTCACGGGCCGCGACTCTGTGCGCAAGACCGAGAAAATCCCATTTGGTTTGCGGCTCAAGCTGTTGTGGTTCAAACTGGCGAGTGGACGCTTGTTGCCGTCGTGGCTGGGTTTCTGAGGCCGTAACTAAGGGTGGGCCCTCAAGAGACCTCAAAACCAATCTCTGTGTTTCCTCGTAGGCGGGCTGACCCGCACGGGCGCGCAGGGGTAGCGGCAGTTCCAGGGAGAGCCCTGAAGTGCATTAGAGTAGCGCCATAGAGCCGCAACACTTGAAACTGCTTGCAAACTCTTCTTGCAGCTTGTGAACCAATCCTTGTTTTCTTGTGCAGAATTTTCTTGGATTTGGGCCTTGCAAAATTGCCCGTTTACTTGTTGCAAAAGTACAGTTGAGGAGTTTTTCTTGCAGGCTTCTTGAAAGGAGGCCATCGCAGAGCGCGCAGGCCCACACAGGGAAGTGATGCCAGTCAAGATGTCCAGGCATTACACCGTCTGTGGCTGCGGATCGTGGGTGTGGACGGATCGGATCGGCCCTCACAGGCCATGTTGCCAGCATTGTGGCAAACGCTGGCCACAGAAAGGACCAAAGCAGGGAACGACGCAGGATCCGCAATGGGGTCCGTCTGTGAGAGTGTGGAGGTCTCCCGCTGCTGCACAGCAGCCCGAGTCCAAGACGCCGAGACCCCCGCGCCAGAACCAAGCGCAGAGGGCATTGACAACCATCTGGGAATCCTTGCCTGAGCACGCGCGCCAGCAGATTGAGGAGGCGGGGTGGAGACCTAAGATCCCTCAGCCCCCGCCAGGCCTATTCAGGCAAACCAAAGGAGGTGCAGGCAAAGGCAAGGGTGCAGTTGGAACAGCGGAAGTCCGGGATGAGGCTGCTCAGGCTGAGGCTGCTCGGTCCCTGTTTGCCTCGGTGAGCGAAGAGCAGCGTGAGCTTCTATGTAAGCTTGGCATCCAAGAGCCCGAGGTGCAGCCTCCGGACCTTGCTTCATTGTGTAAGCAACACATCCGTGCCTTGCCAGCTGACATCCAGAAGCTGCTGGAAGACCCTCCTGAGCGGCCACCCACGCCTCAGGAGGTCATGAGCGAAACAAGCAAAAAATTTAAAATTGCCACTGCAGAATTGAGAGACCTTATTTTCCGCAAAGCTGCCTTGCAAGTGCGTCTTGATAAGCATAAAGAGCTGTACTCCACCATGTTGTCAGACATGAAGTCCATCAATGAATCCTTGGAGGAGCGACAAAAGCTGGTGGCTACCTTGCAAGGGGAATTGCAATCCTCGGTTGCTGGGGTCCCGGCCCCTGAGGCTTTGCCTGAGGCAGCAGAGGCTCTTGCCAAGCAGGTTGAGGCCATGGATGTTGATCAGCTTGACGACTACCGGCAGCGCCTTGTTGAAGCCATTGATGAAGCTGTAAAGCGCAGGCGCGTGGATGCACCGGCGCAGAAGGCAGCGCCGACAAGCCCTCCTCCAGCTGGGCCAAGCCAGCAGGAGGCCGCAAAGGAGGATGACAGGGAGAAGGGCAAAACCAGGTCCCGCAGCAGGGGCCGCAGTGCGCAGCAGGGTTAGGGGTCGGGGATTAGGGTTCTTGACTTCGGCGTTTCTCGGGTTGTTTCTTCGCTTTTCGGTCATAGCCGTACTTACCTTGTTGGTGGATGCAGCGTGGAGCCAGCTCAGGAATCAGGTCGCGGCGCGGCTCTTGCGTCCCAGCCTCTGGAAAAGCTTTTGGTTGCTTGCACCTTGCAGTCGGATCAGTCCGTTGTGCGGCCACCTCAGCTCTGCCCAGTGCTTATGTTCAGCCAAGCAGAGTGTTGCCCCATCTGTGCTGTCACGCTGTGCCGAGAGCAGCCTTGTCCAAAGTTCCAGGAGTTCCAGTTTGATGCTAGTTGTGGGTCGGTGTGTGCATTGTGCCTCCGGGCGTCAGGCCGCGTGCGCAGTGGCGTATGGACACCGGCCGAGCGCAGTCTTGGGTGCGCAGGCCAGCCAGAGCCCTCTGTGGTGCAGGGGTGGTTTGTTGGGGTTTCGGAGATGGGATTGGGAGCGTTAGAAGGGGCGTTGCAGTTTGCATGTCAGGATGTGTGTTGTGCATGCTGCCACGTGCCCCTAACGAGACAATCTTCCTTGACTGAGCTTTCCTTGCCACCTTTGTGCCAGCATTGTTTCCCGCGAGGTGGCACCACCTGTAGGCTGAAAAAACGTGCCATTCTTGATCCTTATGTGCTTTCAGGTCAACCTGTGCACAGGGTGTTAGAATACCGAGTGCAGGCAAGTGGGTGCCGCGTCAGGCTGGTTTCGAGCAATGCTTGTTTAACGGCAGACTCGGGACCCTTTTGGCAGTGCTTGAGCAAAGAGTTTGACATGGTTTTAATTCCGAGCCCTAACCTGTGCGCTTTTCCCAGAGCTGAGGGCCCGAACCCCAATTTGCAGTTGCCAGGCCTGTGTGAGGTCGATTTGGGCAGCAGGTTGGATGCGAGTTTTGACCCGAACATTGGGATTGCCTTGGATGAGGGCTGGGACCTCAGCTCCTCGAAGGGGTGTGAGATTCCCTCAATCACCCGTGGCCTCGAGGAGGAGACAACCACGAGTGAGGTTTCATTTCCTTGCCCGAACCCGCGTGCTTCCCCTCCACCTGAGGGCCCTAACCCCAATTTCTGTTCGGCTGGGAGTGTGCCGGAGTCTTTATCAGCTGATGGCCAACTTGAGCAATTTTCTCCAATACAGCCCCTGGGTCTACAGGGAGCCCCCAGGACCCCCATGGCGGTGGAGGTCTTTACCAGGAGGGGGAGTCTTCATCAGGAGGTGGGGGGGCCGCTGGCCCGGGGTCCTGGGGGACCGAGTGTGATGCCAAGCAATGATGGCTGTCTTGCATTTATCCCCAGCCCTGACCCGTGTGCTCTCCCTCTTGCTGAGGGCCCTAACCCACCAGTGCGCCGGACCGTTGATTATCAACTTCCGGCCAGCTCTATCCGAGATCGGTGTGTGTCAATGAACAGTTGGATCACTGCATCTTCGGAGCCTGTGTGGCATGTTTGCAAGCCCAAGTGCGGGCTCAATTCCCTCCCGAACCCGTGCGCATCCCCTCCTGCTGAGGTCCCTAACCCCAATTTGACCAGCGAGGCCCTGCAGGAGCAACTCAGAGGTCTTGAGGCGGATGGTTGGTGCATTGGATGTGGCCAATCACCGGTCGTAGGGTGTAGTTCGAACCAGGAGGTTAAAAATTTTGTGCAGGCATGCTGCCACGTACACTTGAATGCGCCTTGTGACGAAATCCTCACTGCTCTGTCTGATGTCTTGAACTACTGCCCGAGGTGCTTATGCAAGTGGGAGGCCAAGGTCCAAACAACGTGCAAGCAGCCCAAGGATCTGGTAGCATTGTCGGGTCCTTCATACTTTTTTGATTGCGCTGAGGCCCCGGAGCCTGATGAACTTACTGATGTCACCAGTGTGCCGCTACATGCACAGGTTCTGCAAACACATGTTGGGGCTGTTTCCTGTAATATATTGCAGGGCAAAATTCCAGCTTCGCGCCGGACCCGGCGCCGGCACAACCGAAGGCTCCGTCTAAACCCCGATGTGCGCCCTGTTGGCAGCATTCGGGCGACCTGCCAATCTGCTTTGCATTCCTCCTCAAATGGCCATTTTGGCCTTACTGTAGACCCTCCCGAACCCATTCTTCCTGCCCTCTGTGTGGCAGGGTCTACAGTCATAAATCACTTTTTGGGGCATCCCCAGCACCCTTGTATGATGTCCGAGGAGCGCCTCCCGGACACTGCTAGTCGCGACCCGCTGGGCCAGGGTCCGGATGATGATAGATCGCAAAACTTGTTGGATCCCAGCCCGGCACGCGACACTCAGCAGTCGCGGGAATTTTGCAAGGTGCAGCCCGAAGGGCCGGAGAAACATGAGATGCAACCCGATGTGCGCCCCGGTGGCTGCACTCGGGAGCGTGCAAACTGTGGCGACTCGCGTGATGCCATTAGCACCACGACCTTCAAAAGCTCCAGCAAACATTCACTTTGGAGTGACGTCAAAATTGGCCTTGCAAATGCTGATGAGCCGGCCGTTTTAGAGGCGATCTCCCGGTTGGAAGACACAGGCTTGCTGCAACAGCAAACTTTCGAATGGAACGCCGCCGAGCTGGTCATGGATTCACTTCATGGAGAATGTGGCCCAGCGGCAAAATGGGCCGTGGAGGACGTTTTGGCAAACTTGAAGTGCCGCCCCAGCAGACAACCGGTTCGCATCACATGTCTTAATGTCACCAAATGGCGTAAAGAGCTGGCTATTTGGATTGCGAATTTAAGCCCGGACCTCGCCCTCCTTCAAGAGACCCACCTTGATGCTAAAGATGTCAGCCTTCTTGCTGCCCATGCTGGGATGTTCGGGTATGAGGTCTTTCAGTGCCCGGCTGTGGCCACGGGCAAAGGGGGCAACACCGGGGGATTGGCAATCTTGCACCGGAGACACCTCGATGTGTCACAAGTCACGAGCCACCTCGTTGAAGGTAATGGTTACCAAGCCGCCATGTTCAGGGTAAAAGGCTTTGATCTTTACGTTGTCAACGTGTACTTGAAATCAGGCGAGGGATTCCAGAGCAGCACCAATGCCGGCATCATTGCATCGCTTCTTTCCTTTGTTCGATCCGTCAGAGGTGCCTTTGCGATTTTGGGTGACTTTAATGAGGACTTTGAAACCCTAAGTTCCACCCATATTGGGGAGGAGGCGCGTGCGGTGTGGGTCGGACCAGGCACGTCCACCTGTTCTGGCGGAGGCCAAATTGATTTTGGTTTAATTTCGAATAGCCTGGCCACTTGTGCAGCGGTGCAGCTGGACTGGAACACCCCGTCAAGGCCGCATGCAGCTTTGCATTGGCAGCTTGATGTTGCCCTGTTGCATCAAAAAATGCCGCAACTCAAGGGTTTCAAGCCTGCGCAGCTCGATTCGCAGCCTTTTCAGCTAAGCACCGACAGGCCAGAGGTCACCATCTTAGATGAGCAGGTTACCGACGAATTGACACTTGATTTTGCGGCTTTAAGCTGTGCTGTTGAAATGTCCGTTTATGGCCAGGCTCAGGGAAGAGGAGCCAACATTCTTTTGCATCGCGCGCCATTGCCTGTGCAGGGCGCTCCCAACGCTGGTTGGGGAGGTAAGGCTTCGGCTTTCTGGTGCAGATTCTTAGGTTGGATCAAAACTGTGCGCAACTCGGGTTGGCATGTGAGTGGTTTCGGGCAGCAAGCAGGGGACCAGCTCAAAGATGTATGGTATGGTGATGCGACCTCATTACAGGATTTTGCCAGCGCGCTTGCAATTGCCAGTCAACATTACGACCCTGCGGCTCTCCTTGCATTGGAACCTGTAGCCACCGCGCAACACAGGCATCACACCGAGGCTTTTAAGCAGGCTAACACTAAACAATACACCAAGTGGCTGAGTGCTGCCTTGGTAAAAGGTATGAAGCCTTTGTACAAATGCCTCAAAAGTATGGAATCCCCTTGTGATAGACCCTTTCGAAATCTTTCATTGCAAGATAGAGTGTACCAAAGATGGAAGCAGTGGCACGACATTTGGTGCCAGCCGGTCACTACGGACCCGCATTTGTTGGCAGAGGTCAAAGCCAGAGCCATCGATCAAGCCAAGCATTTGCCGCCCATAAATTTTGAGAAGGCTGTAAAACTTTTCAAAAAGTTTCCAGCGAAGGCTCCTGGGGCCGACGGCTGGACAGCACAGATGCTAAACAACTTGAGCGAAGAGGCAGTCCGGGCTGTTATTGACTTCATGCACGCTTGCGAGGCTAGTGCAGAGTGGCCAGCACAGTTTGCCATTTCCTTGATAGCATGCCTGCCCAAAAACACACTCCGCGAGAGGCCAATAGCCTTGCTCCATGTGCTTTACCGCTCATATGTGCGCCTCCGTTTCTCCTTGATAAACCAGTGGCAGCAGGAGTATGCTAATCAATGCCACTGGGACCGCTCCCTGCCGGGAGGAGCCGTACTTGACGTCGCATTGGGGAGACTGGTCCGGGGGGAGTGTACTCGGCATAGCCGGTTACACATGGTAACGCTCTTTTTAGATTTAGAGACCTTCTTCGATCGTTGCCGGTTCGATGAAATGTTCCGAACGGGACTCAAGTTGGGCTACCCGCCCATCATATTACACCAGGCCTATCTGGTTTACAGTGGAGCCAGATATCTACAGGCCGAAGGCACGGTCGCACCGGTCATCAAGGCCAATACCGGACTCCTGCCAGGATGCCCTGCGGCACCCTCGATAGCGAAACTCATCATGCATGATGTTGCGGCTGAGCTTAGTGTCAAACCAGGAACGTCCAACTTGGATGTTTGGATAGATGATCTTAGTCTTGATACGGTTACCGCAGCTCCCAAGCAAACTGCTAGCATTGCTTTGCGCTTGTTCCGAGGTCTTCGCAGTTCCCTGGAGTCCAGGGGCGCACAAGTTGCCATCAGCAAAACTTCCTTCGTTGCCACGTCGTCTGAGGCTTGCAAGGCCTTGAAGGCAATCTGCCAATCGGATGATCCGGCCATTAAAAATTTCGCCCGCGACCTAGGGGTCACTTCCGGGGGCACTAGAAGACGGCTGTTAGGCTTAGCGGCAACCAGACAGGCCAAGGCACAAGCCCGTAATAAAAAACTTTGTAGTCTCAGGGTGCCCTTTGTGTCTCATAAGATTAGGGTGGTCAAAGCGTCAATCATGTCAGCGGGCCTCTGGGGACACCAGGCCCTTGGGGTGAGCCCCAAGAGGCGCAAGTACTACCGCGCCATTTGCAGCAAACATGCTGGTCGACAAAAACTAGGATCGGTTGATCTGACTTTTGCCTTGAATCATGCCAAATGCGAAGACCCGACTTTCACCATCATGCGGCAGCATATTAGGGCTGTTTTCCGTGTCTTTAAAAAGTGGCATCGTGAGGATGGGCAAAAATTCGCCAGCACTTGGAAAAGCATATGGAATCACTTGTCCAAAGCAAAAGACCCTTGGAAGAGAGTCACCGGACCAATTGCTGCCACCCAAGCGTATTTGATTGAGTTGGGAGTGGAATGCTCACAGGTGCATCTGTGGCGGCATGCCAAAGGTAACCTTCAACTCGACTGGACCAATTCTGATGTCATCCGCAGCGGCTGGGAGTGGGTGCATAAATTACTGCTACACCAGCAAGGGCTTCGCATTGCCCAGCAAGAGGGTTGTGGTTCGCTCGATCAGGGCACTGACTTCACTGTCCACCGCAAGTTGTTGAAGCGCAAACACGTGCAGAGAGCTACCCTTAGCAATTTGCATGCGGTATGGCAAGGAGCGATGGTTTCCTCAGCCAAACCAGGTTGGTGCAAGCTGTGCCAGTGTCCGCTTTCTTTGCAACATAATCTTTGGGAATGTCCGTTCATTTGCAAGCAGTTTGATGCCAAGGAGTTTTCCGAAATGAAATCCCAGTACCCTTGGCCTTCATTGTGGTTGAGAGGCCTGACTCCCCTTAGTGAAGTGCGGCATCCCAAACCTGCGATTGAGCAATGCGGCTTGCAAGTCACGGGACTATGGTCGACCCAGAGTACTTTGGAAGGCAGTCGATATGTCTTTGCTTGTGATGCTTCTGGAGGACCAGGCGGCTCGGATCAAAGGCTCCTCGTGACGACTTGGTCCATAGGAGCCTATGCCTTGGTTGATGGACAACCAAAGAGGGTTGCGAGTGCCACGTGCTTGGAGGCGGAGCCCCTGACAGTGCCTCAGGCCGAACAGCGAGCTCTTTTTGAGTTGATGCATCGTGTCACTGGCGACTTTGATGCCACAACTGATTGCAAAAGTGTCAAGCAAATCTTGGGCAAGGCCAACCCACCGCAGGAAGGTGTTGTGCCATGGGGCACGATATGGCACGAGCGCAGTCGCATCCGCTTGCATTGGGTTTCTTCACATAAAAGTGCAGCTTACTTTGAAAAGCAGGGCTGGGAGCAGTGGAGGCGCCTCATCAACGAGGACGTCGACAAACTCTGCGGGGAAAGGGCTTCTCAGCATTTCTCGATCGCGCATGCGAAGTGGCTGAAGAAATGTGATTCCGTGGTGGAACAAGTCTGCTACTCCTTAGCGCGACGTGCTGGATTCATCATTCGGCAGAGAAAGAGCCCGGATTTCCCGTGGATTTTGAATAGGGGTGCTACTGATACTGCCCCTAAGCCCCTGGTTGTCCCTAACGCCGCCTTTGTTAAGCCCAGTCATGCCAAACCCAAAAATGCAAAAAATCCGAAGTCCAAGAAGGGAGTTTCTGGTGATAAACCTGGTCCTGGCCCAAAAAATGGTAAGCCCTTGAACAAAAAACAACGCATGTTAGAAAAGTTGGCAATGCCTGAAGATCCTCTGGGTCACCAGTGGGTCAAAGGCGCTGAAGGACCTACCAACTTGACAATGAAATGCACCAAATGTGGACTGTACGTTCAGCAAATAGCTGACCCGGCAAGCTTCGACCGTCTCATGACACACCACTGCATTGGTGGTGGTGAGATTTTGAGCGAGTGGGGCATTCATGCAACACACAGTATGGTCAACATGGGTGTGCAGTGGTCTTGTTCCAAATGTGGGAGGCTGCAGCGCCCACAGTCGGCCGTTGGAGCGAAGCAGTTGCAGAAACCTTGTGATGGGAGAGCGGCTGTAAGCCAAATCGGTAAAGTGGCTCAAGGAGTGGGCAGCTCAACTTTGGATCAGTCGGGCCCTGCGGTGCCGAAAACGAAAGCTGCTACTCCTTTTGGGTCCAAGCGTGACGCTGCTGTAACTCCTGAGGGACCAAAGCAGGCCACTTTAAGCTTTGGGCAACCGGCTGTGGTTGTGACGCCAAAAAATGCTTGCAAACCCAAAGCCAAACCAAAACAAGCACAACTGACTTTCTCTTGAAAGCCGTGCAGGGCTGGTGTGCTGCTTCTGCGCCCTACGAGGCTGCATTAGCGCTACAGTCCTCGCATGGTGGTCCGTTCAGTGCGGCCAAGAGTGCAAACTAAATTGGTGAGCCTTCGTCCTTCAGCCTTGAAGATGCTTGTGACGCTATGCCTACTCACCAGACGTCTTAAGACACGCAGACTTCATTTCATGGACAAGGCAGGTCGGTGGTGTGGGCACTTGGCGTGCTCATGCGACCACCCGCTGCGCTGTGTACAGTTGGCGGTAGGCGGTAGGCTATAGCTGTATAAAGTGTACAAAGGCTGCTGTGGTAGTCTCCCAGGCTATGCTGCTTTCGCTTGACGACGAAACTCACCTTCAACTGAGGCCCAACTGTGAGGGCCCACTGTGTTTTGAGGGGCACGTGTGGTGGCTTGTGTGCATGAACCGTTGAATACGTCACTCCCACCACTGCCTCAGCTCCGTGGTCCGGCCTGGCTGGCTTGCGTGCAACAGCAAGACTTCACGGCCTCAGGGCTATGAAGTTTTGCTTCCGTAGCTAGGCTGTCAGATCCGTAGCTCTACTGGTAGCTGCTTAGCTTGTACAGTCTTGGCCTAGGAGCCGCGCTACTTCTTCGAGTGCTCGGAAAGAAAATCCCATTTGACCTTGGATGTCCTGATGTTTTCGGCATGCCTGAAGCTGTGAGGAGTGCTTTTGAGTTAGGAAGTGACTGCACGTTCGTTTCGTCTCGTTTCGTTAGTGTTTGAAGTGTTTTGCTTGGAGACAGAAAGCTGCAAGGTGTTTCACTGTCAGTCAGAGCCCGACGCGACTCCGCTTTGGCTCAAGAAAAAGACCGAGTGCTGCGCGCTCTGTTTTTCACACACCCCAGGCGCCCATGGCCCTAAAACACCATGCCGCCTCGCCGGGATCGTGCCCCGGCAGCCCCCGGCAGCCAACCGTTCTGCGAGCCGACCACGCCGCGGTCCGTCTCCAATTTCGAGCTGTCCCCCGCCTGCGTTTTGAGCACTCGGCCGAATCGCACCTCCCGTGTCGAATCGGTGCCAGCCAGCCCCGGCACGTGGTCGGAGAGGGTTTAGGATGGGTCGACACACGCGGGAAGCCTTATCCAGTTGCACCCTCCCCGAGGCGAGATGGACGCGGTAAAAAGGACCATCTGCCGGTATGTGGTAATGTACTTTCAGCACTTGCAGTAGTTGTCTAGTGCATTAAGCATGAAGACGCTTGCGAAGGCGCAACCCTGTCCGCTTACTTTTCGAAGCATTCGGGGTTGCTCGAGCACTACAGGTTGTGTCGGGGGACTGCAACTTTGCCAGTAGCACTTCCAAGCCAAAGTGCGAGTGTTGCAAGCCTTGTGAGCTTCATATTTCCTTTTAATTTCAGGGAGTTGGGAGAGTAGCTTCAAACCAAAAGCCAGCAGCTGATTTCTAAAGTCGGTGACAGACTTCCCCAAAATCGGTGACCGATTTTCCCAGCTGTGCGTGATCTTTCCACCGCCAGTTATGTTTTCCATCTGCAGCACTGCATTTGAAAACCAGTTGACAGCAACGCGTCCTGCGTGTTTTCGGGGAAATGCTTGTTTTGTTCTGCACCCTTTGGCATGACCGATGTTTTCCTCAACGTTTCCACCTGTATTTTCTGTTGTTGCGCAAGTTTGGGATACACACACCAGCGCATTCCGCATCCGAATGGAGCAACTGAATTTGGAATGGAGCAGCAAAGTTGGACTGAAATAATTGACCTGCCTGAAAACATGTTTCGTTTCCCAAGGTTTCGTTTCCAAATGGAAGCCATTTGGATGTCATGTCCAAAGCCGCCAAATTTCATTTCCAGACCGCCTGGACTGCATTACGTCAATTCCAAACCTTGTAGATGTTAAAAGCCAATGTTGGGTTTGATTTACAAACGTTTGGTTTTCTGCGTGTGTCGCCCCTTCTTTTTCAAGCCCCAAGTGAAGGATAATTTCCACAGACAGCTGTAAGCCTTGGACGTTGCAGTGTGCATTGTTTTTTCACTGGAATGTGCATTCCAGTCAAGGAACATAGTGTGCACACTAGCAGCTTGACACAGACATGCACACAGAGATGTGTAAAGACGTTCAGAGACCTAACATGATCAACCTTTACGGCAGCCTCGAAGCAAAAGTCAGCTCAAAGATCACGGTAGACTTTCACATGACTTGTTGTCATTATTTGTTGAAGCCGATGTAGCATCCATGAGAAATGGTAGGGAACGCCATGGGTGGGGTGCATTTTGGTGCATGCTCCTCGCCTCTGGTGTGGGGTGCTTTGTTGCATCGCCACGTGTGGGGTTGTACCGAGTGAGCCCGCAACGCCTCCGCCTTTCGCTGAAGAGCGTCAGCTTTTGGCAAGTTGCCAGCAATGCAGCCGATGCAGCCAAGTGAACGACAGGTTCATACCTCCAAAAAATCAACTCTACGGCCACAGCGTTTCTGGAGAAAAGAGATGCAGTAGATCGCGAGGCTGCTGTTGCCAACCTTGGTGAACAGATGACAGTAAGAGGTACGCTTTGTCTTGTGCTCGGGGGTAGAAACTTGGGCAAGACGTTGCTCAAGGAAGCAGCTATTGCCAGATGCAAAGCAAATGTGAACATGGTGTCGGTCGACATGCGGGATGCAGACATGCTGGGCAAGGATCTGATGACGGCACTCGACTTGCAACAGCAGAAATCCCTTGGGTGGGCACGTCTCTCGGTGGAGATATTGCGCGCAGTCATCCAATTCCCTGTCGACTACGCCCTGAAGAGAATCAATGGATTTAGTGGAGCTGGAGTGGCAGCTAAGGAAGTGTTGGATGCCGCAGTATCACGTCATCAAATTCGCATCGACAACTTTATCTCCCGGAGCAAGAAGGTCCCGTGCATCATCGTCGATGAAGCAAACCTTGCAATACCTGGAATAGTGGCTGAAGATGGACGCGCTCTAGCTGGATCAGCTCTACAAGCCATCACGAAGTGGACCAAGCAGACACCTCGAGCAAGTGTGACCATGATATCTTCGGAGTTTAGCTATCCGTTTCGGCTGTTAGCAAACGGCTTAGCCTTGAGCAGCATTCAACAATTGCTTGTCATTGGCGAAGTGCCACAGTCCGACATGAAGAAGATGCTGAAGGATGATTGGGGCATGGACGAAGATTTGTCAAAGATGTTCTACGACATCTTCGGCGGCGACATTTACACCACCAAGCAGGCTTTAGACAGCCTCATTCGGAAGAAAAATGCTTTCGACCCCTTTGCCGTTCTGCTATGCCCCGGGCTGCCTTCCTGTGTGAAAAATGCAGCGGCGAGGGCTCACCTGGCGAACATAGACACACAAGGCTTCTCTTTGGTGGAGGATGTGGAAACAGACGAAGGTGCAAAAATGATTGCGGAGAAGAACCTGGGCGGGGTCATTAGCCGAAGCTCCATGACCTTCGGATTGCCCGACATCTTCAACGGCACGGACAAGAAATGGGCTGTCATTCCATCGACTTACCACATGAAGCTGCTTATTCACCGCGGGCTCCAACAAATTCCTTTGCCAAAATCAGGACTGTGTTTCAGAAATAGGTTCTCTTGCGTGTTTTGTTCTGTTTTGCTTACACTGTTTGGAAGGAGGAGGTGGATGGAGGTTAAATAAGCTTGTTTAGATTGAGTTGGACAATCAACAGGTTGATCAAAACAAATATCAACACTGGACAAAAGCCAAAGAAACCCCGCTCTACTCCAGGCAGGGCACACCAAGATAGCTGTTGCATCCCACCACAAGTGCAACAGGGATGCTCTATGATGCTCATTTGTCTGTTTTTATTTCATGAAAACACGTGCGCAAACTCCACGAGTTGATTTCGTTCAGCAGTACTGCTTCGTGTCAGGAATGAGCTGGATATCAGGAATAACCTGTCCATGTACTGGTTTGTCCATGGATGCTTCATTGCCCTGACTCACATATCATACATGATAGTGGCAGAGTCCGTTTCTTGATGCGATGCACATTCACGTCCTTTGTGCACATGTCATGATGTTTTCTTCCTCGGAGTCCTTTTCTCTTGTTTGATCTGCAATTCTCGGCTACCTTGCGTCCGTTATAGCACCCTGTGAGGCCCATCTGCCGGATCTGCAGGCACAAGAGTTGCAAGGTTTGAGACCGTTGCTCCAGGTGCTAAGACATGTGACCATGGAGGCTGGAGGATTGAAGATACAAGCCCTTGTCACCTGTGAGGCAGTGCCGCCCCAGCGCAACCGACAGTCATTTGGGCCTGTCAATTTCGCAAGGACTACGACTTCGATGGAGCCTTCATGTTCATGTGCAAGTGCTTCAGTCGAAGGGGTTGGGTTTCCATGATGGTCTCCTGTAACTGCCCAGTCCCAACACGGCATCTAAGATTTGCAGGGTTTGTTGCACTTCTTGTTTCCAGCATGTCTCAGCTTCGCCGGGCATAGGTTGAATGGATGCAATTGGCATGAACTGGTAGCGCGTTTGCTCTGCGAGGACGGGTCTACGATTGAGGTCGCCGGCAATGTATTTCAAGTCAAAGGAGCTTTTTCAAACGCGGTGACCTCAGCTGCGCCACTTTCTGAGGGTTCTGCAGCTGTCTTTGCGAGTTTCTGAGTGCGGTTCTGTGTTATGAGTTTATGAGTGGTTCTCCACGCTTTTGGTGAGCGATGTCAGGTGGATGACCTGAAGAAGGCCCTGCGCTTGGAAGTTTCGCGCAGATGTGTCCATGTTTGCACCTCTTGCGCCCCATGAAATCAGGCAATCAAAGCTGAAGCGGAATTGAGCTTTCATTGCTGAGCCGTGCGTGAGGCTATCAAGAACGAGAACCCAAAGACCGTGACGTGCGATGCGTTCCAACTGGATATATACAGCCAGAAGGAGAGCAATTCACGTCAAACCCGCTCTCCCACCCTCCCTCCCTGTGCCGCATCTCAGCTTGACTTTGCAGGACAGGAAGTGGGTGAAGGAAGACGAAGCCAATGAACTCAATCGCGGCACATCCAAGCCCAGCACTTGGTTTCGATGACTTTTCAGCTTAGGGGTTTTTGCCGTCTCCCCGCTCGCAGGGAAGATTGCTACGGGTTCATGCTGCCACAAAAGACGGACGATGCATAGGTTGCATGGCGTGTGCCTCAGCAGCGCTGGAGTTTGAGCGCTGTGAACTTGCATCCTCCCCGTCGTGTGAGCTTCTCGGCTGAGGTAGCAGCAGCATTCACCGACGCTTTCTTTTGCGCTGTGGCTTTGCTTGAATTCCAGGATCAGCAGTCAGCAGTTCGACGCTCACATTTCTTGAGCAGGCTACGCCGTTCAAGTTTTCAAGTCAAGCGGTGCATGCAACGGGTACAGGACCAGCAACACATGCCAGCTGGTCAGAAGCAGTTTCACCAAGGGCTCTTAGTCGTGCTTGAGTGCACAGGGGAGCAGCACACGAGTCCGCAGTCAAGCTGAGCCCGGAAGATCCCCCCTCCTTGCGTGGTTACTTGGGTTATTTAGCTATGGATTCAGACCGCAGCATCAGATTTAGATACCTAGGGGAGCTCCCCGCGAAATTAGGATCGGTTCGCTTCGATGCATACAGGTGTTTAAAAGTCCTTTTCTTTTTAAAAGTCGGCTTTACAAGCAACATCATTCAAATAGATACAACCTACCCTGTTAGGAGACCCTAAATTCGCGCAAAGGGGCGTGAGTGGGGCAAGGAGGGCCACCGGGGGGCTTGCTCCGAGCGCAATTGCAGGAGGGAAAAGTCAAGCTGCGCAGTAGGTTGGAAGCCAAACCGAAGGCCAAGAAACGAAGAGACAATAGCACAAGAGGTCAAAAGGGGCAGGAATTCGAACAGCCTCGAGAAAAGGACATGGTCTTTGAGCACGAACGTGGTAGAATACCGAGGTTCCCGCGCTCGTGCTTAGGGTTCCTTCGGTCAAGCTGGGTTGAGGCCGTTGGGGCATCTGCGGCACGGGCTTTGCTAGTTACTGGGCAGGCATGCACCAACTGTGAGCCTGACAACTGCCGGGGGGGGGGGGAAGCAAAACTCTTGTATATGAATAAATCGAAGTTGTGTATCTCATTTATATCTACATACAGCGGCTTGCCTGTTGGAATATATTGTGGTATTGGCACTAGGACTGTACTAGGACTCAGACACGGATAGCAGTGATGCGAACGCTGGAATGGAAATTCGTGGCCGTCACCATCATAGAACCCGAAGTACGCAAGGCTCGCCGACCGAGACGGGGACGCCGCCCTGGATGCAGGGGAGTTCTCTTTGGCAGCAGCCCTGGCAGATCGCCAGCGTCAGGCGGGCCGCCGAAGATTCTGGTTTCAGGATGCTCGGTTCGCCAGGATACGACCCCTGAGCCTAGAGAAGACAGCAGCCCTTTGCGGCCCCTTGGTTTAGAATTAGAACTAAGTGTTAAGAGAGCAGAGGGTTTCGCCTTAGGAGTGCGAGCTTCTGACTTGCGGGGGGTTTGGGGCTCTGGCCTGAAGTCATCTGATCTCATCTGCAGGGCTACAGCCTGCCAGACGTCCTCCCTCCGAGGCCTTGAGACTTGAGCTAAACCCTGGGAGCTCTCAGGGAGCCCATGCTCCGAAGCTGCGAGGCCATCGGCTTCGGAGGCGACTCCGACTGGGCTGGCGGCTCTGCTTCGCTGAGGCCATGGCAGCCGAGGACCTCCAAAGATACCGCGACATCTTTCAAGCGAGCACCTGAAGTGGGCGTCGCAGTGGGTGCGATTGCGTCATCCCATTTTTGACGCTGTAACGCGGACAGGGCCTCCCTCTCCAAGGCCCCACCCCACATGCACCGGTGAAAGTGGGGAGATGGCATCGAGGAGTGGGCTTGTGCAACTTGTGCAGGATGGGGCGCTGACCTTCAGTCAGTTTGCGTGCGCGCTGCATCTTCTGCACGGGCCTCGGGTTCCAATCGTGGCCTTCACAAAGCAGGCAAAGCATGCATGGCCTTGAATGCGGCAATTTTCCAGGGCCCGCCGCCGCGCCGGCGCACTCCTGCCCTCGTCACTCCCGGAGGAGCTTGCTGCGCTGGGCGACCGGAGCACACCCGTTCGGCGAGCAACAGGGGACTTGGGGTGCTTCAGACGCCTTTCCATTTTAGATGGAGCCGTCTAAGTGCCGCAGCCTTGCTAGCCTTACAACCTCTCTCTTTGCTCGTTGAAGTCTCCCCTACGTGGCGTAGTCAGTCCTTCGGAGAGGCAAACGCGGACGTGGCTGGTAATGCGAATCTCCGAGCCTGGTCAGGCGAGGCCCAAGAGGATGATCAGGATGCCCCGTAGATCTTTGGCCCTGTGCTATAGGCGATGTTCTGCATCACCCGATTCCTTCCATCATCCTTGCGCTTTATATAAACTTGGAGTTGCATCTGGCACGGCTGCTGCGGATGTGGCGGGCGATAAGAACAAGGGAAGACTGAAGGAGACGCAGAAGACGAGATATATGCTGATATGCTGCAGGCCTCAGGCGCCACCTTCCTGGATCACTACGACAAAACCTCGTCTGGACGTTCCAAGGCGACGGGGCGCACACTTTGCAGAAGCGTGCATGCGATTTCACCTATGCCACGTGCGCGCCAGGACCACGCCGCTCCATTTCCCTAAACCCTCAAATATTAAGACTCATTCCGTAGCCATTTTGGCCTCAAGTTTGGCGCCCAAAAGTGAAGGATCCCCTTAGCATATCCGAACCCTCTCAGCTGGCAAACATGTTGCTGCTCGTGCTGCTGTCAGTCTTCGGCCTGGCTTGGGGTATGAACTCCGTTGCTGTCGGCAATGGCTATTATGCCACCGATTGCCGGATGGCCATGTCTGCCGATGGCACCAAGATGGTTGCCGGAACCAACGTTAATCTTTACACCAGCACTGACTCGGGTGCAACTTGGACACAGAGTACTGAGCCTGGCACCGGGAATTGGCAGGGCTTGGCCATGTCTGCTGACGGGTCTAAGATTTCTGCCGCTCCGTCCAGTCCGACCTTCTGGATCAGCGACAACGGCAGCGAGAATTGGAGGAACATCTCATACAGCAGCAGCTCTTGGACAGCTACTGCTATGTCGGATGATGGCTCCGTCATCGTCGTTGCCTCGAGTAGCGAAATCTTGACAAGCACGGACGGCGGCCTGAATTGGACGAAGCACACAGCCGGGCAGTACGTGTCGTACCGCTCCGTGGCTTCGACAGCCAACGGCTCCTACCTTGCGGCGGTGGCCCCAAATACCCAAGTTTTTGGAGGCATTTTCCTCAGCACGGCGAATTGGGAGACTCAGCACCAGGCGCCAAATGATGGAAACGGAATTCGTGACATTGCCCTGTCGGCTGATGGCATGATTCAGATCGTTGCTGTGGAAAGTGCACCCCCCTGGGTGAGCTTCGACATGGGCGCTTCATGGACTGAGTTCACACTTGCCGGTCGGAACCAGTACGACACACAGTGGCTGTATGGATGTAATGCGGTAGCGCTGTCTGCCGATGGCTCCAAGATGTTCGCGTGTTGCACGTCGACCTCGAACGGCCTCGAGTACGCATGGCTCAGTGGCGATGGTGGGACGACTTGGGGGACAGACCCCAACGTCGAGTTCGATGTGAACGGCTGTTGGTCTGCCAGCCTGACCACGGATGGGTCGATGGGCGCGTTTTCAGGTGCGAAAGACGGCCAGGCATATGTGGTTACCTTTGCTCCAGTGTATCCAACAACCACCACGACATCCACCGCCTCCACCGCCACCGTCACCACCGCCACCGTCACCACAAGCACGGCCAGCGCCACCACCAAGACGGAAACGGAAACAACGTATACGGACACAACGACAGCCACGGCCACTTCCACGGTAACGGTTACGGCCACGGTGTCTTCGACGGCCACCAGCACTGGCACCGCCACCACCACCGCCGACACGAGCGACCCGACCGACGAGACCACGACCACACTGGCACCGGTCCCCACTGTGGTTGAAGTTTCCATGGAGCTCACCGTGGACGACCCCACCGTGATTACCGAGAACGAGACGTTGAAGGAAGCCATGGTGGACGGGTTTGCCAGCGCTATGGGAGTGGATCCGTCACAGGTGACGGTGGAGTTTGTGGAGGTCAACGCACTTCGACGCCTCGGCACAAGGAGGCTCTCCACGACGCTTGTGGCCATCTTCAAGGTGACCCTTCCCAGTGCGCAAGCAGCTGAGGAAGCGAAGGCCTCGATTGAGCAGGTCTCCGTGACCGACACCAACACGGCCATCGCTAAGGCGGTCGCGGACGTGGGCTACACTGGCACGCTGGAGGTCAGCGGCAAGACGGCGACGGTTGTCACCACCACCACCACCACCACCACAAGCAGCGGCTCGGAGGAGGATGACAAGGATGACCAGGGCGCCAGTGACGCGACGTCGAAGGTGATGACTACGGCCTTTTTGGCTGTCAGTCTCTCTGCTTTCTTGTGAGTGAGAGCAGCAACAATTCAGATAATAATTCAGGTTGCAGCCGTACACAAATCAAGCCAGTGGAGTTTTCTTAGCATGATAAGTATAAGTCTTTTCTTCGGTGGCTTGATTCTAGAAACTCTCTGATTCTACCCGTCGTAATCTGTCTTGAGAGTTTTTTTGAGGGCTGAACGTTTTTCACCCAGTGCCCCATGCTGCCAGTAGCGCAGTGTGATGGTCGCTGTGTCCCATGCTGAATGTTTTTCACGTAGTGCCACCTTTGCTGCCGCAGGGCAGTGTGATGGTCGCTGTGTCCCATGCCAACTTCTTGGCCTTCAGTGTTCTCAGGCCATTTGAGAGAAATTTGGCCTGACCACGATCCGCTATAGCTGAGAGAAAAAACAGCTTCAACCTGTCTTCTCTCAACTGACTGTGGTGATGAATTCAACCCGGACCCGTAGTGAACAAGTGAACCGAGAGACTTCGTCTGGCTGAGTTCCGAGTTGCGCGAGTGTAAAGCCCTAATTCAACCTGTCGAAGAGGCGGTGAGCGCCCAGTTCCGCAAGCTGGAAGAGTCCCTGGCGGAGTACCTCAGCACATTCTCACGGCTGAAACAAATTCGTTTTTAAATTTTTTGGGAGTGCACATTTTTTGGTCGCCGTTTTTTGTGCATCTTTGTCATTCAGGCCAGCAACTGCGATCCGAGCTGGTGCAAGAGTTGCGGCAGCTGGGCGGTGGGATGTCAAGAAGTCTCTCTCTCTCTCTCTCTCTCTCTCTTCTGTGGCTATGCTGAATTGCCCCTGCCTTGGGCAACATGTCAGGATCTGGCAGCCTTCTTGGAGGAGCTCCTCGTGAGGAAGGCTCTCCCGACGCAGCATCCCGTGTTGGCCCCAAGACTGTGCAGCACTGCCCCTGCAAGGAGATCACTTGTGAGCAAAGGAGCTTTACGCCAGAGGCTCATGGAACTGCCTTTGCAAGCGCGATCTGTTTCTTCGGCGGTAATTACATAGATGGACATTTTTCTCCTCTTCCAGATTGGCAGGACACCCCATGCAAGCCTCGAGCGTGCGACAAAAATGCAGGAGTGCTGGTAACGCCTGTTGATGTGTAAGTAGCTCTTGGGTGCAGCGATGCGACGACAGGAGGATGCTGAAACGCTTCAGAAGTTGGTCAGAGCCTATACCGTTCTATTCAAGTTTCGTCATGTGTTGTCAACCGCTGCCAAACAACGTGATGACGGCCGCAGATGTCGCTTGTGTTTGGCTGCATGCTGTTGGCCTGAAGGCCAAACTCACAAGCTGTGCAAGCTTCGCGCCCTCCTTGTTCGGCACGGTGCGCTGCCGTTCGGACTTCTTGAAAAATGATGTAATCCATGCCAAGGCTTCCGGCCTGAATGACAAGGAGGACAACAAGATGGAGGTTGCTTCCAACTCCGCGTTTGTCTCAGAGATGGTTGCTTCCCCACCAAGTTTCCCAAGCAATCTCGGGTGTCGCGAATCTCGGCAAGACCATCGACCTAGGAAGCTCAACTCGAAGCTGCAATTCTACGCGGTGCACTAAGATATCTTCCTCGTGGTACTATCATGAGTTCCTTTGCTTAGCGCTCGCTTGCAAGGCTGTGGCCATCAAACAGCCGAATCAGTTTTAACTTTGGAATGGAAAGTCCGTCAGTCCAAATGGCAGAGCAGACAGAGCAGGCGCGGGCAGTGTGGTGGTGAGCCCCCAGCACATGAATGGTAGGGTCATGAGCAAGGCGCCCTGCCAGCACGCAAAGACCAAAACCCCGTTTTGCTACGTTCTGGCAAATCTGTGGCCGGCAGCGCAGACTTTGGGCAATTGCAGAACTGCAGAACAGCAGCACGATGTTGTGCGCTGTCAACATGCACAGCATCCGCCCCAAACTGCACGCAGAAGGTTCAAGGCGGTCAGGATTATAGCTTTCGTTGCCTTGTCTGAAGCTGAGTTTCGCATTTCGAAGGCTTTTGTGGCTGGATCAGGTCCTGAACACCTCGCATGACCAACATCCAATGCACTGCCTTTCGCGGGCCGGTGTAACATCGCTTCGGAGAGTCGATCGAGAAGTCAGCAAGGTGCATACATTCATGCCAACAAGGACATGCAAAGGGACAGGGGACACAATTTACAATGTTCTCATTCCCTACTTGGCTTGCACATTCATGGAAACAGAATCGACCACATCTTCAAGCCGATAGCGAAGAAACCGGCAGCTCGAACGACAAGGGG
This sequence comes from Symbiodinium sp. CCMP2592, assembly GCA_905221615.1. NCBI lineage: Eukaryota > Dinophyceae > Suessiales > Symbiodiniaceae > Symbiodinium > Symbiodinium sp. CCMP2592. Next base: position 174,322 of record CAJNDT010005779.1, on the reverse strand, counting down.
TTGCCACAGCGGCGTGGCCAAACAGCTGCTCAGATTTGCTCGAGCGCAGGTACTGCTTGCAACTGCTGTTGCTTGCAAAGATCTCCCAAGTGCAGCAGCATGTTGATACATGAGACGCTGGAGCATTCTAAGCTACCGGACACGTCAATGTCAGGGCAGCCGAGAAACTGTCAACAGCTTTTGAATCACAGTGTTTGCAGCAGCCGAGCAGTAGCGATGCTCGCTGGCTGAGACCATAGACTAGAATCACAATGATTGAAACTTCGCTCAGCAAATCTCGCTTTTTCTGGCCAGAGTGCAACGTGTAAAGCTCTGCGTCGTCGATGGCATATGGAGGCCTTTGAAGTTAAAGCCCCCGCTGCCAGCGTTTGCGCCAGAGCGCACAGAAAAGGTTGCAACCCACGACCCATAGCAGCCAAGCCCGTATCAGCTTGCTCCCTGGTTTAGCCGTTTCCAAAAAGATTCAGCTAACTGAGAGACCTCGAAGTTGTAAAAGCACTGTGCAAGGATTGTGCAGAGCTGCCACGGGTAAGGCTCCGCAAGTTTTGCGAGCCAAGTTCCTTCTGAGTTGCGACCCGAAAGAGCAACATGTCGACATCCAGAGTGTAGACAGCAGCCACGTTTTGAGCCTAGGCACCGGTAATGTTGAAGCACTGAAAGATCAACATGCACTGCTGCAATTTGGGTGGATTTGCGCCAAGGCGTGCCGAACATACAGAATTCTGTGATGTAAATATGGGCACCGCGCTGTCGTAAAAGGTGTTGTACAGGAGGGCACAGCCATAGCCTGGAAGTGCGGGGATTCTCAAGCGTGAAAGGAAGGCCCTGGTGCAGTGCAGATTGCATCACTCGAACAGAAAATCGCATCAATGTGTTACCGATGCGTACCTTGTCAAAATCCTTGGTGGGAAGCCCTGGAAGACCAAGAGGAGCAGTATCACTCCGTAGCGGCCTTGGTCCTGGCGGGTGATCACGAGCCCGACTGAAAGAACGGTGTGGGACACGAAGATGGCCGCCTCGCAATCGTCCTGCACGAAGCCACCCAAGGATCTTGTGCTGGGCCTGCAGTTGGCGGAGGTCGTATGCATCACCAAAACTTAGGTCCCAAAGCAATACAGGCCAACCGGTTCTTTTGGCGACACTCTGTGCTAACCGTGCAGTGCCACAAAAGATCTCAATGAACACGGGTGGACCCGGAAGACCTCGTTTCGGCAGGCCAGCAAGTGCCGCCGGAAGCTTTCGAACGGCGTTTTCGGCGGCCTTCTTGACATGCAGCGGTAACGTTTGCATCAGCTGCGTCAGCCGGCCTCCCTTTTGGTATCGTCGCACTGAGCTCTGGGACCTCCACCTCCCCCGCATCTGGATGGATGCCAGATCCCGCAGCTTGCCGACGAAGTCGTGGCTGGCCCCACCGTGCCTCAAGCGATATGGTTGCAGCTCGCCCAGGCCCTTGAGCTCGAGGTCGATCTGAGCCCGCTCGAGGAACTGGGTGACATTCTCCAGCGTGATGGTGAAGATGTGCTCCTCCCCTCGCTTTTGATGTAGCCGCAGCAACTTGTAAGTGGCCGGTCCCAATGGTTGGTGGTAGGGCAGGTCTAACTGCAGGCATTCGTCGAACTCCCGCGTCTTTGAGCACACCCCGACTTCCAAAGGATGGAGCACTACCGACCAGTGTTGAAACCCCGTTTGTCGGGAGCTGGGCCGCACCACGTCCTTCTTTCGGAGGCGGAGCCCCTCGCTTGGCCGCATGTACAGCGAAAAGGTCAGGAGCAGGTAGATCGCGATTTCCAGAAGGCCCAAGCTCAATGCATGCAGCGCTAGCAAGGCCACCACTGCATACGGTATGGGCAAGCGACTCCTGGGAGGGCACAACTTGCTCCACCCAGCAAGGCCCTGCTTCACCTTCGGAAGGTGAGTCATTGCAGGCGACCGGAGCTCCGGTTTGAAGAAGAGCGCCGCTGCCACAGCATACCGCACCGTGGCCAAATCCTCCCCGTCTCGGTAAAGGTCCTCCAGGTGCTCGGCCAAGGCTTGGTCGATTCTTGCAAGGGGCCGCAGACGCCCGCGTCCATCCAGCATCATTGGCTCCATTTCCTCCCAATGTCTCTTGTACCTGGCTAGGCAATCGGGAGAAACGGAGGCCTGCTGCAGAATGGTGTGGCTTTCCAACGACCGATTCATGCTTTGCCTCGCTGCCCTGCGCTTTTCCTTCTTCAGCTTTCTGGGGATCGTGTCCGTCTCCAGCTGGAGGGAGGCCTGCGCTGGGCCCGCCGTGGCCGAGGAAGGTTTCGATCTCCCCCTCGATGTTGTAGGAGCCCGCTTCCTTTTCTTGGCCGCGCTGCCGTCGGCCATGGTCAGAGCACTGTTGCCCAGGAGCCCCCGCAGTAGCATGGCTGAGGAGCTTGTCCTTGGGCTCTCGGCTAGGAACTGACGGCTTCCACTCGCCTCGTGACGGGTTGTCACTGGGGTTCATCTCAGAGGGGATCCACCTCAGGAAGAACTGCGAGCCGGTGCAAAGGGCAAGTGCAGCTACCTGCTGACATACGCGTCTCAAGTGGTAATGTTTCGAGCGCCCTCGAGAGATCGCCAAAGTAGCCGTCATCGAGTCGCTAAGGATAACATGCTTCTTACCGAAACTCCCACTGGCTCGAAGACAATGCTTCACGGCGTACAATGCAGCCCGGGCCTCCGCGACCGGAAGAGTGAGAGGCCGTCTCCATCGATGCATCCCAGTCGTCGTCCAAGCCCGATCGATATCCTCAAAGGGCACAGGAGAAAACTGGGGATCGTCACGCCGCTGGTGATGGCGATCCTCTTCCACATCCTCGTCGAAGGCGAAGGGCGGCATCACCTCGCACTGGCTAGTCACTGTGTTGAAAGCCGCTGCCCGAGGGTTGGGCAGTGCCTCCTTGAAGCGCCACCGTTCAGCGACCCCACCCAGTTTCTTCACATCCTGCGCCGAGCACTCGGCCCGTGTCATGCCGAGCCCGAACTCGGAGGCATCAACAGCTGACAAGCCTTCAGCCCACTCGCAACGGAGGTCCTTGAAGAGCAAAGGCAGGATCCCATCCCAGTTGCGAAGCTCCTGCAAGACGCTTTTAGGGATCACGACCTCCTCTGGGCAGCGACGATGCACCTTGACAAACTTGTAGATCTCACCAAACACCGACAAAGCCTCCGGACGGCAGAGACTGAGGAACGTGAGGTGGCCGAGCAGTCGTTCAACCACTTCCCCACGAGCCCTGCCTCGTCGAAGAAGCTCTCTGATGGCACACCGGGCTTTCCACGCCCTTTTTCGAGTGGGCCTGAAAAGGCCACCCGCGGTGTACTCCCAGCCCAGCACGGTGCTATCCCCTGTTGACGTCTCCTCCTCATGAACTTGGAGCCCGGCACTCTTCAAAGACTGAACCGCTGCAGAAAACCGACTTTTCACCTCAGCCGCCGCGGTGCCCATGACGATAAGGTTGTCCACGTACTGAGTGTGAGCACAGTGGCTGTTGGGTGCCCGACGCCGATCACGCAGCCGATTGCTGTCACCAAGGCCGGCCTGCTCAACGAGGGACTCGTGTATGCTTTGGCACAAGTAAAGGGCATGGCTCCAACCCATCGGCACAACTGAAAGGCGAGGGTAAACGATGGTGTCCTGATCGATCCTGACCCCGCCGACGGTGGTGATGCCGAGGTCCTTTGCACGGGCGCCAGGAAGTCCAAAGTAATCGCGAAGCTGGAAGGGGAGCTCGAGGTGATAAAAAGCATCCTTCAAATCCGCTTGACAAACCACTAAATCTTTGCCACCCTCGAGCTCAAGCGACCCTAAACTCTCAGCAGTGCTCAGGCTGACAGACTGAGGAGGACGGAAGTGAGCATTAGACCTCCGAGCGTCTATTATGAGCCGAAGTCTGTCTCCCTTCTTCGTCACGAAGAAGACGGCGACCTCCTCGCAGGGCTTTTTCAGAGAGAAATCCACGAGGTGCGACGCCTGCATGCGCTGAAGAAAACGTGTGTAAACCCTGCGATCCTTCAGCCGAGGATCCATGTAGAGCTTTTTCAGCCCAAGCTTTGCAACCTGCTCCTGTGCCTCATCCGGAGGCAGAAGCTGATGCTGAACGAAATCACGAACTCGTTCCCGCCCGGTTGGGCCCCACAAATCAGAAAGAGGAATAGGTTGCCACCCTGCTTCTGGAAGTGAGACCTTCTCGGGATCATAGCCGGCGACGGTGCCCACAGCCTGGTCGTCTGTGTAACCGCCCGCCGCACGGAGCAGCCGAAGCGCCCCTGTGTGAGAAAGGGCCGGTGGTTGGCCCATGTTAACAACGGCGTCATAGACAAAAGCCTGGACCTCCCGCTGAGCTTCAGAGGCCCCCTCAAAAGTGTACCCCCGCAAGTAGCTGTCCTTCTCGGCAGGGGCCTGGTACATTGAATTAAGAGCAGCGATAGTCAAGTTCGCCTCCTTCACCAAATGACCTCTCCGAAGGGCTCGACGCTGGCACTTTCGACCAACATCTCGCGGAGGAGGGCCACATTCTTGAAGAAAGGGCACAGGAAACAAATCACGAGGTTTTCGCCGCAGGTCATGCAAAGGGGGTGGATCAAGCAGGCTCGGCATCCCCCCACGTGCCAAGCCCAGGGCCAATCACTGGCCGTCATCGCCCGCCTTGCCGCCCTTCTTGGCGTTTCGGCGGGCTAATTCACGTTCTTCGCGGGCCTTCCTGAGATTCTTCGCCAAAGAAGCATCCCGTTCGACCTCGGCTTTCACATGTTCAAGAAGCTCCGGACACACCATGAGTGTAGAGGCAAGTCGGGTGGTGCCCCCGAAGGTCTGCTGCTCTTCCAGGGAGAGACGTCCCCCAACCGCGCGGCTCTCACTGTCCTTGGCCTTTTCGCTATAAGCGTACTCAATGGTCTGCAGCCGGCGGAACATGACCTCCAGCGAGAGCAAGTTGCATCCATTGAGCTGGTCGGTTTGAAGCGCATGCTTGATCACGTTGCTGAGCTGCCAATGTTCCTGAATCCCCCAAGCAGAGGAGTCAACCTTGCAGAGCTGTCTGACCCTCTCGTGATGGCCCTCAAGCCCCAGCCCCTCGACAATGAGGTACTGGAGGCACCACCTGGCAGTCCGCGGCCCTGACAAACCCCACTGCACAGGAGACTCTGAGCACTGGCTGACAACGTCCTTCAAAGGGGCCTCAGAACGACCAAGCTCTTCTGCAACTCGCTCGACAGTCCGAAGATCCCATCCCCCCGGGCGCCGAAGGAAAGCATCTCGATCACGACCACGAATGCACGCGACGAACAAACTTGCCCCCGGAGCTGTCGTGTGCACAGCCTTAGCGCCATCAGCGGCCGCCACATTGACTCCTTGAACAATGTCCCCGAACTTATAGCCACCGGCAGCCTCCGCGGCCACCCAGCACAAGTCATCCGGATCAGCGGCTCCAACCGGTGCCGCCACACCACCGGCGCCGCCATCAGCACCAGCGGCCGCAGCGACGAGAGCGGCTGGCGCAGCCGCCCCGCCGATCCTCAAGGCGAGCTCTGCCGCGACCACCGGGGCCGCCTGTGCCTTGAAGCCAGCAATGTCGGCCGCTGTGAGGGCAGGCAGTCGATACACAGATCCCCCACGGAGCCCCACCGGCATAGCGCCTCCAATGGGCAAAAGGCGCAATCCCCTGAGATCATCATTGGCCAAAGAGAGAGTCTCTACAAAGATGTCCCGGTCCGGAGTTACCACCGCGTAGTCCTCGTCGACGGCATGCTGCAGTACTAACCTCTCATGCCAAAGCGCTGGGCCCGGAACATCATATAACAGCAGAACCCGTCTATCGACCAATGTCATGTCGTCTCAGGCGCAAGGCAGCCAATTGCTGCTGGGCCAAAGCTCGTTGCTCCACCGGGGAGCTAGGCGACTCCTCTTCTTCTTCAACCTCGATCACGGCTGGGACTCGCCGACAACAAAAGTAGCACAGCGACACCAGCCCTCCGATAAGCCAGTTGCACAAAGTAGCGACCAAAACCCACACCCAAACGTAGTCCGATGAGGCCGAAGGTTTGGGCCCAGCAGGACGCTTTTGCCCAGAGCGGGGTTTATGATCCTCTATGCAACACACCTGCTCCAGCGCGTCAAGACAGCGAGAAGCCGCCGCTTGAGATGCAGCACCAGAGTCTCGGTGGTCTCCCTGAGCTCCCGCTGCACCTGATATCCCTGAAGCAGATCGCTGGAGAGATAGCCGCCTAAGAATCCACACAGGTGCCACACCAGATAAGAAACCCCCAGCGCTGGGCGTCCCATGTCCTAGCTGGCTCCTGAAAAGCTTGAGAGGAAATTATGCGGCCATATTCGAGGCTCGCAGGTTTCAAACACGTTCAAGAACTCCAATGAAGCCTTCCGGGTGACACTGGCTGCAGTGCAATGCAAGTCAACGTGTGAGGCCCGACTTGGCCTCTGGCTGTCCTGTACCTGAAGCTGTGGAATCGAAAGTGGAGTCCCTTCCCCGGGCCAGGGCTTCTCGTAGTTGCTGGTACGATGTGCATAAGCCCGTTTTCACAGACTGCACATACGGTGTGAAACAGCTTGGTTTCGGCTCGGGTCTTCTTGCTGTGGTGTTTGTCGTCTCAAGCGCCCGCTCGTAAGAACCTTCCATGGACATGGACCTCTTGGCCGGTGGACATGAGCTCGTCCCGGCCCAGCTGAATCCCGCGCTGGCAGCTGGCCCACTGGATCGACTCGATGCAATGCTCGCACCTACGCCGGAGTGGGCACGCCTGCGCGAGATCCTGTCCAGTCGTCCTGCGTGGGTACAAGATGCGGTCAGCAATGCGCTGTGCGACGAGCTGTGGCGCAGCTGTCGAAACATCGTGGAGCAAGTCCGGACAACCAGAGACATCATGGAGCAGATGCAAGAGACCCTGAGCTCCGATGATGCGATCGCCGTCGGCAACATGTTGCGCGAGATCCATCCCTCGAGCATTCGTGGTCTTGAGAGAGCTGCTGATGAAGTTCAAGCGGACATCCATGCTCTGAGGGATGACTTGCAGAGGGAGGATTTCGAAACTATGGAGAGCCGAGCCAGGCGTATTTCTTTGAGGGCTACGAGATTCAGAAACAGGTATGCAGCCTTTCGGCCAAGCTTGGTTAGGCTGCAGCAAAAGCTCCAAGAGCTCGCTGCCCGCTGCGAGCAACAAGAGTCCAGGTCTGCAGAGCTGATTGCCGAAACAGAGAGCAAGCGCGAGTGGTGGTGGCGACTTCTGACGGTGATCAATTGGGTCTTGGTGGGCGGCGGCGTGATTATGCTTGGCGGAGCAGCAGGCACTATGTTTGTCGTTAAGCAAATACTGATGACCAAGGCATCTGCTCTTGCATCTGGACAAGCGGCTCTCACAGCCGCCAAAACGGCCGCAGCGGGCAAGGCAGCTGCTGCTGCTTCGGCTCAGGCGGCCGCCACCCAAGCCGCCGCCGCAGCTGGCTCAGGAGCAGCAGGCTCATCGGCTGCTGGTGTGGGTGTGGCCACAGCTGCCGGTGCTACAGGTGCAGGGGCTGCTGCTGCAGCTGGCGTGGGTGCACCTGCGGCAACAGTCTTAGGATCTGAATTCCTTGGAGGTCTGGCAGTCTCTGCTGGGCTCATGGCAACACCTGCGGCACCTGTGGCAGCTGTGGTGGGGATTGGAGCGGCGGCTGCTGCTGGGGCAACACTGCTGTGGCATGCCTTCACAACATCCTCAGCAGCTGCTGCTGCAGCGGCCGCAGCAAAGGCTGCTGCCGAGGCAGCAGCAGCACAAGCGGCTGCAAATGCAGCTGCTGCCCATGTCGCGTCTGCTGCGGGTGTGGTGTCCGGTCTTCAGGATTCGATCATGTCCCTTTCAGCTGTCGTCAGTGTCGCAACACCCCTCGTTGTTCCGGCGGCTCTGGTGCTGGCACTGGGCCTGCTGGGTTTTGCAGGTCGTGAGCTCATAAAGAGCCTTTTAGGACGACTCTGGGACGCAGAAATACTACACCACCAAAGGACCATGGAGTGGTCGAGGCAGATGAAGCAAAAGCTGCGCGAGGCCAGCGAGAAGCTGTTGACAGTGAAGGAGAAGAGTGACGTCCTCACAGAGTGCTTGGACTTGGTTGTCGAGGCAGCAGACGCGATCGGGGATGCTGCGGAGGATGCCCAAGTCATGCCACCTGAGCCCAACATGCTTGAGCAGATCGAAAAGCTTTTGTCGGTGTATGAAAACGTCCCTCCTGCGCTTCGGGACGTGCATCAAGCATCCCCCTTCCGAAACAACTCCCTGCATCGAGTGGAGCTAGCTGCTAGACTATCGTCCTTTAGGTTCCTATCTTCTTCACTGAAGGTTGTGAGGGACGTAGGTCAGATTCTGCGCTTTTCTGCCTTCACTTTGGATCTGTAGGCGCCTCGTGCTCTTCTTCTCGTTGGAGCTGGCGCTGACGGCCTCGACTTACGGAGCGGCACAGCCGTGCGCCGGCTGCAGACCGCTAGCGATGGCCTGGTGAAAGTGGAACTGCCCAGCGGCGACCACGCATGGGTGAGCTCTGACCACCTCCAGCTGGAGGACGGGGGGGGGACGTCTTTAAGCGCAGCTTTCACTTTTGAACCCTCCCCTTTAAGCAGGGGTGATCATCAAGCCTTGCACGAGCTTGAAGCGGCAGCTCGGCAGCCTGCCATGCCTGGGCAGGGGGATGTTGACGGCCACAGCTTGGCGCTCGCTGACAGCGGCCATTCGCTGCAGTCTCCACTCTCTACCGATATGTCCCCAACCGCCACGGCGCGTCATGACTGTCTGCCTCGCAGCTCAGCCCTTCTCGTGACGGTGGAGTCGGCAGCGACCGCGGACAGGTTGCTGGTAGAGGGTCCCTCTGACTATGTCGAGGTGCAAGTTCGCCCGCAAGGATGTACTCGGAAGCGTATGGTCACCTTCTGCTTGGGTGGACAAATTCATTGCTTCACGGCCGATCATCCTCTCCAGGTGAGGAGATCAGGATGTGCGATCCATGTGCAGGCGTGCATGCTCAAAGTCGACGATGTCATCACCACTACCCACGGGCCACAGACACTGCAGTCGAAGCCCAAAATCTACGAGAGCGTGGAGCAGGTCTACAACTTGCAAGTGTTCTCGGATGCCGAGGTCTTCGTTTACCCTCGCAGCGGGGGTGAGGCAGTGGCCGTCTTGGGCAGCTTGGAAGACCTCTCGTCAGGCTCGTCGACGAGATCCGTCTCCAGCCCTCCGGGGTTGGGGCAGGTCCCCTCAGAGGGGTCCCGGCTCTGCAAGGGAGGCACATCCTGCACGAACGTTTGTAGAAAGTTTATTCGCGGCACCTGCAGCGAGGGTTCGAACTGTCGCTTCTGCCACCGGCCTCATCCGGAGGAGCGTAGGCGCGCCCCAAGAGGTCCGAGATCTCAGAGCCGCAGCAGTGGGAGTGCCTGAGCGGGCCAATTCTTGAGCATCTGTCCAGAAGCCCAGTTGCCGTCACACGGCTTACGTACCAAAGCTCCTGCTGATAGTGGTCGAAATCTTGTTTTAAGTGACTCGTCAGACTTGTCATAGTTGTTTTTATGATTCAGATGCACAGCGAGCGCTGCTCGCCGTGCCGCACGGGCGAGGCTGGAGATGTTCAGATTATAAGTCGCATCGCACACGTGCTCAGCGACCACATTGTACAGGCCAATGACATCAATGATCCCCGGCGTGCTAGGTTCCATGACGACACGGCTGGACTTGAGCAAGAACGAGCGCCGCTCGATCCCCGTTGCTCAATTTCCAGCCTGCTGCCCGAACCTACCGCCTGCTGCAAAAAAGTCCCATCGGCAATTCGCTGCATGCCGCACAGTTTTTCACGCGCTTGCAGCTCATGCGCACCTGCACAGCGCTCAGGGTTGGCCTAGAGTGGCCGTCGTGATTCATGGTTTATCCGAGGCGGCCGCCATCTGCAGCGAAGGCGCTTGTCACGAGGTGCCGGTCCGCCAGGTCTATTCTTGCTGTTGCTTGGGCTTCGGTTTTGAACATGATCATGGTCTAGAAGAGGCCTGCCGCTGCAGTTTTAGGACTTCAAGATATTGAGCAGAAGAACCCCTTTCCCACAATTCCCATAATTGTCGCACGAGCCACGAGTCATGCCTGCGACGCCAGCGCAAAGCGGCCAGCCTGAAGCCATCCTATCGTGGTACAGTTGAGTTGAGTTGGCCGCCCCCCTGGTAAGTAACAGATGGATAGTCACTGAACATTTCGAAATATTGCCTCGTTCCCCCGGCCATACTGAGCAGGATTATCGTTCCGTCCTCTGCGTGCTGGAGGTGCCACATTGAGGGCTTTTTGGTCTAAGCTTTGCCTGCATGTCAGGCTGTCCGATTGCAAGGGCTGGCAGCTGACAAGATTCAGGTGAGCCTGCGCTGCATTGTTCCGATGTTGGTGCCTTAGAGTCATATTGAAGACCAGACGCCGTTCAGATTGCCTAGGAAGGTCGTAGCAGCCTGATGGGTTCTTCCAGTTCATAGGCGAGCAGCTCCAAGCTCACTTTAGCTCGTTGGGGCGAGTGCGTCTCGAAGCCGCGGTCCTCGGTGAGGACTCCGGGGGCCCACATGTTCAGAATGAGTGTACTTTGAAGGTTCTGTAATGCAGACGGCTCCCCGCCAGTTCGATGAATCGACCCAAGCCACAAGGTTTAAGTTCCCACCCAAGCGATGCAAACCTGCTGTTACGAGGACGTACATGGCAATCCGCAAACGCAAACAGCAACAAGTTCAGCATCCAAACGTATGTGTGTTATGTTGCCTTGCTAAATGTCCATCTAGGCCTGAAATTTGCGAAATCTCCAACGTCAATGCTGGTGTCACAACTTCACTGCCATTGAGGTCCTGTGTGGTGCACGTCCATGTGCCCAAGCAGGCATGCTCGGTGGTGCCGTTCTTCTCACCGAGTTTGAGCAGGGTTGTTGGGCAATCACACCATATACGCATTGAGTATGTGGGGGTTCAAGAAAAGAGCTTTACAAGGCAGAATCCAGATAGATGGGCATGGAGAGGAAAGGAATGCTGCCCATTTCCCGTAAAAGAGCTCGTGTCAGTGTTGAGTGCGTAGTGGGCCACGATCTGAACTCGTCTTCCTTCTCGAGGTAGCTTCCACTGGCGAGACCAGAAGTTACACAGCCAATTTTCGACGACAGTACAAGTTCTACCATTGCCGATTTGGGTGAGCTGTCCAGTGATGTGAATCATCATTTCAGTTTTTTATCACAGCCATCCTCGTACACCGTCCATCGGCACCAGGGGTCCAAGACTTCCCAAGCCTCCCCAGCCTCAAAGCCCTCCTCAACTCTTCCTGCCTCGGTTCTGTCACAAAGTCTCGAGGTGCTATGAGAAGTATCGGAGTCGTCCGATGAGGGACCGAAAGGCCATATCTATGAAGGAAGCCATGAACGCAGATGTTGCTTATCAACAACGCCTCCAGAGCAGTGCCAATCAGACTCTGCTACTGCAAGGTCCGCTCCGGCCAATCTGGATCGTGCAGAGCAGGATCCCGAGCTTCAGGTTGGAATACCGTTGGTGGAGACATCTGACTACGGCAAGCTCCCTTCTGGCCTTGGGCTACTAGTACCTGCAATCGACGCCAGTGACAGTGCAGGGCTGGAAAGGAAGTTTGAGCAACAGGACCATACATCGGAGCCCTCAAGAGCATGGCGGAGCTATTGGGAAAGGTCTGGGATGAAGCGTTACCTACAATTCAGCGCCGCTCGAAGCGCGTCGTGACCCGGGCGGGACACTCCGGTCGGTGGAGTCGCCGATGTTACCGGCCTAGTGCGCAGGTTTGGTGGCCAGCGCTGCGCTCAGCTGGTCAGTCCAGCGCCCTGGTGGCAAGAACCTGGTGTCCATGGCCGCTCGTGGTGGCGAGAGCTATGACGCTCTGGTGAAGGACCTGGAGACCCTCGTCAAGGAGACGGAGTCTGGACCGATCCTTGTGCGCCTGTCTGGCACGATGCCGGCGTGTTCTCGGCCGGCAAACTGGATGGTGGAGAGGGCACCTTCGGCACCAATGCAGGACTCCCGCATGTCGCGCTTGGACTTCTGAAGCCCATCACTGAGAAGTACGTTCCAGACACCATCGTACATGCAGATCTTTGGACCTTGGCTGCCAATGTGGCAATGAAGGTGAAGGCCCGGACATCAAGACTGGCTTCGGCCGCAAGGATGCCGAGTCCTCCGCCGACTCGGGGAATCTCAGGTGGGCCGTCTCCCGGACGGCGCCAAGGAGATTGATCACTTTCGGGCACATGAGCACATAGTGTCAAAGGAGCACGAGAGCAACCTCAGATACCCAGAAGGAGAGATCTTGAAATCGGGGGGGCCCAGAACAGGCAGAAGCACGCAGAGCCACCAGGCGCACCTTCTGCAGCAGCAGGTTCCGAAGAGACGGAGAACCACCTCCGGCGATGCCCATGCAAGGAGGAGCTCAGTGACCTCCGGCGGTTGCCACCGAGGAGCACGTGCAGAGCAAAGGTCATATCAGGTACATTACTAGGTATGCCGAGAAGGATATTGACAAATGTATCCACGAAACGCGTGCGAGAAGGCAGACTTGAAGACTTGAAGTACGTGAAGGGTGGGACGACAACTTCCGCCGACAGGAGATCCAACATCTCTCTCTGCCCGGCGACGACCGACGACAGTGTGCCCTGCGAGCCAACGCTTGCCCAAGACCACAATCGTCGAGCCACCTGCATGGCTGTTGCAGCTTCTTGCGGTTCAGGTGGTGAGCTGGAGAGGAGGGCCGCTGCGTTCGGGGCACAGCAATTGAGGCCGCATGTGTTTCACGTCGTCATCATAACTTGCTTGCGCGTGCAACAGAAGCTTGTCTTCGTAGATGCTTATGTTTCTTGTGATCTAGTCTCTGCCTTGCCATGGCAGTTGTCAAAGATGAAGGGCAGGCTTTCGTGTCATGAATGATGCCGCCAATGGTCACAGCAAGGCGTCTTCGTCATTGCATTGCCAGCCTTGTTTGTGAGCCTTACCATCGGCATTCCAATGGGGCTCCCTGTAGTCTAGTAGTGGCTCATGCCCGGATGCGTCCAACTGACATATACAATATTCTTCGGATCTTGGAAATAGGCTTCTTACAGCAGGCGGACCCTGGCAACCGGCGCTTAAGTTACATCAAAATCCAGAGTGCAACAAACAAGAGGAAGCTGTGTTTTGTCCTTGATGGACGGGCCCTTCGAATGTCGTGATGCGATGTGACTCGCGCGGTGCTGACAAAAGCAGCGCGGGTGAAGTGGCAGACTGTATCCAGCAGCTTGCAGTCTATGCAGCCTGGCATGCTGCCAACCTGCGATCCTTCCTGTGGCCACTTGGAATCGGTGATTCAAGTTCCAAGCACGAGTACCCAAAGCCCAGACTGAAATCTCGAAGCCGAGCCCTCAATCCCCAACATCCCTAAACTCTAAACATCCCTAAACCTTGAATCCCAAATGCTAAGCCCTAAAATCGATCCATCCCTAAACCGAAAATGCTAAGCCTCTGTACCGAGCCTCCAGGTCTTCGGCAGATCGTGACAAGCAGGAGGCGGAAGCTTTGGCGCAGCAGCTGGAAGGGCTGATGCCTGCAGCCGAGGCGCAAACCATCAAGGCCAGCAGGGCTCCAAAAGGGTTACTAGGGTTCTATGTTTTGAATTTACGGCTCAGGATATCGGGAATGATTGATGTGTTTGAGTGTAGGGTTTGGGGCGGGTTCAATGTTTCGGGACACCAGCCCAACCGACTTTTGTCTCGATGTATCGAAGGCTTTGGCCTTTCGCGCAGCCTGGTTTACTGCCAACCAGCGCCGGTTCAACTTTGCTGATGCTGCTGAAGACCAAAGAGCTGTAGAGTTCTATGCCGACCTACTGGCGAGCCTGACCAACCCCGAGCAGGAGAAGAACATCAAGCCCCTTGTCAGCATCGAGCAGGGAGGACTGCGAGAGCGAGTCGTGGACGTAGAGAAGGCCCTGGGACAAGAAGAGGAGAAGAAACGCTACTGTCACTAGTGTAAACACTGTAGCCGAAGGAAAGCAAGCCAAAGGATTTTGTCAACCCCGAACCACTTGTGCAGGACCACGTAGGCTTACTTCTTCCCCTGAGAGGCGTGCGTGCAGGATCAAAATCTGCGAAAGGAGTGTTTCAGGGATTCGGGTGACTCTGGATGCCAGGCAAAGGCGGACAGAAAGAGCAGTTTGGAGAGCTTTCTCCTTTCCGTCCGTTTTCATCGATCCTCTCACTCCCTAAGCCCTAAACCCTCAGCCCCTCTCACCCTCAGGTCTTTGTCGTTGAATGCCTCCTGGCATGCGGCCAACACGCGATCAATGCTCTGGAGAGATGCCCGCGAGGTCGGTCCTCAAAGCTTTCTGCAAATCTCCTCCTCATGATAAGGAAGGGTAAGGAGCTTTTCCTAATCAATCCAAGTTACAAGATTCCGGGCCCTTAGCCTCCGAACCCTTGCATCGCTAATCCTGGCCGCTCGACCGCCACAGGGTTTAGGGTTTAGGGGCTTAGGTCGACGGCTCTAGATCCCCAACACCCCAACGCCCAAGCCCAGTACTTCCGACTCACAAGGTCAGGGCTGAGATTTAGCGTGCAATTTCGCAGAGTTGACAGATTGCAGATAGGTTTCGCAGCCCCTCTCACTAAACCACAGTAACCACATGACTACCCTCTACTCCCGTCATCGGCATCGGCACCTAGCAGGAGCCGAGAAGGAGGGAATCAATGCACAGCAGGGACAGCTGCGGTCGCTGAATGCCGGGTGCCAAGGCCGATGGTGGATTCCTTCCAAGCCTTACATTGACATAAACTCACGAGCCTTATGTATCTGGCCTGTCTTAAGAAGTTGGAAATGTTTCGGGGCTGGTTATTATTGTTTCACGAAAACGGGGACCCCAGTATCACATATGCTGCACAGCGGCAGGATCCTTGCGAGGCTTTATCCCAGTAGTAGAGCAGGTGACCTTCGACGTTTCGGGGGTGCTATAACACCTATATAATCCAAATATACTCCCAAGCAGGTTAACCTTTAGTTTTCCAGGATACTCGACAAGTAGGTTATCATGAGGTAGGTTATGACCCCATTGCAGGCCTCTACTGCTGCAGCAGTTGGGCGGATTTGGGTTTTGAAACCACAACAAGACGCTCTCTTCCTTTAAGGCCCTAGAAGTGGGATCCCCATTATCATGCCTTTTTAGGTAGGGCGGCTTATTCCTATAAGAGTATTGCGTTTGAGGGTAGTTTAGCAATTATTCAACTCCAGGGTTCCTTACTTTAACCATTCTGTAATGTGCCCTCCCCCCAACCCTATTCGACTTATTCAGGCCCTATATCAGCTGCTGGCAGGGTGATCAGTTGACGTGGAATTCACTGAAAGTTTATGCAGACACTGTCTCCTCTTCGCCGACTTCGTAGAGTTTCTAGAACCTAGAATTTCAGCAAGGGTTCACGGAGGAAATCGACTTTATGGCTAGGTATTCGTTTGGGAGGCAGAGGTTGAAATACAGGGCGCACTTCTCAACTGGGGGTTTGATGACCCTACAACCCTGAACCCTAAGCCCTGCCCCCCTCAACCTGAACCCTGAAACCAAAACTTAGCTTAAACCACTGAGCACGCTGTGTTTCGATCGGTGAGCCTTGCAACAGCCGTTCCAAGGCTCAGTTCACGTTCGGGCCCAGTACGCATGGCCATACCGTCGTTGCAAGCTGAACAAGCACTGACAGCTTAAGACTTCAGGTTTAAGTGCTGTAGGCTTCGACCAGGAAATGAGCAGATGTTGTTATCTAGCAGACGGAAAAGTGACAGCAGCAACAACGATGAGTAATACTTTGAACTTTGAACAAGGCAAAAAACCGCTACAAGTGACACTTAGAAAGCAATGAGCCCGAATGCGGGTTTCAGGATAGCTATACTGTCTGGTTCTTAGCAGGGAATGGGGGAATGGATTGTGGAGACTATTATTGGGGATTATAGAGGGAAGACTATAGGATTCCATTCCCCCATTCCCTACTAAGCACGAGACAGACACGTTGCCAAACCACGAAGGCTTTGACACGCTTCCGTAGCTTTGAGTTTGCTCCTCTGAACATCAAGGGCAGTCGCGGTCCTGGGGTACCTATATGGTAGACTGTAAAGCTTCTATCTTCAGTCTCTGCATAGCAGTATGCAGGAGCCTCTGGGTTCGGGTAGGCTAACTGATTAGCTAGCTGTTTGAGGTCTCCTCAGCTCGTTCCCTAGCCCCGAAAACTCTATAGATTCTAGAAGCCATAAGCCCTACACGCTCTAATCTGGAACGAGGCCCGCAAGCCATACTCACATATCAAGAATCAGTAACATGTGCGTGGCACCCTGGGAACCTTCCCGAAAAGCCAAGGAACGTTTGGACCTGCAAGCCGCCAGTCATTCAGGTGAACCTCCTCATGAAGAGGGCCGAAGTCACCCACCAAGGCAAATGCGGGGGTTTTATGCAGGCTAAATGGGCCTTTACTGGCACTCCAGCCATAATCATCCATGCACTTCTGTTCAACACTTGTTCAACCTCTCGCTAGTGAAACAAGATCTCCAATGCTGTTGGTCCATACCTGTGCCATGCATTATGCAGGGTGTACACTTAGTCCGAAGTACACAAGAGGTACATGGACCCTTAGTAGTGTCGGCCTTCGTAAAGGTTTAGGGTTCAGGGATGAAGGTTTGGGGTTCAGGGTATATACCCGGAGCCCTAAACTCTAAACCTTAGACTTGATGCCGGTAGCAGAAGGGTATATACCGCAATATAGGGGCCTTACAAAATTACAAATACTGTTATTTGGGGGTTCCTTGTTATGACGTACAATGGGCCCCTGAACCCTATTGTAATTGTTAAGGCCCCTATTTCGTATGAGCCCTTGTTCCTTGGCCCCGAGGTGTGCCTGTGGAGAGCCATCTGAAGGCCATCGACTGCGTGGGCTTCGATGCGGAGCTCCTCGAAGCGCGGGAGGAGGCAGCAAAAAGGAGACAGAGCGTTCAGGAAGGGTTGTGGGTCAGGGTCCAAATTTTGTAGAACATAAGGTCGTGACTGTCGAGCGGCAGGTTTGACTGCTTCTTCCTTGAGAGCTCCGGGTCATGGGGACGCCATCAGTGCCACCAGCTCCACTAGCTTCAGCAGCACCAGCAGCACCGGCAGGCACCCGCAGTACCAGCAGCACCAGCAGCACCAGCAGCACCAGCAGCACCAGCAGCGCCAGCAGCACCAGCAGCACCAGCAGCACCAGCAGCACCAGCAGCACCAGGGCAGTGGCAGTTGTAGTGGTACTGGCAGTGGCAATGTTGGTCGTCTTAGCATGATGTTGCTGGTAGAAACTTTCATGATCAGTTCTTTCTTTTAAGTAAGGGTGTTGTGAGAACACTGACCATCATCGTTACTGCCACCATCATCGCCATGAAAATCATCACAAGCATCATCATCACTTGTAACATGAGCGTTCTCAGTGTCCCATGCATCCTCGCTGCCACCTGTTGTCTTCCCACCGTGTTCACCTACCAGTTCATGATGCTCATCATCCATCATGTGTGTCATGTTGGCCCCAAGTCTCACTATCAGGAGTTTCTGGCCCAGCCCATTCCGTAAACCGAAAACCCCAGACCCTAAAGCCTATCCATGATCTTTCGTCAGGAAGAAGACATGGAAGATGAGGTGCAGAGAGGGGAGATTGAGTACATCTGGTTTGTGCTTTTGGGTGTGGAGGCAACTAAGGTTTTAGAGCTTCGAGGGGACATGGACAGTACTCAGCACGTGTAGATTTAAGAGAACCGTAACGGGCAACGACGAGAGTTCTTGCCACCATCTAAAGTCTTTGGGTTTAATAATTAGAACCGGGCTTGGGGTAATTATCTTGTAATAGTGCGCAGCAGGGGCAGGGCGGGGCTTTGTTGCTCGATCTCTCCTATGCAAGTTTGCTATCAGACAGATCCCGAGGTGAAAGATCTTGGATGTGGGCTCTTATTTAGGCTGTGAGGGTTTAGAGTTTAGGGTTCAGGATTGAAAAAAGCCACAACATGGTAAGACGAACTAGGGGTTCCTTCCTCAATCAGGATTCTACTGCAATTGTTGGTTTGGGGGTAGGTTGTCTGGGGCTAAGTTGTATTGAAGCAATACGGGGCAGCATGTTCCCGGCTTCCGATCGCTACTCCCTGCAGAACAGGATCTGCTAAACGCAGCCTAACGTATGGGGTCGGATATTATTCCTACATACCTGAAACCACCCAAAGTAGGTAAAAAAATCCCAATACCTACAAAAGGACATTATTCTACATACTCTTGGGGTCCAGGCAGTCCCGATGTATCGCTCCACTATGCAAAAACAAGGTAGAAGTAATCAAAGGCGCCTTTCGAACTTGGTCATGTACTTAGAGTATAATGTGCCCCCCCCCCCCCCCGAAAGCTCTACTGCGAGGCCGACGAGGAAGACTCAGTGCAGCTGCCCCAATGCTTGGGAGGTCCTAGAAGTCCTTACTTTTGCGTAGGGTTTGGGGTTTTAGGGTTTAGGGTCTAGGGTTGAGGGTTTAGGGTTTAGAGTTTACGGATAAGTTCAGTGTGAATGACAGGCGGCCGCCACTTCAGAAACAGCCGAAAAAGAAGAAGACCCGGTGCGCATCTCCAACAAAACGATTTCCTCGGTGTCAGGATGAGATTGTGCCTTTTTGTCAGGCCGCGGACCGAACGATTCTTGGCTTCAATGGGTAATGACGAGCATCCATGCCCGAACGATGGTATTGTCCATGCTACCATGATAGCATATCCACGGCCAGAGCATCCATGCCCGAACGATGGCAATGTCCATGCTACCATGGTAGCATATCCATGGCCACTAAGGTTTCGGCAAAGGCTACGGAGCCGGCCAGGGCTACGGCGCGCGCGGCTACTGTTGGGGAGGTCGATTCTCTGGGTGCGTTACGAGAGTTCAGTGTTGAAGGTTTAGGGGTTTAGGGTTGAGGGTTTGAGGTGGTCTACAGTGAGGCCATACGTTACAAGTGAGCTTTTTATGTTTCAACTTTAAGTTGAAGGTGGGGGGGGTTTATCGTGAGGCCATAGGTGAACTATGTTGAACTTAGTGTCTGAGGGCAAGGGGTCTAGAGTTTATAATGAGAGTTGGGCTTTCTTGACCCGACTCCATGTTACGATTCTGCGGTTTATCGAAAGCTGACAGCCGTAAGTAGCAGTAACGAGAAGATCGAGAGTAACTCGTTTCTACATTTCATGTTGTGTGTTTCTGGACTCAGTGGAGAAGTATGTCGCATCGACGAATGAAGTTGTGCGGCTTAAACGATCTCAATCCCAGAATGTCCATCCAGTGAGTGCAAAACACAGCAGTGAATGAACAGTTGACCACATGAATAATTCAGTAAATAAAACATATGTATGTACATATGTATATATATATATATATATATATATATGTATATATGTATATATATATATATATATATATAGATAGATATATATATATATATATACAGTGCTACCAATCAACACCGTAAGCGGATGGCATTTTTGGGGCTGTTTCCATCATGATGTCAGTATACGCCGTATGTAGAGACCCTTTGGGAATGGTCTGCTTGGTTTATCTCACCTCTTCAGGGGCTTGGGGCTTCTGACATTCCACTTGCCATTCCCGACTTCACCAAACTCTTTCTCTGACCTCGGTTTAGGTATACGCCATCATTTGTTTTCCAGCCGCCTGTTCTATGGACATATATATATATATATATGTATATGTATATGTATATGTATATGTATATGTATATGTATATGTATATGTATATGATATGTGTATGATATGTATATGTATATGTATATGTATATGTATATGTATATGTATATGTATATGTATATGATATGTGTATGATATGTATATGTATATGTATATGTATATGTATATGTATATGTATATGTATATGTATATGTATATGTATATGTATATGTAAATGTATATGTATATGCACGTGTCATCTGTACACACACACATATATATATATATATATGTTTTTATATACATTCTACATACATACATACATACATGCATACATACATTGCGAACGGACTTCGATGCCTAGTTAAATCCTATGGTATCACGATAAGAGCTGTGAGCATGGCCGTGTATAGGTCAACATTGGGGGAACGCTACGCGTCCCTCGTTCCCGGTTAAGCTAGCGGCAGTGCTACGCACGCCGTGGTGCTTTACCAGTCTTTTCTGACTTCCGCCAATCGCAACTTTGGCTCAAGTGTGAGCACATGCACTAGAATGCATATGCCCGTAGCGAAAGCTTTTCGTTCTTTGTGATTCCTCGAGATCAGAGCCTTGTCCCGTGCACCGACTTCACACTGCCGGCCGCAGAGTGGAAAAGGAAGCTGCGCGGAATCTGCTTGCACAGGGACAAAGGGACCAGAGTGGGAGAGAAGGGAGCAGTTGTGATCGTGTACCTGAAGGGCAACCACACTATTCATACAACAGCTCTGTGGGGTGAGCAATACGGGCAACAACACGAACAAATCCCCACGCAGGTTATCAGCCGTACGCGGCTCTGCCTTTCGACTACGTGAACTGCTTGGTCTACCACTTCTACAATGAACTCGGGATCAAGCCAAGATACGACAATGACTTTCGGTGCCGATGTGGCAGCACCGGCAGTTGGTGATTCAACCGCCGATGACACAGTGGTGCAGTCAGTTGACAGTTCCACGGAAGACGACAAAGGTCAGTCTTCTACTCTTGCCACTGCAAAGGCAGTTCCCAAAGGAAAAGCAAAGACATCACCGAGAGCATCTCCGCCTTCGCGTCCAACATCCTCAGGATCAAGGACCGGCAAGGCGATGGAACGGCGAGCCGAAGCATCTGGTTTTCAGACGCCAAGGACATCGTCAAGAACGAAGGACAAAGGAGTGATTACTTTGGAGAAGAAGGCCAGACCGGCATCTTCGAGAAGCTCTTCAGCACGATCGAGAACGTCGAACACCAGAGGACGGGACAAGTCAATGACGTGGAGACAGATGGTCACGAATCATCCACATGATGCTGACGATGCAGATATGACCCTTGACACCATACCGGTTCAAGGTGATGCTTCATCAGTCAACACCCCGGCCATAACTGATGGAACGACAGGTTCTCAGGAGTTGCGGCAACAGCTTGAGGCGTCGAGCCTTGCACAGCAAATGTACTACCGAAGTCAAGTGCAGGAGTACGAGGGCGTTGTCCATACCCTGATGGAGAAGATCAAGGAGATGCAACAAGAAGATGAGGGTTCTGGAATTCGCATTGAAGAATTGGAACGACAACGAGATGATGCAGGCTTAGCCATGCAGCATCTCAACAATGTGAACCAAGAGATGAAGAGAGACTATGAAGCGGCATTGTTTCGTATGGATGAACAGAGTTCTGCTCAACAACGCCAAGGGTACGCAGTCGCTGAAGAACTTGCTCAACAACTTCACGCGCTACGCGCTGAAGCGGCTTCTAACTTTGTGCAGCTGGAAGCTCGAGCCCAAGGTGATGGTGAACTCATGGCACGCGAGTACGAGCATCTGACACAAGAACTTCATGAACGAGCCAAGGAGAACTTGTTCCTACGATCGAGCACGGCAAGTTCGGAACAAGCCATGCATGCTATGCAGGAACGATTCCTTCTCGCCAAGAACCAGGAGTTGAGGGTCATGGATGAAGTCCAAGGATTGGCTGGCAGCAATGCAGTGATCCAACAAGAACACCTACGACTTCGTGAACGACTTGGTGAAGAGGAAGAGTACCGTAAAATGGCAGTGAAGAGAATGCAGGATGCAGAAGATCAGCTCCAAAGGAGTGAGGAACAGGCAAGACAATCATTGCCGACTCTGCATGACGAGCTAAATGAACTCAGAAGAGCGCTCAGAATGCAAGAGGATCTCCAATCGAGGACACGCAGTGAACTGGAGGCAGCGCGGAGTTCCAACATGTTCGTTGGATCAGCCCGACCTTCAAGCATGCCCTTGTCATCAAGAACTACTGAGTCTGGCTGGGAGCACGTAGGAAAGGATGTAGTGCATTCATTTTCCGTAGGAGCAGATGTACGATCCCCTGAAATGCGTTCTCCAAGTCAAGTTAGTCCTGTCGCCAAAGAAAGAATTGCATTCCCTGAATCGAATGCGGCCAAGAACCATGCTGATGAGGATGTGAAGTTCAACGACGGAAACTTCTTCACCGGCATCCCGAAGGGAAAGATTGATCCTGTTCGGGGAACAGCAGCAGACGTGACGGAATCCGTACCCGTGCACAACGTGCCCGGTACTAGTAGTGCAGCACCTGCGCGTTCCACGCCAAGTGCAGCAGAGCTATTCGGCATTCCGGCTACGCCGAATGCGGCTGAGTTGTTTGGCATCCCAAAAGTGCCAACTGCAGCCGAGCTGTTCGGGATCCCAAGTGGAAGTACTCAGAGGGTGAATGATGCGACCGCTGTACGTGATCGGCAACTTCATGAACTTCTGAAAGATCGCGGGATGTTGGGGCCGAATCCCACAGCATCGTCCAGCTCTTCCAGGAATGTCGACCTCGACGGTGCCATTGCATCGCTCAAGAACCCAAACGTTGATAATTCCCGAAGGACGGCTGCAACAGCAACTTTCGATTCCCAGGTCGGGGCGCTGATCAGAGGCATGAAATCAAGCGAGTCACAACGGCCAAAGCCCGTGGCGTTTGATGCTTCGGTTGTGGATGAAAGACGACGCCAGATCGAGAAGGAAGTCGCGGAACAGTATGAAGAGAAGCTAGCCGACCTTCGAAGTGAAGTTCTAAAAGCTCAGAAGGCCGAACAGCGTCTCCGAATTGACCGTGACGAATGGAGATTGTTTGCTGAAGGGATGCAGGAGGGTGAAGCAGAAGGCGGTGGTGACGAAGAAGGTGAAGGACACGATGATGATGACGGTCATCAGAATGATGCTGGAGCAGGGTATGACTCTCCTGACCCGCCGGACCCCGACGATGGTGACGACAAAGGGAAGAAGGGTGGTGGTAAACCTGATCCAGATCCTCCTGATGCGCGTGATCCTAACGGGGATGCAGACCCAGAGGTGACCGAGGTGAGGATTTCCAGGAGGGAAGCCGACAAGGTGATCGTGCCCCCTTGGCCCACTCTAACCCATCTGGCTAACTGGCGATCTGTGTGTACCGCAAATGTTCTTGGAGCATCCGCGGACCCCAATCATGAAGATTGGATGCTGTGGTTGGCACCAGCATTTAACCCATTCCCTGACGTTGAGGCACTGAATGATTCCGGACACAAGAAGTTCAAGAGCATCGACGTCAAGTTGGGTGTTGCTATGGTCGCAATGTTGCGCGCCGGTGGCGACAAATCTGCTGACCTGTACCTGGAGGTGAACCGAAAGGCCAACGATTACATCAGTCGGCCGGAAGGCAAGATCATTAAGGGGCGACAGATCATCGCGATGATGTACGAAAGCTTCCGAACGCACGATCGTCTCGACATGATCATCACCCTTGAGTATCTGGTCAAGCTCCAGTATCAGGGAGACAACAAGCTTCATACGTTCAAGCAGACATGGTTGGAAGTTCTCGGACGGATGAGGCCTGAGGACATACCTTCCAAAACTGCTCTCCGTGATTGCTTACATGCGAAGATCAAGGAATCGCCCGCAATGAAGATGGAGTTGAGTATGCATTATGAGCATCTACCTTACAACCACGAAGATCGGTCGTATGAGAACCTCATGAAGATCATCGATCGAACCATCATGCGGAGGAGAGAGCAAGCAAACCTCACTCAGACCCAAATCGGACTACGGCAAATGTTGGAAGGAAAGGACATGCTGGCTGCACCGGCAAAGGTACCTGAGAAGCCACCTCCTAAAGCGGTACCTGCACCGCCGAAAGGCAAGGCAAATCCTGGCAAACCCGACAACGCGGCTCCCGTTTTGCCTCAGAGCAAAGCAAAGAGTCATGCAAAGACTAAGCCGAAGCCGAAGAAGAAGAGCAGAAGTGAGTCAGCGGACAACAAAGGTGACAAGAGCAAGAAACACATCCGCTGTAAGTTCCATTTCACAGATGCGGGATGCAGAAATGGTGACAAGTGCCCATTCAGCCATTCCAAGAAGACTCCAGAAAGACCGACTACTCCGAGGTCGAGAACTCCAAGTCCATCCGGAAGAGGGGAACGAATATGCTACTCGTTCAAGAACACTGGGTCATGCTCGCGAGAGAATTGTCCTTTCAAGCACGAAGCTGCCGCTACTCCGGCTCCAGAGCCAAAGGCGAAGGCTAAGGCCAAGTCCGAGGCCAAAGCAGCACCAGCCAAGCCAAATGCCAAGGCCAAGGCGAGCCCTGCAGCTCCTGCCATTAGGCTGTGCCGAAGATGGAATCCATCAGCACCAGCTATTTGGAAGAGATCAACGAGACAGAATGATGAGGAATCGGTGTGTTCATCCGTTGACAGCGACGCTGATTCGGCTTGTTCAACCGATGACGAAACCTCAGGTCCGACTACGTCGACCCGAAAATCTGCTAAGTCCCGTGTCACGTTCTCTAAGGATGTGAAGTTCTTTTCCTCGCGGCCAAGAAAGTCGTACAAAGACAGGAAACAGAAGGTGATACACGTGGACGTTGACGCAATCATCAATGATGAGGATCGTGCCGTTGATCTAGAGTTTGCGAAGCACAAGGCAAGGCTGAAAGCGCAGATCATGAGGGACATGATTGACGATGATCATGAAGGTGATCGGGTTTCATTCGTTCGGATACCAGGAACCTCTCGTGTTGAAGAAGTTGCATTCTACGACGGTGAGGATTCCATCGTTGAACGAGAACTCGATGCTGCACACAGCAAGCGGATCATCGATCAAGGAGTATTCAGATGTATGGTACAGCCCGTCATCCTGAAGAAGAAGATCAAATTCCTCATGGATACAGGTTGTGGACATGATCTCATATCCCAGAACAAAGTCGAGAAGCACAGTCTTGAGACGCTCGTGACCCCAGAACCTATATCGTTCCAAACCGCCAATGGCATTACTGACACTGACCTCGTGTCGAATTTCCAAACGGAGTCGTTTGAGGAACCCATCAACGCCTACGTTCTGGATGACACACCAACAGTGCTCTCCATTGGCAAGCGATGCATGAAGTTCAACTATGGTTTCGTATGGCCTCCCGGGAGAGAACCATTCATGATTACTCCCCAAGGCAAGAGAATTTCCTTGTTCGTGGACGGTGACATCCCATACATCCGTACGGGGAGCTCGAAATCATGTGTTCATGATGATCACGAGGCAAAGGCAATCACCGACATCCTCAACGGCGTAACGCCCGTGGACACGGTTGACACAAGTGTAGCCGCGGCTGCGAAGGCAATCCCAGGTGAAGTAGAAGAAGAGGAAGTTGGTGATGGACGCGAAAGGCCTCCTGACCCAGAACCACATGATGCTCCTGATGAAGAAGTACCAGAGGCGGAAGCAGGACGACCTCCAGACGAAGGAGGAGGAATAGGTGAAGTTCATGCAGATGGCGATGATGAGGTGGTCATCGAGGTGGAAGGCGACGGTGCGCCAAGCCGCAAGGCCAGAGTTGGAACACTGAAAGCTGAAGCGAAAACGCTAGCACACCTATGTGCTCATCGATATCGCAACCCTTATTGTGAGTCATGCATTCGTGCAAAGATGAAACATCTTCGAACACAACGTGGAGGCGTTCCAACGGGTGATCAAGCATTGGGGTGATCTTATCACATTCGACTTCCTAGACATGCGCAAAGCAGCAGAAGCTGTCATAGGGATCGATGATGGTGCTCGAGAAGTTTTGGTCATCAGAGACATTGCCACTAAGATGATCGCAGCAATCCCTACAGCTTCAAGGCACACTGACGAAGTCGTCATGGCCATAAAGCGCGTGATGGGAAGACGCAAGATTCATATGGCATACAGTGACGAGGCACCAGAATTTGACTCTGCTATGGAACAGTTGAAGATAGTGATCGATCATTCCTTGCCGGGTAAACCCAGGAACAATTCATTGGCTGAACGTTCGAACCAAGAAGTGATCAACACGGTCGCTGCATCTATGTTACATGCTGGATTACCCGCGCAGTATTGGACTTTCGCTCTGAACTGTGTGATGCAGAACCTCAACATAGAAGATGTAGAGGGTGACGGTGATTCATCGTGGAAACGAATGACAGGAAAGGAGTTCGAAGGGAAAGCCATACCGTTTGGTGCCAAGGTTTTCTTTAAACCGACGGACACAAGGCCGAAGACATATGGCAGCAAGTTCGATCCGAAGGGCATACCGGGCATCTTCGCCGGTTACATCATCACAGCTGG
Source organism: Symbiodinium sp. CCMP2592 (assembly GCA_905221615.1). Taxonomy (NCBI): domain Eukaryota; class Dinophyceae; order Suessiales; family Symbiodiniaceae; genus Symbiodinium; species Symbiodinium sp. CCMP2592. The sequence continues at coordinate 147,979 of CAJNDT010005779.1, read as the reverse complement.
TCAAGGATGGTCCAAGAAGTATCGCGTTTGGGACATGAAGGAATTCGCCAACGCAAACTTGTCAATGGATGCATCTGTTCCCAGGAAATTGATGAAACCGTACGAGACTGAGGTTGTTTACTTCCCAGAGGAGATCACGTTTCCCCTGAAGGCTGAGTACGAAAGGATGAATGAAACCATTGAAGGGCTCAGGGACAACGTTGACTTGGCTGGAAAGGAGATAAACGACATCAACGACGATGACGGTGGTCCTCCTGGTGGAAACAATGGTACTTCCTCCACCAGAACCCGGAGAAGATCCTGACCTGAAAGATATTGAACCGTCCGACGTTGAAGCCGAACCAATCGATGACGCATTCAGGTCGGAGGAGCACGAAGCTATCGACGCAATCGGTGACAAAAGAATGGAAGAGCTGGAAAGAGAACTAGCAGGGCGTGCTGAACCATCTCCACCTGCACCAAGATCGACCGGGGAAGACCGACGATCGCACCGCGAGGTTGGTCCAACCGGAAGACTCATTCCCGAAGGGGACAGCGAAGAACCTGGAGAGATTATCAGAGTCTTGAAAGAGAAGAAGCTGGCTCCTGAAGAGATCGAGCATTGGAGCACAGGGAAGAAAGGAGATGGAATCGTGTACCTCACCGACGACGGCGAGGCCTGCAAGATCGACAAAAGAGGAGTTCCATACAAGATCAGAAGCGACGGAAGACGCACCCTTCCTACAAGGCGTCCGATCCATGCTTATTCTCCTGAAGCTTGGAAGAAGATGAGCGAGGCAGAAAAGAAGGCAGCCTACAAGAAGGACAAGCGAGACAAAGCTCGTGATGCCAAGAAGGACCGGAAGAAAGCCGCGATAGGAAAGAAAATCATCAGTAAGATGATGGATGAAATGATCTTCCCCAAGATTGTCCCATGCGAAGAAATAGACCTGAGTCTCAATGCGACCCTAGACGAAGATGATGGTTGGTCGTGGGCGCAATCGTATGCAGATCAATACGCGCAGGAGCAATTCTTGGAGGATGTGGTGCCGGCAGTACCGGCGCACATGGTCGCAGATCCGAGTTGGATTCCAGCCATGCCATGTACGACTTCCCACGGAAACGTACATAGGCAGAAGAATTCTGCGGTGAAGCCGTGCTTCAATGCCATGGTCACCAGACCAGTGACGCGTAAGGAGATGTTGAGCAATCCTAAGGCCATGGAAGCTTTCATGAAAGAATGGAAGGGATTATGGGATCAGGAAGTGTTTGACTTCTCTACCACGCGCGAGTATGACGATGTCGTGGCCGAGGCGAAGAAGAAAGGTGAGAAGGTGCATATGGCACGTGTACATGGACTCATTTATGAAAAGAACTATCAGCTCAAAGAAGACGATCCCGCCAGGAAGTTCAAAGGACGAGGAGTTCTACTCGGCGATCAGGTCAAAGATCAGAACATGGAAGCCGCATTGTTCCAGGATTTAGGGAATTCCCCGGCAACATTTGATGCCTCTCGTTGGGCGGATTACTATGGTTGCTTACCTGGCAATGATGTTCAGATGGCTGACGCCATACAGGCGTACATTCAGGCAAAACTATCCGGCACGCCGTGCTGGGTCGAGCTGCCTGACGAAGCTTGGCATCCATCTGCAAATCGGCACAAATTCCGTCGGCCTGTATGCCGCTTAGTCAAAGCTCTTTATGGACATCCTGATGCAGGGACTATGTGGGAACAACATTGCCATACCGCGGTACAGAAAGTGGGGTTCAAACCAATTGGCGATGAATGGCCATCATTATACTTCCACCCTACTATGAAGCTCTTGCTTGTAATCTACGTGGATGATCTCAAGATGGCAGGTCCTAAGGGGAACCTATCAAAGGGCTGGGATATGTTGCGCCAAGAACTCCGTCTGGAGGAAGAAACGCCATTGGGCTTGTACCTTGGTTGTCGCATCTCCAAGGGCGAGGCAACATTGCATGACAAGACGAAGGTGCAAACTGTTACCTACGACATGGAGACCTACCTGGACATGACGGTCAAGAAGTACTGTGACGTGACTGGGTTTGATCCAACCAAATTCAAAACGGTACCATCGCCGAGTCCGGCTGAGGAGACTAAGAATCACCCAGCGCGTGCTCCGGCACAATCCGGAAAATGTCATCGATGCACGTGGTGTGGACACACCATGCCTGTTGACAAGGATGGTCGGCTTGTTCCGCCTCCACCTATTCCCAAGGCGCCAGAGGAAGAGAAGGTCAATGAGGCGAATCGCGGTGCGCTTGCTCCGCAAGCTGCGAGCATCCTTATGAAGTTGCTCTATGCCGCACGCATATGTCGTTTTGATCTGTTGCGTAGCATCAACAACCTAGCACGCAAGATCACCAAGTGGACCAAGAAGGAGGATGCTCTTCTTCATCATCTCATGGCCTATGTGCATCAATCCAAACATCACATGATGATTGGATGGGTTGGGGACTCCTTGGAGGACTCGTCCATCGGGTTGTTTGCAGATGCGGACTATGCTGGTTGTGGAGAAAGTCTCAAGTCTACCTCCGGTGCTCATATGCACATTCAAGGACCGCACACAAGATTTCCTTTGGCGGGGCTGAGCAAAAGGCAGGGGTGCCTTAGTCACTCCACACCTGAGGCCGAGATCGTTGCGGCCGACTTTGCTATGTCACGTCTGGGACTGCCGGCAATTACATTGTGGCAGCAACTCGGGGCGCAGAATCCCGACTTCGTCTTTTACGACGACAACCAGACCATGATCGGAGTCGTTCGTACGGGCAAGAACCCTACGATGCGTCATCTCGAACGTACCCATGGCATCTGTATCGGTTGGATGCACTCCATCTTTCAGGAGGGTTACGTCTCGCTGGCCTATGAAGTCACGGCGAAGATGGCAGCGGACATTCACACTAAGTCGTTCAAGGACTCGGTGTCTTGGACTCATGCGTGTCAGCTTATCAACATCTTCCCGCCTAACCTCATCGGTTCCCAGGAGATCATGGATCTGATGCGTCCGACTCATTCCCAAAGCACGGATGAGAAGGGCCAACAGCACTACTCTTTCAAGAGTGAGGTGCCTTGCTTTCCCTACACACAGACGCCTATACTTCCGCAGGTGTTGTATCGCGCTGGGCTTTCAAGCAAGGAAGGATTGCAGGAGCACGACAGTGTGGACCCCATCATGGTCGTCAAGTTTCCGCGCATGTTGCGGGGGCCGCCTTCGGCGTTGCCACCAGGTCGTTACCTTCGGTCAACCTGGCTACTTCGCGAAGGGCAGTGGCACCAGATGGAAGATCGCGCTGTGATACCCGATCAGCCTGGCAAGTTTGACCGCTATGTCGAACGCGCTGTTTTTCAATATCATCCTGTGCGGGGTGCGTTGAGGCCTGCCGCTAGCTCGGAGACCCTCACTTCGCACCTTGTGCCTACTCCGGAGACGCCTGTGGGCCGGTTCTATGTGCGCGCCCTGTCCGCCTATTGGCGACGGGTGGTTGTCACGCTGGCACGTGTCATCCATGGGGGGTACCAGGGCTTTACATTACCTCTTCGCTTCAATGGAGTGCCCAAAGCTCGTGACGAACTGTTCGGGCATGACTACTTGTCGATCGTTTATGAGGATGTGTGGCGAGATATGGCTGAAAAGAAACGGGAATATCAAGGATATGGAGGTGCTATCGTACCTCATGTGGTCGAGTTCGCAAAGAACAACCCCAAAGAAGGTTTGGTTATTCAATTCCACGACCACGTCGGGAAATTGGTCCATACATACGAGAATCCTTACAGTCGATGGAAGCTTCGTATCACCATCAAAGATGCACCAAAGGCAGTGACGGTGTGGACGTTGCTTGGGGTCGATGAAGAGAACTGGTGGAATGAATTCGCACCAGGCAAGGATTGCGTGATGCATCATGCTCCAGACCCGTACTATGATCCCGGTCGACAGGTCAACGTTCTCAGTATGGGACGAGAAGTCGATGATGCCATGTGCTCTTACGTCTTCGACGTAGCGGAGTCAAGAAAGGACAGCCCCAACTCCGTGATCTTCGTGGGTGCAGGGGTACTTGGAAAGAATTCCTGGCTGAGTCGCAAAATCGCCAACAATCCCGAAAGGACAAAATCTCGGACCGACTACCCATGGGGGGAGGTCGTCCAAAGAATTGCACGCCGAGCGGCATCGTGGGGTCACCAGGTCATCATTGAAGTACCTCCTCGAGTGCCTGTTCAACAAACCAAGCAGTACAAGGGCTTATGCGAAGACAACATGTGGAAGAGCATCAAGATCCAAGGATGCACACATGGTCAGCGCTATCTTCCTCGTTCTGAATCGACGGTCGAAGTAGGCTACTGCAAGGATGAATGGGAGTTCTTTGCCGCTAACGTTGCGCTGCAGCCTAAGTCGTCTGATCTGTGCAATGCAAAGCACCATCATATGTGTGAGGCAGACGCGAAAGAACGATCAGATAAGTGTGAGTTGACCAGCCAGGTCTCCCGAAGGTTGCTCAAAGCTCTGAAGTTTCAGGCGTCGGGCGACGGGAGGTTGGTCGCCGTGCCATCGGAAACCGGAGGACGGAAACCCGATCGCATGGTAGTCGATCTTTGCGGTCAGGGTGTCGGCCACGCCGGACCCAAGACTCGGAAAGGTTGTGCTCACATAACATGCAAGGACCTGATTGGGTCCAAAGACGACGAGGAAAACCTTGTCAGTACGATGAAGAAGATGTGCCGGAACGACCTGCGCACGCCTGTGCTGTTCGTGGCATCGCTTTTGCGATCAGGTGGTAGTCCTGGAGTTAGTGAAGGGACTTGCGTGGGGGGTGAAAATCGTTCTGGTGGGAAACACAAAACATTTAGGAATGTCTTGAAATCTCTCAAACGCCTGCTGAGGAAGTGTGCGGAGTTTTCCGATGTCTGTTTTTTCGCTTGACATGCCTTCTTCATGTTCATGTTGGTCTTGGCCTGAATTGCACGCGCTTGTCTCGAGTGGCAAGGTGAGGAAGGTTAAGGTTAACGATCATGTTGGTGCTACTGGCGAGAAATGTGGACGCAGGATAGTTTTCGCTAACATGCCTAGTGCGGAACGTTTGGAAGATGACTTGGAAAACTTTGTGAAACAGGGAACAAGGGTTAGTCTGAGACAGCGCGTTGAAGCTTCATGGCGGTCAAGTGCGAGACACGTTCGCAGCCTTGTTCGAGCTCATGTTGAGTCCAGTCATGTCGCATGTCAATCTGAGGACCATGCATGGCAGCATCAGTGTCTAGGTACTGATGAAGGGGCTAATTTGCAGCACCGACCAAGGAACAACTAAGGTCTGACCGACGGATCGGGGAAGGGTCACTCTTACGGAGGGCCTGGAACCGTGAAGTCGCATCAGGGGTAGGTGCTTCCCTCCTACGGAGGTAGTACCTTATCCCGCGTGAGCCATGGCCGAAAGCAACAATGCGTATGAACTGTCGTTTGGAGGACTGGTCCATGAAGAAGTTTTCCCTCAAGGTGGGCTCGTTCGGGTACTGCTGAAGTTCGACAAGTTCCTGATGATGTACTCTGAGGATACTGAGCAAACGGTCCCGTTCCCCACCAAGATTACCAAAGACAGAGTGGTCGACAATGATCTCATTCGGTCTTGGGCTGCCTTTAGAGCACCACCGATGGTATTACTGTTCGTGGCCTCTAACCTTTCGCCAGGTGGAGACTTGTCCATCAGGGTTCGCGAGATCCTCAAAGCTTGCCTTCATGCAGCGCCGGAGGAGTACATGAACAAACCGTACGGAGAGATACTTGCCACTGTCATCAGATTTGGTGGGAGTCTCAAGCATGTGGTTCGCGATCACCAAGGCAAGTACAACTACATCACGCGTTTCATGGTAGATGCGGATGTGATCTGGGATGACGTGAGGCTTGCAGTGAACGAACTGGAAGCTGAAAAGCAACAAATTCGGTTTGATTTGAACACCGTGACCAGAAGCATCGTCGATGCAGATGGGTACTACAACCTGGCTGTTCTTATCAACTCCGTGGAGGTGCCCTACGGTGCGGTCATACAGACGAGATCGCAACAATGGTACGCGGTGAACCAGGACTACTATCACAAGCTGCCGGCCTCAGGGAGAGCACCGGATCAATCTGACTTGTTGAATGAGAGTACCCTGTTGCGGGTATGCAAGTTGATGTACATGTTCGCCAAGCAGACTGGTTATGGGTTGAGAACTTATAACAAGGAAAGCAGCAATGACGGATGCGCACCCATCACCATCCACGAGTTGGTTTCGATGATGCGTACTATGCCACAAGGAATGGGACATCCGCTCGCTTTCGCAGTCAATGCCTTCCAGGCGTTCAGCATCTGCTTGCACGTGCTCCACCTATACACATCGTGGCATGATCACGAGACTGGTCAACCGCTTTACCGCTGGTCATCTGAGATCCTTGAAGGCTACGACTACACTGCTTACGATTTCCTCAAGCATCATGTGGACGCTGTATGCGCAGTACAAGGCCAGAATGGGTTGCACTTACCGGAAGTGTTCCGAGGCTACGCCTGGAACCAATGCGGTGTGGAATCCGGTTACGTGGTTGACTGTGCAGCAAAGCGTGATGCAATCAATGTGTGGGAGTCTGAATTTCAACAGATGACGGCGAAGCCGACAGCGTTGATGCCTGATGATGGTCTATTTCCTCCAAATCTGAAACGGCATCCTCCATGGGTTTACGAGACGGGGAGAGTTGCTATGCCTACGGCAAGCAATCTCGAACCAGAAGGGATCGTACATCCCGATCACGGCAGGACACCGGAACACGCAAAGGATAGTACCACTGCACCTCGTGCCACTCCGAGCCATGGGCCGAAGAGGGCAAGAACAGACGAGGCTACAGGATCAGCATCTTCGTCTTCGGCGGCACCTCCTCCACAACATTCACCGCAACCTGAGGAAGAACCAACACAGCCAACATGGGAGGAAGCTCCTATCCCCGCAGGCGCTCAGCAGAGCTGGTACCACTACCTCAATATCAACGACAAGGGTTGTCGATCTGCACTGATGACGGCCGTCCGAGATTGTGATGAGTATCCGCCTACAAATGATGAGACGCCTAAGTTTGTGGTTGACCACGACGTGGGGACCACGGCTATTCAGCACTATGTCAGACGCTTGGTGACCTAATTGGCGAGAATTCGTTCGGTCCTACAGAGTGATGAGAAAGGTCTCAACATGAAGGTCTATGTGAAGCTGAATACCAAGGAATGGCTTCGGATGTACTCGCGCCTTTACCATGCTTTGGCATTGGTGTCTTGCGTGCATCTCCCGTCTCCTCCAATGTTGACATCAGCCGTGATGATCGAACAAGGAAGTGATCTAGTGGACAGCGAAGACATCAGCGAAGAGTCCAAGATCACGACCATGAACGCATTGAATGGGTTTCGCAACAACCTGGGCATTGGCGGGAAACCGGATGCGGTAACCATGCGCTCTCAGCCCACGATCCTCATTCAGGACTTCGACATCTTGGCGAGAACGAGGGGAACAACTCATACGCTTCGTGAGAGCCTCAGCGCACACGGATGGGGGGAGGTCAATATCGTAGCTCCATCGTTGGCTGCGGGTGCCACCTACAACTTCCGGAACACCAAGTTTGGCTTGGAGTCTGTGGAAGGTACCTTGAATGGACTAACGGAGGAGCAAGTTGCGACCGTCACTTTGCACTACCACCTCTCGCTCCAGGCCGCCCTCGTCGAGAACGTTTCTTTTCCATTTAGCGACGTCGGGGATGGAGCAGCGATTCGCGACCGGTTGCAACAGCAACTCAAGGAGGTGTACGTCGATCCCATCATTGCTGCTGGTAAACGTACTACACGGCCTCCGATTGTCAACATCAACCATGATTTGCGATTCGTGGGGACTGGTAGCAACTACTTGAATAACAAAGCCTCAAAGTACAACGGCTTCCATGCATTGGGAATGTATATCGAATTGGAGCTACGTGCTCGAGGATGCGTGGTGATTCATGGATCGTCGTTTTGGTCGAGGATTTACAGCCAGTTGAAGCAGTCGGCGAGCGGCGTGAACATGCTGTCTAGCGAGAAGACTCCGGCTCCCGAACCTCGTACCAGGTACAGATTGGCTTACGCTATCTATGAGAAGCAGCTGTTCAGCGAGAAGATGGTGTCAGCATGTTTCGTGGAAAGCTCGAAGATTCGGCAGTGGGATGCATCCGTTCAGGTCAGTACAATCGCTCACTCTGCACTTGTTGAAATTTGGGAGGAAAAAAGTGAAGTCAAGACTTCCACCAATATCGCCCAGACGTGGTTCACGGGTGAACAGAAGCAGCAAATCTGGTCTGAAGCCCAAGGGGACTCTGTTGCTGAGTCAACTGCGGTCACCTGGCAGGATTTCGACATCGCCATGACGATTCCCGAGGCCTACTACGACAACCGACACTATTGGTTCAGAATCGACACCTATGCAACCCAGAATTGTGGCTATGTCAAAGGGAGGACGTTCTTCTGCCCAGGATGCACAGCGATGAGAACAGCCGAGTGCTACGCACAGGCTCGTTTCTTGCCGATTGGCAATGGGTATCCAGGACACTGCATTGGATGTGCGCATACTGCGGCATTGAAATTGCAGCATGGTGTTTCCGACTTCAACGAACTAGTCCAGTCTCAGAAGTACACGCTGGCTTGCGCTAAGCACCTGTACGACCTCAGCCTGCAATTCGTGGACCCTCGTGTGGACATCAAGGATTTCATCAAGAAATGTGCTTCATTGACCTACGAGGACGTTGGCAAAACGGTTTGTCACTATGGTGGCCTCCGTATTACTGCCAGCCAAGCCATAGAATACGCGGCATGGGGAAAGGCCAAACAGTTGGCGTGGGACAGGGGATATGATTCTGAAGGCCGAACATGCTACATCTGCTACTATGATGCTGGCAACTGCGCATACGCTGGTTTCATGAGGATGCTTTTGACACCAGATGAACGCCGGGAATGCTACCGAGGATCAGTTGCGCCGAAAGAGAAGCTGCTGGGAGACACCTTGGAGCTGGCACTCGGAATTCTTACAATTGCGATGAGGTATCCAGATCATTTTCAGAATTGGGGTGGACTCGAAGGGGCAAACGCATGCGTGAGGGGCATCGAACGATCATTCTTCCGCTATGCATCGGCAGAGGCCATTGAGCTGATCACTGTCGACTCCCCGCGCAAGAGAGCGCCGCCCAAGAAGAACGAAGAAATTGCTGAGATCGTGAACGGCATGTCTGCTCACCTCGTGATTGACTTCACAGTCATCGTCGACGGCGACGTCTACCCAATAGATGTTGGACGAGGGGAAGAACTGCAGGCCGCTGACAACGTCACGGACGAAGCAGGAGTTTCAATTGCTCCACCAATGCCACCTCAGGAGGCTGGCGCGGATGAACAACCAGAAGAGGAGCAAGTCGATGAGGAACCAAGTCAACGTCAGATGCTTCGGGAAGGACTTGTGGCACAACTTCGCGACGCTGTGACTGTGATATCCGAAGGCGAATCGCAAGTGGGATCCACAATTTCACGTTTTGCGTTGCTTGCGGCAGCGATGCCCACCACTTGTCCGAGTGCACAGAAAACGCTGCCAACCGAGATCTGATACAGCGCGGTCTCCAAATCATCAAAGACAGCCTTCTTCGATATCCCCGTCGACCACCTGCACAACAAGCTGACGCTATGGAAATCGATGCAACCGACCATGTGAGTGTAGCGTCCTCAGATCGACGACCCAAGGCAAAAGCCCGACCACGACGTGGCGGCGATGCTGTACGGAATGACGTTGTCCTGATTCGCTACGAGAACCTTCACAACCTATGTACGGAGGTCGGAAATCGGCGTGGTCTACATGACGCTTGTGGTATTCCTCTGCAAGAGGTTGGACCAGAGAACAGTCAGCGGGTGGTAGACCTCATTGAAGAGTTATCAGATCACCGTGACCGCCGTCTACCTCAACGAGGAGATCGTGCGAGTTTCGAGTTCAACGAAGCCACTGGTGAATGGGCAAATGAAGGCTACGAATCCATCGGAGGCGGAAGGCCAATAAGATGCGGCATTCTTGATCTGATCCCGACCCGGGGAGCACGATTCATCAACCATCGATGGGGGATTGTGGACACGGTCATAGTTCGCAACCTGAACGGTCATCGAAGAGGACTGGCGGATTGGGCGCTTTCTTGCATTCAATCTGACTTGCGCCACAGAATCGCGAGACGTCCAGGATCTGAATGGCTTGATGGACAATGCCGAGTGGCTTTCAACAGCGTGATTCGATGTGATGAAGGAGGATGGGTGCTGATCGAGGACCTGATCCGACACGAAGAGCTTTGGACCCATGAAAGCAGGGGCATCACCGAAAGTGCAAACCATCGTGACCCTGAACATCGACGGAGGGTGTACAATGAGAGACTGCAGCTACTGTTCCAGGGAAACATGTTGGCGGCTACGAAAAGGCACAGAGCCAAAATCCGGCTTCAGTTCTTGGGCGTGAGGGTGAAGGATCCTGGTGGTGGACCTCTTGGATCTGCATTTACGAACAGACTGGTTTCTGTACGTGATCAAATCACTGAAATCCAGAACAGCAACAGTAGCCGACCCAATCAACAGTACTTGCACCAATGCAATAGCTGGGTCAAGCCGTGGGCGGTACGCGCTACAAGTGGTCACTCTACGCACTCGAATCCCCAGAACAACTTGCTACAGTTGGACAAGGACAGGTTCGCAATATCTCCATCTATGACCCTTCTGGGACGCCTAGGAGGAGCATTTCACGCGACGGCATGCCGCAACCTGGATTCCATCGTGCTTCAAGGCATCATACCTGGTTCGGAGGACCCCGACGGGGACTTCGACCAGCGCCGCCGAGGGCGGAACGACAGGGGAGGTCGACTCCACAGTTACTGGGGGGTATTCGCGCCGTTTGACTCAAGAAATGCAACAACGAAGACACGGGTGCATGGTCCGGAGGCCAAGCATATGCCATTGGCAGTTTTGCATGTCGCCTCCAACGATCTTGCCCGAGAAGGTGGGCGTATCACTGACAGTGGTGTCATCATGGTCGGCCGCCCAATCTCGTTTGCATTTGTCAAGGAGGTTTGGTTCTGCGTCCCTGATCCTCGAAACACGTATGGCTTTGCGCTGATCGAGAAGATCTACGATGAAAGATTGGAAAGAGAAATGGTGTTGGACTATCAGGGGTCAACATCCAAATGCACGACGTCCTGACGCTCTACAACATATTCTGCCATCGGAGTATCTGCAGCAAGGACAAACGTCCATCATGGACACACCCGTCACCGCAGGTGAATCATCAGGTGCTGCCGCTTCCAGCGCCGCTCCTCATGCCCGACCAAATGCAGGTGAAGAACATGGAGGTTGGAATGCCAACACTTACCATGACTACATCGCCGGCAAAGGGAGGAACAGAGGACGGAACCAAGGGAAGGGCAGATCTCCCTGTCCCGAGGAAAACCTCAGGCCCTGGGAGAACAATCCCGAACGCACACGCCAATGGTGGAGGGATAACACCTGAGCTATTATGTGATCGTCGACGTGACCTCTTTGCATCGCCCATGTGATTCCTCGCGATTGCTTTCTTCTTTGGTGACGCCTGATTCGTTTGTCGTTTCAGGGGATCGTCACTGACGTAGCGGAGTGTCACATCATTTCTAATTGGGACCGAAGGCTCTAATTTTCAAACTTCAAAGTTGCGGCGGACTAATCTCTAGAGTTCCTATCGCGCTATTTCCGGTGAGCAGAGTCGGAGACGCAACTCATGGGGGGTGCGAACGGACTTCGATGCCTAGTTAAATCCTATGGTATCACGATAAGAGTTGTGAGCATGGCCGTGTATAGGTCAACATTGGGGGAACGCTACGCGTCCCTCGTTCCCGGTTAAGCTAGCGGCAGTGCTACGCACGCCGTGGTGCTTTACCAGTCTTTTCTGACTTCCGCCAATCGCAACTTTGGCTCAAGTGTGAGCACATGCACTAGAATGCATATGCCCATAGCGAAAGCTTTTCGTTCTTTGTGATTCCTCGAGATCAGAGCCTTGTCCCGTGCACCGACTTCACACTGCCGGCCGCAGAGTGGAAAAGGAAGCTGCGCGGAATCTGCTTGCACAGGGACAAAGGGACCAGAGTGGGAGAGAAGGGAGCAGTTGTGATCGTGTACATGAAGGGCAACCACACTATTCATACAACAGCTCTGTGGGGTGAGCAATACGGGCAACAACACGAACAAATCCCCACGCATACATACATATATATATATATATATATATAACACACATAGATATATGCATATTTTTGTATTGAGGCGTTCGCGATATGTACCGGGTTTGTGTGTGCAGAGCTGCCCTCGCCAAAGCCTTAACGACAAAACCCGACCCTGCAGGAAAAGATGGCGGCAAGGGCTCGCATGGTGGTGGCTTGATTCCAAAGGACTGCTCCGCGATTTCTTTGGGTTTTGTGTGGTTTTCCTCAGGGATCAGCATGTTTCCGTTCCAGGTCACGCTTTTGATTCGCCCGAGGAGGGTCCAGTAGGTACATGCTGCATGTTGTGTTTTTGTGCAACTCGCCCCTCGCCACGGCCAGATGCTGTGGAAGGATGAAAGTTTCACTGCTTCAAAACTGCCCCCGAGAGTCATGAGAGTGGAATGATCACTTTTGTCCAGTTCTACATTCAGTCTTACAACCTTCGACTTGCGAAAGTTCTCGGCAGAGGGCAGCAGCCAGCTCCGAAATTCAAAGCAGATGGTGCCAGGAAGTGTTCTCCGAGCCTTAAATGCCAAGGCTGTGATCTGACATTGGTCGCGGCATCAAATGTACGTGTTCGGGACGGCATGGTCCACGGACCTTAGCGGTAAGTCTACACTGCGGGTGGTTGCAGAGGTAGAAACAGCATTCCTGTATTAAGTTAGAGGTCTTGTGCCCAACACCTTGCGTCTCTTTTCCCCTACGCCGCCTGCAGCTAGCTGGGGTTTCCTTAAGCCATGAATCCTAAGCCATCTTAAATCCTCAAATCCGCAAAACCCCAAAAGTCCAAGCCTAAACCCTGCACCCCAAACCCTAAACCCCTAAACCATAAAGCCTCCCTAACCCGAAACCCTTAAACCCTAAACCCTCAACCCTCGAATGCCTCAAAGCCTTGGAGGATGTAACGCTGTTTCAGAAGTCGCTTCTGGACTTAAACCAGCAGGACCGGATCACAGTGTTCGGGGTCTCGATCTTTTGGGTGTAACTAAGGTGCGTATGTGTACATACCTATATATAGATGTTAGTTAATTACTGTTAGTTATATACACTTAATGTATGTGTATGTATATATATATATACACACATACATACATACATACATACATACATACATACATACACAGACATGCACATTTTAGGCATGAGTTCTCTTGGTATAGCGTTGCCATTTCTGCGTGATGTATTCATGTGTCTCCGCTTAGTTGTTTGTTTTGGTTCATGATGATAAGTAGCTCAGTATCGAGGCTCTGAGTTGTGGGTGCAGGGAGTCCGAGTTGCGTGGGTTTTCGAGTTAGTTGGTATGTTCATTGAGCATAACATGTGTCAGAGTCCCCAGAGTCTTACGACCTACGAAGACCTATAAACCCCAAACACCGTCAAGCCCCGGAACCCAAAACCCAAATCCTGAGAAGAGTGTATAATCTCGCCTCACAGTAGACTAAAAAAGCCCGAAAGACACCCTAGCTGAAACCTTAAAACCCTAAACCTCAGTAATAAACCCTTACAGCACCCCAAATCTCAGAAGGTGCTCGACGATGAGAAGTGTCGAAGTCGTCCGACAAAGGACCGAAAGGCCGAAGCAAAAAAATAAGCCATGAACGCAGAGGTTGTTTATCAACAACGTCCCCAATTGTCAGTCAAACTTTGCAAGTGCAAAGCGATCCGCTCATTGGAGTTCGTTGCTGGGACCAGGAGGTCCTGGTGGTGCTAAAGCACCTGCTCCTGGTCCGAAATGACCTCCTCCGGCCAAGCTGGATCTGCAAAGCACGATCCCGAGCTTGAGGTTGGAAGACTGTTTGCGGAGACATCTGACCGGCACGAACCCTACCGGCCTCGGAAACCAGCATCACCAGACCGCCTGCGACAAGCGAGGCCTTTAGCAGCACGCGTCTGACAGAACTGACAAAGCCGAAGTTCAAGACGAGACTGTACTGGACATGGGGAATGCGCGGGCCAAAAAAATCACGAAATCACAGTGCAATTGCCATGACGCAGATTGATTGCCTTTTCGAGCAGATCGAGAGCCGTTTCCGAGACCCGGTTGAGATACGATCGGGGCAAGGACCGCATGCTAAGAGATTTTCGTGCCATTGTGAGACAGAACCAGTGGCACATGGAAAGACAGGGAACAAACAAGCATGGATCTTACGAGATCCTGATGAGAGACAAGGAGTCGCGCTTCAAGTATGGGACCCATTATGAGAAAGGAGACACAATCGACAACAGGGGGAAGGCCCGAAAGAAAGTGTTGAACAACACGACCATTTGGGATGCTCTTCCGGACGATCAGAAACCTGCCAAGCGTTTCCGCAAGAACGCAAAGCAGTACATCGAAGACTTCGAGAACTTGCCGGAGCTATTGCAAAATTTTTGGAATGAACCGTGACCTACAATTCGCCACTACGATAGGGCGGGCAATCCACAAGTAAACAGAGGGCTCAGGCGTTCGAAGCATGCCACGTGAGGCCGCATGTGAACTACCTCGTCGTGATAGCCTGCATGGACATGCGACAAAATCATGTCTTAACATATGCTTTGTGGTTTTTGTGATGTGTTGCCCTCGCAGTATGCTGCGGCCCGTGGTCACGGCGAGGGTCTTCGTCATTGCAAGCCCTTCTTTGTGAGCCTTACCACGGACATTTCACACGTGCTTTCCTGTAGCCTAGCAGCGGCTCATCCCCGGATGTGTCCAGCCAGACATACATTCTTCGGATCTTGGAAGTAGGCTTCTTACAGCAGGTCGACTGTGGCAATCGGCGCTTAGGTTTACACCAAAATCCAGAGTGCAACCAAAATGCAACAAACAAGAGCAAGCCGGGTATTGTGCCTTGATGGACGGGCCTTTCGAATATCGTGATGCGATGCGACTCGGGTGGTGCTGATGGTGCTGAGAAAAGCAGCGCGGGTGAATTGGCGGACTGTATCCAGCAGCTTGCAGTCTATGCAGCCTGGCATGCTGCAAACCTGCGATCCTTCTTGTGGCCACTTGGAATTGTCGATTCATGTCTCAAACACGGCCAAACACAATAGCACCCGAAGCCAAGACTAAACCCTTTAGGCTACACCCTAAACTCCTAAACCCTCCAGCGTCCGCCTCGGCCCGGCTGTAATTGAGGCTGGTGCACTGTTTTCGGAAAGCAACAGGTCAGGTCACGCAGCTGAGGGGAGGTCTTGAGTGAATCAGAGCATTTGCCTCAGACTGTTTTCACGAGCTAGCGTAGCGAGGCTTTCCTGCGTCAACCATGCCTTGGCATGAAATTCACGAATGACGTAAGCCAGCCCGATCGGCCAACCTGGCCACGAGGAAAAGCAAGGGATTCGGGGAGGGAAGGAGGGGGCAGGGGCTGGGGGGCGGCGAAGGCAAAGCTAAGGAGGGCTGCGTTACTGGGTTGAAATCCCGAATGCTAGTTCATGTGCAGAGCCCTCAGGTCTTCAGCAGATCGTGACAAGCAGAAGGCGGAAGCTTTGGCGCAGCAGCTGGAAGGGCTGATGCCTGCAGCCGAGGCGCAAACCATCAAGGCCAGTAGGGCTCCAAAAGGGTTGCTAGGGTTCTATATTTTGAATTTACGGCTCAGGAAATCGGGAATGATCGATGTGTTTGAGTGTAGGGTTTGGGGCGGGTTCAACGTTTCGGGACACCAGCCCAACCGACTGCTATCTCGTCATGACGAAGGCTTTGGCCTTTCGCGCAGCCTGGTTTACTGCCAACCAGCGCCGGTTCAACTTTGCTGATGCTGCTGAAGACCAAAGGGCAGTAGAGTTCTATGCCGACCTACTGGCGAGCCTGACCAACCCCGAGCTGGCGAAGAACATCAAGCCTCTTGTCAGCGTAAGGGGAAGACTGCTAGAGCTAGTCGTGGACGTAGAGAAGGCCCTGAAAAAGAAGAGAGAAGAAGCACGACTGTAAGCACTGTAACAGAAGGAAAGCAAGCCAAGACAGTTTGTCAGCCCCGAGCCATTTATTCAGGAGCTGGAATCCATGTAGACTTTCTTCTTTCCTTGAGCGAGTGTTTGAGAGCGAGGGTGTGGATGCGAGGCAGTTGCAGAGTTCACTTCAGCACTGGTATCCACCCCTGCTCACTGGGGCGAGCCAGTGGAATCTGCGAATGCTGAAAGCACGAAAATTGACGGGAGTGGAGACTTTGAATGGTCTGTCCGTCGTGACGTTCATGCCAAGAAAAATTAGAATCTGCAGGCCTTGGATATGAAAGGCAGCCACTTCGGAGCAGTTTTGGAGAACTTTCTCCGATCCCCTCTCACCTGAGGTCTTTGTCGTTGAATGCTTCCTGGCATGCGGCCAACACCCGATCAATGCTGTGGAGAGATGCCCGCGAGGTCGGTCCTCAAAGCTTTCTGCCTCCTCAGGATAAGGATTAGTCCAGGGGACGTTTTAACGGTGCCTTTGAGGGATATGGTCAGGGATGCCCAAGGGCTACTATGTGTTGCAGGATGCCTGCCGCTTCGAGCGCGACTGCTCGCATCTGGCCTAGAATGATTGGGCATCGGGATGGGTTGAGGGCTTTGTTTACGAGTACATGCTTCGCACCAGAAGAAATCCTTGAAATCAGGAAGCTGGCGACGCTGCTCCGGCCCCTGTCAGGGAGGCAGCAGCCGGAGAACGAGGACGGGGAGGAGAGCGAAGGATTCCGGACCCCCCGAGAAACGGAGGAGGCGACACCCACGGCGCTGCGGCGATGCGACTCCGTGTTGGACGAGATCGTCGTAGCCTGGCAAGCCGTGAAAGTCTCCGATGGTTCAACGGAGGCCTCGAGCTTCTGGGTTGTGTGTTAAGGACCAGGAGCTCAGTTTGATTGACCATAATCAGGAAGCCCCAGTATGTACGATAATGGATCTCCATTATGGTAACTTAAATGAAGCTCCTTCGCAAGAGCCCAGGCTTCCTTTCTGCGGCCTCAGTTACGGTCATGGTCTTCGACGTCTTTGGGAAGCTCCTCCAGGGCTTCCAGGCAGACATGCGCAAGAACATCGAGATGGTCCAGCAGCACGTCAAGGGCGAGATCTCCCTGGAGCCGGGATGTGGGGTGGGTTGAGGGGAAGGCTGCAGGTTGCCTCACAGGTTGGTACAGGATCTAGAGAAGCTGACAGATGGTTTAGAAATTTAGAAATCATGAAAAGGAACAGTGGAACCGCTATAACACTTTAATGCAAGCCTGCCTTGAAGGCCTTCCGGCCTTTTGAAGGAGAAGCTCGTCGACGATGAAGCCAAGGCTGAGGGCTCTCATGCGAAGGCCCTTCGAGAAGGCAACGCCTCCATGGGCTTGCTCTGGCTGCCAGGAAGCACCAGCGGAATGTTCAGTAGTAAAGTAGTACACATTACATTGTTGTCATCAAGTAGTATATTGATGAACATATATATATATATATACACACACATCTTTAAATTTGCTTGTGATGCGTACGAATGAGTCCAGTTGAATGTTGTAAACTATTTATCTGTTTATGCATACGCGCACACACACACACACTCCTGTGGATATGTTCATGTGGGTATCTTGCATGCATTTGTACAGTCCTTATTGACGGGGATGACCAAGACCGAAAAGCACATGAATAACAGCACCCTGCCGCGGCAGCCAAACGAAATACACAACAGCAGTTGATGCGGTAACTACAAGTGACTGTGTGGCGATAGCAGAGCAACGATCGGACGAGAGAGTCAGCAGGGGGCGATAGTATGCTGATTTGTATATTTCTTGCCGAGCCTTTGAAAACTTCAAACGTATAGATAGCGAAGGGATCAAACACCGCAGTTTGCCTTAGTTCTTCCAGATAGAGATGAAGAAGTGTTTCAGCTCTCTGGGAGACGCGTGAAATCTTGTCTTCATGCTCAGCCCTAAACCCGAAACCCTAAACTGCCGAACAGGCTTAATCCCATCCTTTGACGTATCTGTTATCTGTCTCACAATTGAAGTATCATACGCGGCCGTGGCACCTATAAAGCAGGTTCAGCGAGAAGGAGCCAACACCGATCTATGGTCGGAGGAGTCGGAGTAGTGACGGCAACTCCCTAGCCTCCCAACGCCCAACCCAAGCCCCGAACCTCCTCCAGCCTCAGCGAAACGCCGCCGAGGCTGTCCCGGAGCCTTCGCCTCCTCCAGACCATGTTGGGCAAGCTGGACGCAGGGATTCTCATCTCTAAAGTTCCCGAACATAGAGCCCCTGAAACAACGGCCTTTCTCAGCCCATAACTTGTTGTGATGTTTTACGGTTTCTCTTTCCAACACGACTGCAGCTGTTGCTATCGGTACTCTCAGTGCAATCAATGCTATCACCATCGTCCCCACCGTCACCACTATCGCCACTGGATTTCGGAGGGCTTTCTGCGAAAACTCGAACTTGGATGGGGGGGAAGCTTTTCCGGGCAGGATGACGGCGTTGTTTCGGGGGCACCCCGAGCAATATCTGCACACCTTCGCGCGCACGCGCACACACCACACACTACTTCACAAGCAAATCCTCCAACGCTGAGGTCTGGGCTTTAGGGGTGCCCCTCCACATACAGCTGGCATTTTGATTTTGATGTTTATAAGATGTTGCGCTTCAGGTTTTAGGAGTGTTAAAACGTTCTTGGCAGCACTTGTGTTTTGCACGCTATTTACAGCAATTTACAGCGTTTTCGCGCTATCCGACCACCTGTGGTTTAGCAGCTTCTTCCCCGTCGAGTTTCAAGAAAAAGTGCGGTGGCTGGGTGCCCCCAGACAACAATTTAAGCTCCAACAACACACTTTCCGCCAACACTTCCGCACTTACATCAAACGAAGAAAAGAATGCCGTCGCGGCGTGGTCCACAAAAACTCGTAACCATACTTTCGAGGACCGGAGCTGGCCCCCGGAGCAAAGCCTTCAGCAACACCTGCAACAAGCAACATGCATTCTGAATTCTTATTGCTCTTAAAGGTTGGGTCCCTTGTTGGGCCCGCGCCTACTACTACTACTACTACTACTACTGCTACTACTATTACTACTACTAGTACTACCACTACCACTACCACTACTACTACTACTACTACTACTACTACTACTACTACTACTACTACTACTACTACTACTACTACTACTACTACTACCTACTGCTACTACTACTACTACTACTACTACTACTACTACTACTACTGCTACTGCTACCTCCTACTACTACTACTACTACTACCTACCTACCTACCTACCTACCTACCTACCTACCTACCTACCTACTACTACTACTACTACTACTACTACTACTACTACTACTACTACTACTACTACTACTACCTATACCTACCTACCACTACTACTACTACTACTACTACTACTACTACTACTACTACTGCTACTACTACTACCACTACCACTACTAGTAGTAGTAGTAGTAGTAGTAGTAGTAGTAGTAGTAGTAGTAGTAGTAGTACTACTACTACTACTACTACTACTACTACTACTACTACTACTACTACTATTACGACTACTATTCTACATCTGCTATTTCCACGACTACGACTACGACTACTACTGCAACTGGTACTGCGACTGCGACTGCGGCTGCTACTGCTACCACTGCTGCTACTGCTACTGGTACGGCTCCTGCTACTGCTACGGCTATTGCTACTACTGCTGCTGCTGCTGCTGATGACATTGCGACTGCTACTGCTACCGCTACTGCTTCTCAAGTTAGTTGGAGGAAGCGGTTGTTCTGATCTTCGATTCGTCTTGGGTAGTTCGAGGAAGGCGCATGCGGCTCCGCTGTCCCTGAGCCGTTGTATCCAAGCTGGCTACGAGACGTCTCTGCGGCCTCACCACAACTTCGTGACACGCCAGGTCATCAGCGACCCTGCAGCATGTGCAAAAGTGGGCTGAATCAGGATATCAATCTCCCCATGGTAGCGTGACCTACACCGCTGTTCGAGTTGTCATCCTTAACCTTACGAGCTCCATATTATGTGTTCAACGTGGTTGGAACTTCATGAAAAGTCACTCGGAAAGGGCAGGGTCACAGTGCGGAGAAGTGGAATGGAAGAGCACCATGGCCATGGCATGCCTAGCACTTCTAATCATGCTACTGGAAGTTGTTTTGGCAATCCATGGTGAGCCGTCTTCGGACATGTCCAACAGTGTCCAACCATCGAGCTTCACCATCTTCCTGCTCCGTACTGTGATTCACAAAGGTGTCTGTGTATTGCTTCTATGGCGATGTTGTTCGCATGACAGTTAACCCTAAACCCTAAACCCTAAACCCTAAGCCGTCGTCGTCGTCGTCGTCCATCCGCCTGGTCGGCCTCTTCCGCCTTGGCGGTGGTAGCGGCAATGGTAGTGGCAGTGATGGTGGTATTGGTGGTGGTGGCAGCAGGACTACTACTACTCCTCCTGCTGCTGCTGCTGCTGGCACCGGTCCTCGGTAGTGCTGTTAGTGTGCTACCAAAGACTACTGTGACTACTGCTGCCTTGCTACTCCTGCTACTCCTGCTGTTGGTTTTGCAGCGCAACACGAAAAGGTGAGTGTCCCGACGCCCTGCCCAAAACTCCAGAGCCTTGGCTTTGCTTCAAATCTGTCCAAGGTGCTGCGCTCCTGGCGGCCCCGTCGAGGACGGAGTTCCTGGCGAAAGTGGGCGGCTTCGGTGGCGATGCCAGTGGGGACGGTTTGGGATTGGAGCAGGCCGCGGCTGCGGCCACGGCCAAGGTCACTGAGCTCCTGGAAGCCTTCACCCCGCCCCTCTCTCAGGTTTGCACGCACCTGCGAAGCCGCGGCATCGAGAAGCCCTGAAGAGCAGGGACCTGGCTTTCCCGAGACAGAGAAGGGGGCCGAGTTTCGTCTTCCACTGCCAGACGGTCCACAGCTCCAGGGAGCAGAGCACAACATCCGGAAGGTGGTCCGCGACGCGCGGAAGAAGTCCGTGTTGAAGCAGCTGGCATCTGCAAAGTCGACCGGCGTCCAATCGGAGTGAAGATAGTGAGACGCTCGACATGGGCATAGCAGTCCGCAGAGAAGTTTCACATGCATGCGTGTGAAAGAGCTTGATTCCGATTTCAATACAAGCCGGGCTTAATGAAGTTTCCACAGCGCTTGCCGAGCAGACGCACGGACGCGGTTTGCATTAGACCATTTGTCCGACGGCAGCTTCACGTGAATGTAATCCCCGGATGGCTTGCTTTTGTAATCTCTCGCAGACAGCATCCCGAAGCTTGCAAAAAGGCTGGGCAGCTTGTGTGTTCTTCCATGTTGGGTGCTAGGCGTCTCCTGAGCTTACCGCTGCCGCAGAGTGCACTCTGCTTCATGAGCCGTTTAGGTTTAGAGAAGTGTACAGTCTCTCGCAATCTGCGAGCGTAGGATGGCCGCGAAGGTGAGACACCCAGCCTGTTGCAGATGTTGCATCCACGCTTGCAAAAGCCACGCAGTGATTGACAGGCGCCCAATGCCATTCTTTTCGGCACCGGCGAATACACCACAGGCTTAACACCCTCGGGACAGGCCCAGATGCATCTTCTGGAGCTTTTTTGTCGCCAGTTTTTGGTCCCCTTCCGTCGACTTCGCGCTGCAGGCGAAGTCGGACAAGTCGCTCGGCGTTGCCGTGGCCCGAGGTTGCCGGGTTTCAGGGTTCTGCACTTCCCGCCACTGGCAGACATGGCATTCGACCCAAGCTCAGATGCAAAGAGAGCTTCAGGGTGTAGGGTTGAAGTTAAAAAGTGTAAACCAAGCATCACAATAAAAGTTGTTGTCACAAAAGGTAGTTGGCCATAATAACAACTTCGGACCTAGTACCAGCAACGACATTCGCTTTCACAGTAAGAGCGTCTTTAGTGGTATTGCTGATGCTGCAGCCACTGAACATACAAAGCTGACACTCAGATTTGATGAATGCCGAGCATGCTAGCTCTGCTCCTTGTGGGCGAGTTGTAACAACTGCAAAGCAATCACACTGGCAGCAAGCGCCACCTATCGCCAGCGCCAGCGCTGGCACCTTCAACCTTGGATCCAAAACACGGTCACTTGCTCGAGGTTGCGTTGACCTTCTTCGACCTCCGTGCGAAAGGGAAAATAGGGCTGGGGGCTCTGAACACTTTGTGTGAGCTTGGCGCTGAAGAGTCCGTTCCCGTCTTTCAGGGATCGCATTGCCATGGTCGGAACCAACGGGGACAAAGAGCCCAAGATCAAGGAGCACTTCAGGCCAGTGCCGCCAGCTTTCTCCTGCTTCCGTGTTGCTTCGCTTCCTTGAGTGCCACGGTTACAGGAACCCTAAAACCCCTAAGACCCCTAAACGATGCGCTGCGCGCCAGTCGCAACCTGACCTTTCCGAACATTGGCAGCAAAGAGCCCGGCTCCCAGGGCTGCTCCATGGAGCCTCCTAGACCGTAGCACCGGGGCGGAGCGGAGCGCAAGCGGAGCCGAGGTTTGAGTTCTTTCCCAAAGAAGGCAAGAATCCGAAGGCCCGTGAAGAAGCTTGAAGACGGAGCATGCGAGGGATACATGGTCATCTGTTTTTCGTGCAGGCGTACCTTGATGCCATCAAGGCTTTTAAGCCGGGAGATGTTTGCACCGTGTCTGCCTGTCATGTTTATCGGCTTGCTGTTGGAGATTTCACGCCCTTGCTGTGAGCTTGCTCGGGCGCGGCGCAAGTTTTGGCGAAGTTCAGGTTCACACCTGATGACACGCACTTTGACTCCTGTATGCAAGCAGCTGCAGTGCTCGCCGCTCGCCATGTTTCTTCTGAACGCTCAGGAAATCTGCAAGGCCGCCCTGCAAGGCGGCGTCCACGTCTTGGTGCCGAGAGCTCAGCAGCTGGGTCTTAGTTGATTTGAGCATGGCGGACAGCATCGAGCAGCACCAGGACAAAGCCAATGGTGAAGACGCTGGCGCAGCACAAGGAGCTTGTGCGCTTGGTTCCCAGTCTGTCCGACAAAAATGGAACTCACGTCTGCCATGAGACCCTTCCAGGCATCGCGAAAGAGAAAGGAGCCCTCTTACAGATCGAGGCGAGTGACGTCACTCGTCCAATGCCCGTGATGACCTGTTGAGTGTCACTCTCGCAGGTCCACAAGCGTTTCGATCCGATCTACAACGATGCCAGACAGCGAATTCAAAACTTGGGTGACTTCGGGTCCGGCCCTTGGCTGCTGACACTTTGCTAATGAGTGCCGGATGTCCCTTGTCCCTCGGCGCAGGTATTTCACAGCCTTCATGTCTCAGCCTGCGCCCTAGATGCTGGTGGCAGGGTTGGGATTCTCAGGCTACAGCCAGTGCTACTGCTACCGCTCCGACACTGCGACTGCTACTACTACTGCTACTGCTGCTACTCCTGCTGCTGCGGCTGCTGCGACGACCAATGGTGAGGATGTCGCTAGCCAGGGCAAGACGGGTATAAGCAAGACCACCAGCCATGGTTGTTGCAAAAACAATTGATCTCTCTTTCTGTGCTCGCAGTGGTCGCCTAGTGCGGATGCCGGCCCGAAGAACTAGGCACAGCTTTCCGAAGCACTCTTGGTGCTGCCTTGAGACATTGGCAGTATGTGGTGTCTCCCCGGCGGGCAAGTGGCCCCTTGTAAGATTGAGAGTTGTCGTCAACTTGGAGCACGGTCACTTCCGGCCTGCTCATGTGGATCATCGCCACCAGCACCACACCGTAAATGATAATCATCCCAGCACGTAAATGATAACCATAGTCGTCCCTGCCGTCGTAGATATGGGTGGTGGTCAAAATTAGAGTCCCTCTTGGCTCCTTATTCTAGTACGGCACCTAATATTTAGTGTACCCAAAAAGGGGCCCTAATTTTGACAACCGCCCATATGTCAGCGTGACAAGGGAAGGAGAGCCGAAAGCTGAGTGGTCCGAGGCCAAAGATGCAGCTGGAGACCTTTAAAGATTGGGCCGTGGACTTGGCATCTTTGTTCTAAACATATTGAGGGAACAATATTTTTCCCCTAAACATATTGGGGAACGATATTTTTTCCCCAATATGTTTAGAGTTTAGACAAAGACGCCTTCTCAACAAAGGGTTGATAGGAACCCATATAGTAAAGGAGCCCCTTGAAAGGAACCCCTTTGTCGGGACCCGTCAAGGAGCCCTTAGCAGTTGCAGCGGTTGTCTTTCGATGTCCTTCGGCTTTCTGGGGGCTCTGGTGAGGGGGCTGGTGGGTTTCTTAGGTCTTCCAGTGTAGGGTATCGAGACGACGAGGTGTGAACGACGCTGCCGTTTGCTTTCACCTGTTGAGCTTAGCTCGCCCTAGAACGCATCGAACCCGTACGTTCGTGGCACGGAGGCGATCAAACCCAAACCAAGCTCACCCAAACCAAGCTCAGCATAGGCCCCCTCCCCACTTCACCTCGACGGCTGAAGCCATGAACCTGGCCTACTTGAGCGAGATCGGCGTGCCTGTTCCTTGACCTTGTCCTTGCTGTCGTGCATCGGGTTCCCCTTTCATGCATCCTTTGCTCTATAACATTGGCAGGTTGCCTGCTCTTCGACTGCGTGCCGAACTCCCCTACCACCAGCGCCGGCAGCGCAGCACAGAAATGGCCACGGCTATGCTGCGCCTTCAGGCGCAAAAGCAAGGCGCGACAGCCGCGGTCGGGTGAAAAGAGCAGTTCGGTGGCTGTTTTTCTTTTTCTGCACCCTTGGAACAGGCCCGTGGTGACGCGCTTCGCGCCATCTCCCACAGGGTACCTGCACATTGGGGGGGCGAGGACGGCGTTGTTCAACTACCTGTGCGAAGCTTAGCCACGGTCTCGAATGCGCCGACCCGTGCCGGCAGTCCCCTTTCTGCTCGTGCTGGAGGGTACTGCACACCTGAATATAAGGGCTACTATGAGGGATCTATATATAAGAGTACTATAATAAAGCCTACTTAGACTTAGGTTCGCAAAGCATCATGGTGGCAAATTCCTGATGCGCCTCTCGGCCTGTGCTTGCGGTGGGGCCCAAATAGTCGAAGTAAGACCTGAGAAGCCGCACCCAAGCCTTGAATGCTAAATCCTAAACTCCAGAGGCTTAACATCCCTTAACCCGAAATCTTAACCAAACCTGGAATACTAAATCCTAAACTCTAGAGGCTTAACAGCAATAAACTCTAAATCTTCATCCCAAGTCCATACTTCCGAACATTCAGGCATCGAGGACACCGACGCGGAGCGGCACAACGAAGCCGCCGTCGATGCCATCCTTCAGGGAATGGCTTGGCTGGGCACGCCCCACGACGGAGAGATCGTTCGGCAAAGAGAGAACATAGGCAGGGCATGCCTATACACATTGTCTTTCTATGTTGAATGTTAAAGCCACGTTTTTCTGTACTGTAGCATGAAATCAATGTGTAGCATTTTAGGAAGGGCGTGAGTGTATGCAACATAGCGAGGACGCCACAAGGAAGTTGCAGCCCAACTTTTGGCGAATGGAGGTGTCGGGAGCTCAGATCAGAATGATGGGGTTGGCTGTGCAGGCTCGAGGAAATTGGGGGGGGGTGGGGGGGGATTCAAAAAAGGAGGGACGCGCACCGTGCTTGGGGACGCATAGAGTGGAGATCCTGCATGATCCTACTCGCTAAGGTCTCTGCCAGGGCCCCTTGGTTTCAGAAAACTCCCACGTAAATCCTAAACCCTACAGCCCAAATCCTCAAGCCGTAGTAGGAACCCTTGTGGTAACCCTTTAGTAGGAACCCTTACAGTAGCCCCGTACCCCAAACCCCTAAACCCCAAACCCTAGAACTCTGAGCCCGCCTGGCGTGCGAGGCCTACAAGTGCTACTGCTCCAAGGAGGAGCTGGAGGCCATGCGCGCGCAGGCCAGGCCTTTAAAGAGCCGGAAGACAGGGTTTAGGACCTGGGTTTAGGGTTCAGGGTGACGCCTCAAAAGGACGACGGAACCCACCCCAGTTGGCTTCGGTATTTCGAAACTCACGTGACTCGTTGCTTCAAAGTTCGACCAGCGAGTGCCAGTGGCAAGACCGCCACCACCATCCCCTGTTTAGAGTTTGGCGAGCTTAAGCGGAAGAGAAAGAGCCCGAAAGATGTACGGAACATGGAGTTGTGCCCAAACTCAACCTGTCTGAACTTGTCTAAGCCTCTAAACCTCGAAGCCTCAAACCTTCAACGTCCTGCAAGCCTAAGCCCTGGAGCTGCCCTCAGGCCGAGCAGCAGCACGTTCCTTTCAGATATTCTGGCCCTTGCCTGGGCCTCGGAGGGACGGATTTTGGAGGCTTTGGGGCGTCTCTTGTGGTTTGGTGTGGGAGGGTTGAGGGTTTAGGCTGCTTGTTACTTTGCTGGAGGGCGCAACGCGGGGCCGGATGTCGTCCCTCCCCCTGACCGCCAACCCGTGGTGCGAATTCGGACGCCGGACGATGACGGCGTGACAAGCTGGCAGGACACTGCTTTCTGAGCGGCCGCGCTTCTGCAAGAGTCAGAGACTTGATGTTGTAAGCAGAGCTAGCCTTGCCACAGACCTCCTGCAATCGAAGGACGGAGTGATGGGCTTGATCGAAATCCCCAACAAGGAGCCTTGGCACTGAGCTCACACCGAAGCCCCTTGCACCCTAAGCCTAGTACACCCTGAACCCAGAG
Organism: Symbiodinium sp. CCMP2592; assembly: GCA_905221615.1. Lineage (NCBI taxonomy): Eukaryota > Dinophyceae > Suessiales > Symbiodiniaceae > Symbiodinium > Symbiodinium sp. CCMP2592. Next base: position 121,172 of record CAJNDT010005779.1, on the reverse strand, counting down.
CCTCAGAGCAAATCCACCGAAGCCCCAAATGCTGCTCCCTACTCCCGCCTTAAAGCCTGACCCTGCAAGGATGTGGATGACTTCATCATCCTCAGGGCTGACGGTACGCCGACGTATCTGCTCGCGGTGGTCGTGGACGACCATGACATGGGCGTGACCCAGGCCGAGAGCTCTTCTCTATCTAGCTCTCTGGGGCTTCAGGCAATGCGTTTAAAGACTTTCACTTGTGGGTATGTATGCGTGTATGTGTTTCTGTGGGGTTTAGGGCTCCGAAAAGTAGAAGCCCCAAGTTCAGGAAGCCCCTAAGCTAGCTCAGCCTCACCTTTAGGGCGTGAACCCTAAACCCTAAATCGTAAACCCTAAACCCTAAACATTGAGAGGGCTTGCCGCAAGGTCATCCGTGGTTCAGATCACATTGGCAACACGGCCCGGCAGATTTCCGTCTTCAAGAACATGCAGCCCGACCGAGCCCAAAGGTCTTACCATAATCGTAATGATGACAAGAAGCTGATAATAGTCATGGTCATATTGCCATAATCACAATGATGATAAGAAGACGATAACAGTCATGGTCGTGTGAGCTTATATTGATATTGGTAGATGCTTTCAGGAAATATATGTTTCGTTTTTGTTAGACCCTGCTTTCCTGCTTTTAGGATCACCGATTCGGGCGTTGTGGTTGCTGTTGTGTTGCCGGACGCTGGACGTCGGCAGCAGGTTTTGGGCTATTTAACCCCCCCTGTCCCCCCTTATACTGTGGTGGTGGGTTGTCGGTTTCAAGTTTAATGTTTGCCCCCTTCCCCCCTCCCTGTGGTGTGGTGGTGGGTGTTGGGATTAGGCTTTAGGGTTTGCACCCGCATCCCCCCTTGATTTTCCCTGTGTGGGTGGTGGTTGTTTAGGGTTTGGGTGTATAGAAAGGGTTTGGGGTTGATGGTGGGCACAGCGCAGACGGAAACCATGTCCCACCCAGGTGAGTGTCGCCACTTTGGACACGCCACGAAGTTGCATAGCTTCAGGAGCCACAACACTCACGAAGATCACGGGTTCGGGGCCCATCGCACTTTTGAGACAACAGTGACGACATGCGTTCTAGACGTCCCGTAAACCAGTACCTCCGCCAAGGAATCGGCAGACGCGGATGTGAGCGCAACCTGTTATCGCATATTGTAGTACTGGCTTCCCAAAAAGAAACCACTGGCACGGCTGTAAGCGCAAGTGCGTGCACGTCAGCGGCGACATGTGTGGGGACAGATTTTGCAGGGGCAGGGGCGGGCAGGAATCCGCTGATCAGACGGGGCGGACTTTGAGCGCAAGCCAACGCAATATGTGACGGTACGTTGTCTTGTAAATCTATAGCACTGCCCCCCCACGTAACCCACATGGGCAGACACAGCTGTGAGTGCAACTGCGTGCATATGGGAGCTTACATGTCCAGATGATATATAGGGGTGGGAAGGAATCCGCTATAATCCGCTGATCAGCCCGGGAGGGGGGCTGTGAACGCAAGCCTGTGTGGCCGTGCTGTGACTGTGGCGTGTGTGGGGCGTATGCTACTAACGGCCTCCCAAGAAACCTACTGGGCAGACACGGCTGTAAGTGCAAGTGCGAGCACGTAAGCGGCGACATGTGTGGGTACAGATTTTGCAGGGGGATAACGTTCGAAAGCGAAACTAAAGCTAGCTGGTGTTTGCTGCCCGGTCTTACGCACGTGAGATGACCTTTTGAATGCTTGGCAATTTGGCGGAATTGAACAATCCACAGTGATGGCTCGGACTATAAGCTGACCAGCTGTTTCGGCACATGGCTTGATTGCTTCGTGTTGATATGCTCAAAGCGGCAGAACTGATTCAAGCGGTAGACTCTTCGGGAGACGAGGCCGGTTGGCGTAAAACCGGAAACCAAAGCCAGAGTTTTCCGGGAAAGGCCAGCCATCGGTCCAGCCCAAGGCATGCACCGAAGGCTCGTGCCGAAAGCAGCACTCAGTCGGTCAGAACTTGTGCACCTCATAGAACGCTGCAAGGCTCATGAAGCTGCCACTTCGGCTGCAGTTTGTATGTGGAGAGGTGTTTGGAGATGAGACACAGAGCGAACGATGGACACGAAGGCTTGGAGGGCCTGTGTGGTACGATATAACTTAGTTTGCAACAGGGTTGGGCCGTGAGATTCCTGGCAAGGCGACGCATGACCCAAAAGCAGCAGCAGAGGCAATCGGTCTGACTATCGGCCAAAAAGCCGATGCTCGCATTCCTGGGGAGCCACTGCTTTTGCTGGCAGGTTACTTCGCATGAGGTTTGAGCCTCAGCCACCACCAAGCTCGTTCCATCCACAAGCACAGGCCAGAATCTTGGACTCCCTCGCTGGAGCTTGGGGGAGCAGCATTGCAGTGTCGCTTGCGCTACATTCTTGTCCTGTTTGAAAGCGACATCGTGGATCATAGGTATGCTATGGGCACTCGACACATATACACACAGACTTAAGAACGGCCCTAGGGCAGTCGTGCTTATTCGCCACAGAGACACGTCTCAGCATACGAGGCCCGACGTCGTCCACAGCCGCGTGGAGGTCGGGGCACATGCTTCTTCTGCGTTGCTCAACGGTGTCTGTGAACAAGGGCAGCTTGGTTCTATTGTGCAGGTTGAGGCCTCGCAAAACATTCCCCGTGACCTTCTTCCAGGAAGAGTCAGAACAGGTCGGACAGCCAGACCTCGGATTTGTTACGCGACTGTTCTTGCTCAAAGGCCCGTCCATCCAGCGAGGCTTCACGAGCCTCGGACATTCCGCATCACAGGCTGAGTGGCGTTGGGCCGCTGCGCTTTGTGAAACTGAGGAGAGACAAGGCTCCGGCATGGAGGTTGCGGTGGCAAAGCTCTCTGATGTCCCCGACGACACAGCACAGCAATTCATGGGCCTTTCCTAGCAGGGTTTTCAACAATACGTTTGAACCCGGACTTGTTTGCCTAAGGAGATGGAAGTGGAGGCGAAAGAGGCCGATGATTTCGCCTTGCCAAAGGCTGATGGGATGGAGGCTTTTGGCATAGCAATTGCACAGGAGAACTGCCCTGAGCACCCTGGCGTAAACAGTGGCGCCAAGATGCAGCAGCAGTCGCCGACATGCTATCTTCATCCTCCGGTTCGATTATGAGAAGAGATGCCAGCACGCCGCATGTACAGTCTCTCGCAACGCTTTGCAAGCAGCCAAATCCCGAAAACCCTTGACCCTAGACCCTGCACCCCTTGTCACTCCTTCATCATTACTACTACTATTACTACTCCAAAATAACCCTGCACCCCTAAACCCTTCTCTGCAGAGGCGCCCGATGGCATTGTTACCGGCTGAGCGCCCTCCAGCCAGGTCATCCCTGGAGCTTCCTTGAGAGCCCAATTTCCCTTAATGGAGGAAGATGTCTTTACTATTTATGCCAGGAGCCCAATACCTCCTAGTCCAAGGAGTAGACCTCAAAGAATACGAGGCTTCATCGCATGATTTACTTGAGGGGTCTTGGGCTCTCTGGGTTCTTCCCCAAGTTTTGTCCCTGCTCCCAGCGTGGTGCAGGCGAAGTCGGACAAGTCTCTCGGCGTTGCCTGGGCCCAGGTTGCCAGGTTTCGGGGCCTCTGCAAGCGTGAGTGTAAGGGTGCGAGAAGGGAGGGTTTAGAGAGGGCCAACTCCCGTATGGCAGCGTTTTCGTGGTAGTATGTAGGGTTGTCGGGGATTGTTTGTTGAAGCTGTGCGATCTTTCGGGCGCACATTCGAGGTTGCTGGCGCTGTTTGTGCAGGTCTTTCCACAGCAGCCTGAGACCTGGAAAACAACAGGCACATACGACGAGGGCTTAAGGCTTATTAAGGTGGTGAAGTCGCACCTTGGAACAACTCTCCGTTTGAACAACTCGCGAGGGTTTACCATGTGAGGAGCAACGGATCAACGCTGCCTGCCCAAACGGACAGCACGAAGTCATGAAATGAATCAAGGATGTACTTATCAGCCCCCAGGAGTCGATCCATTCGCCGTGTTCCCGGCACGTTAGCAGCAAGGGCTTGGAAGGATTTCTTAGCAGGATGCTGCATTTGTATACGTGCGTGATGTGCGGTTGGTGATGTCAGGTTGTTTGAGTGACTACAGTACCTCGAGCAGAGGCTCGGCGATTCCTTGGCCGAGCATGCCCAGGACGAGGGAGCTTGGATGTTACTTCTTGGGCTGCCAGAAAGCCAAATGATGGCGACAGGAGCTTTCGGACGCCGTGGCCAAGCTCTCCGACATACATGCGCGAGTGTCCCACTGCGAGGTGGAAGGGCGGGAGGGAGGGACCATCGTGTGTTTGCTGCGGCCCGTGTGGCTTTGCCAAGCTTTGGGCGTCGCCAGGTCCACGGAGAGCACATCGACTCGCTGAAGAAGTCGCATGCCTGGATGGCCAGCAACAAGGCACAAGAGAGACACACCATGAAATTGCAAGGCACACTACGGAAGCATCTGCAGAGAACCCCCGAGCCAGGCCGAGCTGGAAGCGAAGTTCGACTCAGCGAGCGCGTCCATGCACTCGAGAAGGAGAGCGGATTGAAGGTTGTAGCCCTCGTGAAGCTTCTTCCGTGGTCAGCTAGACTCGAAGCCTTCCCTACTAGATTGTGGATCTTGGTACAGTGTTCCTTGACACGTGACATGCAATCTGCAGGAGTATGTATCAACTGGGGCCAAGGTGGATGCCGTGCCTCTGGGCCGCAAGGTAATTGACATTCGCTGTCATGGAAGGGCCCTAGTTGCGCATGCTTTGAGGTACAGTGGGCTCTCGTACGAGCGCAGAGCGCGAGAGGTGTGCTGGGGTTTCCCTTTCAGGACTGTGCAGCATCACACTGGTATGATCGTGGGGATTTGTCTATTAGGGGTCGCTTATCTCGCATGGCTGGGTTGAAGTACACATCGATGGGCGTCCACCTTCGGCAAATGCACTTCGAACAGTCGCTGCTACTTGTGAACAATCCGATGGTTCCACGTGGAATCGAGCGTCTAGATATCGGATGGCTGGTTGTGATGTGTTCTGCTGCCGCTGATGTGCCTCTCGGGTGGGTGCTTGTGGAATCGAGCGTCTTGATGGAGAATTGGTGGTTTTGATGTTCTGTGTGGCCACTGGTGTGCGTCTCGACTTTGTGCTTGTGGAATCAAGCGTCGAGATGCGGAATGGCTGGTTCTGATGTGTCACTGATGTGCGTCTCGAGTGGGTGCTTGTGAAATGGAGCGTCTAAATGGGGGATGGCTGGTTTTATGTGTTGTGCTGCCACTGATGTGCGTCTCGAGTTTGTGCGTGTGGAATCGGGTGCCGTTGATGTCCTGTTGATTATATATGCTCTGGTTATCAGAAACCGTCTCGGTCACCGTGTTTGGCGCTGGAGACGCACCCCTCCACCACCGCACACGTGTGCATACACTCACACTCACACACACACATGCTTTGCACAGGGGTACGGTTTGCACGCAAGCATCAAGGTTTCTTGCCTCTGCCACGCATGAAACCAAACCAAACCAAGCAAGGGTGCAGACTCCATACTTGCGTGGCAATCTGCACGAATGCTCGGTGAGAATGGCGCATATTGCCCCAAAGGTCAGTACTGGATACGTGGACAACGATTTAAGTTAGAGTAGCTTCTGGTCTGTTTAGAATGGGATTTGTGTCCTGCACGTAGTGGCCGTCAGAAAATTAATGAGGACCTCAAGATCTCTTTGGCATGTTCGGGTTTTGAGGTGTGCCAGGACGCATCGAAACAGTTCTGACGGTGCGGAACGGATCCAACTATTCAGGGACACTGCTGCATCTAGTTCCCAAGAATGTGCCGATAGTTCTTGAGATTTGAGCAATAGTTTCAAAGCCCCTGTGAGCTGTCACACATAAACAAGCCACAGAACATGCCAAGATTGAAGCTCCAATGCTTCTCGATACCCCGGGCTTCGATTCATTAACAACAAAATGCAGCGTCTAGTTGGCTCTTCGGTGCCAAAAGTGAAAGTCGATGAAAGCACTTGAAACCCCAGCGTCCACGGCATATCCTGCTTGCGCGACTTGGAGGTTAAAGACAGAGTCTATGTGGGTAGTAGCATCCACTCATGTGTGTTGTCGCTACTGACATGTACTTCCTTGGAATAGTGTCCGCCCTCGGGTGATTCGTATATGATTATATGTGTATTCTTTCCGGCAAGTGTGAGATAAACCTTCGCTGGTAGCATGGAAACGGAAGTGAGCAGGCTCATACGGCCTCTTTGCACACGCTCCACAAGGCCCACAACAGCCTGAGGCGATGGGGGCGTGCCAAGTCGAGTGCAACTTTGAGATTCGCCCTGTGATCATTCATCCAGGGGGCGGGTGGACTTCCTCGACAATTCCGTCGGCAAGGCCAGTGGTGGTCAGGGTTCAAACGCAGCTTTTGCAAGCCTTAATCATGAATGACCCATGCTGAGCGCCCAGGTGGAGCATGCAGAAGTGCGCTGTGGAAGGCGTTCCGCTCTCAGGTCAGCAAGCGGTGCTCGGAAGCCAAAAGCAGTGTTGCACCAGCTCGGAAAGGGTGCTGCTAGAGCAGTCAGAATGTATGGTAACTAAGGCACTCACACAGTGAGCACTCGAAGGGACCTTGGGCTGGACTTCTAGGGATGACTGCCAAATACAGCTCGTCATACCTCTCAGCCGCGACGCGAAGAAAGGATTTACCGATGCAGAACGGCATTATCGAGAAGTAGCCGTAGCAATCGACAATAGCCTCAGCCACGAGTCCGCATATCACAGTCCATCATAGTCCCCATCTAGTTACCGACGCTCTACCCTATTTTCGCATATCAAAGTTGAACTCAATACTCCCAGACAGCATCAGCCCATTGATGGCATTTATTTTCTGGAATTCTTTACGCAGATGATGCCCTTATATTTGGGGCAAATACGCACTGTGTCAATGTTCTTCTACATGTACTAGAAAGACATTCAGCTTACTACGGTCTCACTTTGAACTATGGTAAATGCGTGAATCTTACTCCGAACCAAAAGTAATCTTCGGTCAGATCCTCCTCTTCAGGCCCGGCACAAGGCAAACTTCTAGCGAGAAAGAGCTCCGCCACCTACCTCGGAACTCTACTAACAGATACCTTCGACAATCGAGCTGAAGTCTCCAACAGAATCGGTGACTGTATAATTACATGCAATCGTTTGAAGTTGTTCTGGAATAAAGCCAACAACAGCACAAAATGGAAAATCCAAGTTTTCAATGCGATCGTCCGTTCCAAACTATTTTATGGGTTAGAATGTGTACAAGTATCTAACGCCGAACTCTCTACCCTCAATGCCTTCCAGAACAAATCGCTGCGAAGAATCCTGCACATCGCACCCACATGTATTGACAGAGAGCTGACCAATGCTAGTAACTGCTAGTATGTATGATATATTACGAAACGATTGCGGGTGTTCTTTTGAGAACTTTGCCGACACATGGCGTAAGGCAAAGCTCAGCCTTTTTGGACACGTTTTGCGAGCCAGCCCTGCAGATCCCGAAGTTCAAGTTACTTCCAAAACAGACGAATTGACACCTAGAGCTTTCGCCAGAAGGCGGCCAGGCAGACCCAAAGCAGATTGGACCACTGAAGCTTCTAAAGATGCATATTGTATATTGCATGGAGATGCTAACGCTTTTGATGTCAATAATATACATCATCTCAGGGAGATTGAACAGTCAGCTAGAAATCGTGAAGGACCGTTTGCTATGTAACATGAAGAAGATACGTCGGGACGCAGTTCCAAAGGACATTGGCTTCTCGAGGTAGTCCTGCTCGCGGTAATCTCGTCTTTTTGCTTGGGAAGCGTGGTGCCAGTTTCTCTTTCAACATATTTGGTTTCTTCAGTCAAGCATTAATTGACTTGAAGCTTATGTATCCAATACGATGGCTGAACCTGTCCCACTATCGTAGTTTACATCTACTTGTGCTCTGCATTTTTCTCAAACCTGTTGGGAGCCCATCTGCGCTCGACAGAAAATACCTTACCCCGAACCCTATTCTAAGTCCTACCGGTTTGGTTTTCCCGGGCAGGGGTGCGTATCTAACGAAAAGCATGGGATCCACACCAGGCTATGGCGGCAACTGCTGTCTCGAAGCCTGAACCCCCAGGCTAGTGCGTACCGGCGCCTCAGGGCCGCGCGCGACGGTTTAGGTCTTTTCATTCGCCTAGCCTGGGAGTTCCGGGGACGAGACGGTAATGAAACATGCAAGCTATTCCGGAACTCCCAGGCTAGGCGGACGAAAACACCTAAACCAGTCCCAAGTAAAGTGCTTAGCACCCGGTGGCTTCTTGCAGGCAGACTCCGATCCGCACCCAGCCAAAAATAATCACTCTAATATTAACAATTGCAAAAAAATCTTGACTTATTTGCAAAAGCCAGCCTGCGAAAAGACCAATTCCCCATGCCAACTTTCCAAATCCTTCATGCCCCTAGCCTGGGAGAAGAACATCTAGCCGACAAAAATCCTAACTTATTTGCTAGAGCCCGCCTGAGAAAAGACCAGATTCTCATGCCGGCCGTTCCAATCCCAATCCCCCCTAGCCTGGGAGAAGAAAATCTAGACAGCAAAACCCCAAAAGTTCCTATCCCCGGACGCCGCGTTCCAACCCGAAATGCCAATTAGATGCTATCAGGAAATATATGTTTCGTTTTTGTTAGACCCTGCTTTCCTGCTTTTAGGATCACCGATTCGGGCGTTGTGATTGCTGTTGTGTTGCCGGACGCTGGAAGTAGGCAGCAGGTCTTGATTATGAGACGCCGGATACTTAAGAGATCTTAAGAGGATCGGGGCACCTGCGAGTAGGGTTACAGGTGAGGCAACCACAGCTAAATCTAGCTATAACCCTGATTAAGGCACGTAGAACATCGTAAAACGCTCACAAGCCCAAAGCCTAAGCCCCTAAACTCATCAATCCGAAGCCCCAAACCGAAAATCCGATGCCGAACTAGCTAATAGGCCTGAAAAGGCCTCGTAGCCCCGAACCCGAAAGCCCCTGGAGCCTCAGGGGCTGGGATCTCCCGGACTTTGCGCATCTGCCGCTGATCCACGGCCCGGATGGCAAGAAGCTCTCGAAGCGGCACGGGGCCACGGGGCTGGAGGAGTTCGAGGCCAAAGGCGCGGAGCTCGGCTTCTTAGATCTGGGAGTCGTCGTCGGACGGAGAATCTCGGAGAGTCTTCTCAGGGTTGTGGTCGCTGTCGGAGGGTGGACGGAGCAGAGCTGAGTGTTTTTTTCGGAGACTTCGGGCGGTCAGGTTACCTGCCCGAGTCCATCCGGAACTACCTCGCCCGGCTCTCCTGGTCCCATGGGGACGACGAGATCTTCTCTACGGAGCAGGCGATCAAGTGGTTCTCCCTTTCGTCCTGCTCCCGAGGAGCCACGTATTCTTCGGGGTGCTCTTATCTTACTAAGCTTGAAGCGGTTCCTTTTGACCGTGACAACAAGAAACACTGTGTACCAGAATCAGTATATAACTAGTAATCGTGAGACGGAGGATCCGATCATTTAGGGTGCGCGTTGGGGTTGGGGTCCTTGTTAGTGCACTCGAGCGGTCCTTCAGTAGTGAGCCACAAACCAAGCCTCTAAAGTCAGAAGCTGGAGGAGCACCGTGCTTTGACTTCGACAAGCTCAACGGCCTCAATCAGCATTACATCAAGGAGGCCTTTACCGTGTGCCGGTCTCTGTGTTTTGAGACGGCTCTGATGCAGGGTCCTGTAATCTTGTGAACCCCAATCTTCCCCAGTCGTCCGAAATTCTAGACTTGTTTCGCTGCAGAAGACTCTGCTATTGCCGCAAGGCAGACCACATTCGCCTGGCCGAGATCGTCTTGAAACTATTCCCTGAGGCTTCCAGCCGAAGGAACGAGGGATGACGAGGATTCCGGAATATGGTGTAGTCCGATGCAGACTTGGCAAGTGTAAGCAGTTTTCAAAGGCAGGTTTCTAATGTGAGGAGTTCGTGCACACTGGCAAGGGGAGCCTACTTCAGGATCTTCAGGGAACTACAAGGTAAGCTTCCTTCACCAGTGCTTGGAAGGTTGCACCCTACGAAGAGAAGCTTCGTGATCCTCGCGTGGCGAACATGCTCAAGGTGCGTGCCAAGACGCTGCTGGAGTACAAGGAGGCCAGTTCCGATAAAAAGGTCATTACCTCGTTTGGAGGCACTTACAATAGGCATCCTATGACTGAGTGTTTTATCTTAGAGCACCACATTTTCTGAAACTCCTATAGTAACCATAGCGTAAGTCAGCAGATGTGATCGCAGCAATGATCAGCATCATCAGATCAAGATTTCGACTAGCATTATCCAGGCATTGGAGAAGGCCCCTCTTGAAACCCCCCTTGAAAAGACAGGCCGGATGGTTCTTCATGTCCAAGAGGCCCATTGAGGTGTCGCCTGCTGCGGCGGCTCGGGCTGGATGCAAAGGGGCCGTAAAGGGGAGTAAGGATGGAGCCCACTTTGGTCAAGATGGTTGAACTGGGGCCTGGGCCATGCTAGTATGTTACTACGGTTGATGATATATATCCTGCATTACCTTAAGGATCCTAAGCTATGGGAATTATGGCATATTCCTTATTATGGGTAATGCAGGATTTATATCATCAACCGTATGGTCTCCTTGGGATTTTTATTTGCATTATGGTTCCGAGGGGGGTGTAGGCTAGGATGACTGTCTGGGGTGATTGCCGGGTGAAACGAAAAACCGTTTATCCCCGAAGCAGTGGTGTCACAATGCTGTTCTTGGACGCTCAGTATAAGGAGATTTTTGTTGCAGGGACTCCTAAAAGCGAGTCGCCCTGGATGCTCGGGTCCGTGGCTCCCGCAGCCCCGCACAAGCGCGGTGTAGAGCTTGCCGGAAGGTGGTGGCGTTCGCGCGGCTCTCGCACTGCGAAAATCCGCATTTTGGGGTGCGATTCGGGCTTTTCGGCTTGCCGTGTGCTCTCGCCACAGTGCTGATTGCGAGGGTTGCTGCTTTCGGCATCGGCGTGCTGTCGCCACAGTCCCCTATGTTTCCGCCTCCAGAAGTCTTGGATTTTGGGTTGGTTCTGGCGCTCTCGTCAGAGTTCCTTGGGAGTGGTCGGAAGGGTCTCGGGACTTGGTATGTTGCCTTGTTGGTCTCAATGTCTAGAGGCTAGAGGCTTCAATCGTGTCATTCCTGCGTTCCTGCTTGAGTCCTGAGGCCGCGGATCTCAAAGGAGCTGGTGCGCAAGAGGCCTTGACGACCTTAGTGCAGCTGTTGGAGACCTTCGGCTGCCAAGAGTGCCCCAGAACTTGCTTTCGCGCCCGCTGCAACTACATCTACACCTAGCTCGTCCTAGCTCCACACTTCCCTACGCCATGACCCTGTAAATGTTGGATGTCACTACACTTGAAACCCCGAAACCCAGAAATCCTGAGACCCTGCTCGCAGCATCCTGACGTGTAGGATGTCCCGCCCGAGGAAGTATTCCGGCGATTGGAGCCCAGAGGGCTTGGAGACCTGCATCAAGGACTACGCCGCGACGCAGAAGGCTTGAGGGTACTCAAAGCACAAGGCATGCAAGAATTCGGGGTTTCGGGTGCTCGCTTTCAGCGCAATGGCGTATGCATGAAGGATCTGGGGACATGGCACGCGGTATCAAGGGCCATGCTAAGGAAGAGAGCTCACACAGGGCACCTGCCACTTAGGCTTAGTTGCGCGCTTCCGAGCCTGCTGAGCCTTCAACTTATTGCCCCAAAACCCGAATCCCTAGAGCCTAAGCCCTTCAGCAGAAGCTCGTAGAGACTCGAGGTGCCTTCTCCCTCTGCTTAAGGCTGTAGGTCTCCTGAGCCGCAGGCCTGAAATCACAAAGATCCTGAACCTTAGTTCAGATCCCCCAACCCGGGGTGCACTCTCCGAAGCCAAACATCCTCGAGAACAACCCTAAAGCATCCCTGAAGTGCTGAATCCTGAATTCGACTCAACATCCTAAACCACAAAACTCTGAAGCCCTAAAGCCCTAAAGCGCTAAAGCCTAAACCTACCCTTGAAGCCCGAAATCCTGACCGCCTGGAGGTGAAACTTGGGGCCCTCGCTAAGCCTGCGCGAGCCGCGCTGGGAGCCCCAACGAGCCCTCACCTGCCGGGAGAGCTTTAGGGTTATAGTTATAGTTATATCTAATTATAATCCTAATAAGGTACTTATACTTGGAAGCTGTCGTCCTGGAGTTGTTTTGTGTTTCTTTACCTCTCTTCTTTGCTTTAAATAGAGAGGGTTTTCAGTTTTTCCGAGTGCCCTCGCTTTGTGAGTTTAGTTTCCGTTGCTTTGTCCTTAAAACCACAGATGACACATGGCTTCAGATGGCGGAGCAAAGCATTGGAAAGTATAGCCGACAGCGTTCTGTCACAGCCCCGTAGGGAGCAGCACTGTTCCCACGCTTCCAGTGGGTGTGGAGTAGATCCGAGCAAGTTAACCCTACACCCCTAAGCCCCGACGCCCCTAAACCCCTAAGCCCTAAACATTAAATCCCTAAACCCCTAAACACATAAACCCCTCAAGCCCTCAAGCCCTAAACCCTAAACCCATAATAAGCCCCTAAACCCTTGAACCCCTGAACCCCTAAACCCCTCAAGCCCTAAACCCTAAACTATGCCCGAGCTTGAGCGGAAATCCTGAAAGGCTCACCGGCTCCACGGCCTCTCCGGGACTCTTCGAGGTGCGATCCTCCTGGGCAGACCTGGGGCCCTAAAAATCCTACCTCGGCTTTTAAGGACGTTTAGGGGTTTTAGGGTTCAGCGTAGGGTTTTGGGTTTTAGGGACGTTTAGGTGTTTAGGGTTCACTGTAGGGTTTCGGGAGTTTCAGGACGTTTGAGGGTTTTGGAGTTCAGTTTAGGTTTTGGGATTTGAGGACGTTCAGGGATTTAGGGGTTCAGTTGAAGGACATGTTTAAAGGAGATCATAAGGATAAGGAGCCCGAAACATGGGCTTATGGGATGATATAATGAGAAACATGAAGCTTGTCACTGCCATTGATAGTTCTTATGCTTGTTGTTGTCATTGCTGTTATTGCCACTACATCCAGTAGTTCGAATCGTAATATTCAGTGCTATTATACTGATTACCCGCATACTTACATGATATTCATGACTCGTAGTATTCACTTGCTCTTGTTCTTATGATTGTCATTATTATTCCTGTTATATGCATCACTTGTATATCCCTAAACCCTAAACCCTAAAAAGTGAGCATTTCTTGTAACATTCACTTCAGGTCATTTGGGCCATCGGCCGCGACGAGGTGATCGCGCGGCTCAGGTGGGCCCAGCTCAAAACCTCCCCAAAACCCAAGATCCCTAAGTACCATTGTTGGGGGTTCCTTATTATGAGTACAGTGTATTATAGTATTTGGGTTCCTTATTATGATTAGAGTATGTTATAGTATACTAGACGCCCCAAAACCCAAAACCCTAGACCCTCACATCCCTCGATCCTGAATCCTAAACCCCTGAAGCCCTCAAGCCCCTAAAACCCTTAAGCCCTTGAAGCCCTAAACCTGAACCCTACAGACTACACCGTTAACCCTAAACCCCGAAGCCCTAAAGCCTGAACTCCAAACCCGAAGCCCGAAATCCCAAAGCCCTGGCGAGCCCCAAATGCGCCAGGGACGGCATCGAAGGCAGCTTCCAGGTTGCCGAGGGCGGGAGCTGAAGGCGTCCCCGAGGGCCCCTTAATTGAAACGTCGAAAGACTCCTAAACCCTGAACCTTAAAACCCTAAACTGAGCCCTGAGCCCTAAACTGTAGTCCCACACGTCTAGTTTGGTACCTTAAACCTCAAGTTTCCGGCGAGTTTTGCATCTCATTGCATAACAGGCCTTCCGGGTTGCTTGCTGGAGAGAGGATGAGCAGTCACGAAGAAGGGGCTAACACCAAAAACAAAGTTTGGGGGGGTGCCGGAAGGCTTAGTTTTGGTTTCCGGGTAAGGGTTCTACAAGCAGTTGTATTTAGGTTGCTTTTGGGATTAAGAGAAAACCTTAGGGAGTTTTAGGCCTCGGGTTCAAGGTATTTGGGGTTTAGGCCTGACGTCACCTGAAGTCCTTGCATCCTGAGAAAAAATCCGAGTTGTTCTGGATTTGTGAGCTCCCAGTCTCTCAAAACAGACAACTCCTAGGCAGGCCCTTGGGGCATTTTATATTTTCCGTTGTTGGGCTTAAGAGGATCTTGTTTGCGAATATTTTTCAGAGGATTTGAAGGGCCAACCTAGACCCCCAGGCACTGCGATGGTTCGAGCGTCCCCGTGTGGACAACCACAAAGCGGCTTTTGCACTGTGGCGTGCCTCGGCGCAACGCGTGTCTATCCTCTCCCTCGTTGATCCCGTCTGGAAGCAGCAGACCCATGGAGTGTCCGTGCCGAGGTCAAGAGCCATGAGGACGAGCAGACAAGAGCTTTGCTGCCGGATCTCGCCGCAGTTGTGCGTGCGACACGCCGTGTTCCTCGAATTGCTTCCCGCGAAGTCTCTGAGGGATGGGCGCATGTGTACAGCCTGTACAGCAACCTGCGGCTCTGCTCGGAGCGTCTTGCGGAAAAGCAGAGCAATTCCGATAGGTCTGACGCAAGGCTCTAGGGTGGTCCCAAACTCAGACAGGATGTTGCAGAATCCCAAAACCGTGAAGGCTCTACAAGGCCTTGACCGACGGAGCCCTATAGAACCTTTATACAAAGCCCGATAGACCTCGTAGCACCCTAACGCACCCTCATAGAACCTTACAAGCCAAGTACGCTGAGGCTGGTATCTCGTCGGACATCTCGTGAGCCGCTTCGGTCATTCTCTTTGGATCCAGGTATTCAGGATGCTGCTGTGGGGGTTTAGAGATTAGGGTTGGGGGTTTAGGCCTCCATCCGTTTATCTATCTATCCATCTAATCTATCTATCTGTGTACACATACATGTGTATAGTGAAGATCCTGTTATGTAGGATCCATTACTATATAAGGGTCCTTTTCCTCGAGTTTCGGAAGGTATTACCTGAACTCCCACCACATAGACTTCCATGCGCGCGACCCAGCAAAGCAGATGCTTCTCTGTCTTTTTCCGTCTCTGTCCCTTTCTCCCTCTGTCCCCCGCCCTGTCTGTCTCTCTGTCTCTCTGTCTCTCGCTCTCTCTGTCTCTCTCTGTCTCCCTCTCTCTGTTTCGCTATGTGGCGGCTTTCCTGCAGCCCCGAGTGCCACGGCGCCGGCTGCGTGAGTTCCACTGCACGGTATGTCCTGCAAGCATTGCAAGCTCACCGCGATTGTAGGGATGCCTACAAACACGAGCGCGAACAAGAGAAGACTGCATGACTTGAGTATTGTAGTGGTTGTATTGGCGGGGCATATAGGGCATCAAGAAGTAGAACGGGGCTTCGGGATACGTTGAACTACACCTGTCTAGATGCTATAGCGGAAAGTTATCATTTCAGTGGCTTGGCGTCTTCCGGCTTCCATGGCTGAGGAAAGATGCTGTTTGCATTGAAACGATATGAATTGGATAGGATTTTGCGATCAGGCTAATCAGTCCCTATCGAAACACCTACTACCGGATTAGAACAGCCGCCTAGCCAGTTGTTCTTTCGTTTGCCAAGACTGCAGGAGGATTGCAATCGGTATGTCGACTTTTTCACAGGAGATAGCATACGGAGCTGTGTTACTGGATTCTCAGGTTTGAAATTGGATCGCAGTTGAGTGTTGATTACGAACCATGTGAGGTTCGAGGACGATGCTAACAACAGCCCAATCACTCCGAGGTAAGACAATTTCTCTTCGCTGTTTTCTGAGACGCCTTTTTGATGCGTCACCCTCCCAGGTGTGGGCTATGCAGGGCATTGCCAAGCCCGTTTCAGTGTACGCTCTGGCGCTCGGAGCTCGGCAGTGACATTTTGCACAAAGCAGGCATGAGCAGAAGCAGAGGTTCAGGAGGAAGAGGGGCAGTGTATTAACAGAGCTTCGTTCACCTGGAATATCAAAAGCACCAACCCTAAACGCATCCTAAACCCTAAACTAATTGAAACGATGGCAGTCTGAGTCGCAAGTGGCTGCTGCTTCGGACCGCACTTCCCTGTGGCTTGCTGTCTCAGACAAACTGCCGCTGAGCCATCTCTGATTTCCCCAAACCCTAAACACACACCTTGCCTTCAAGGGATCCCTTTTGAAAACACCCCAAACCCTTTTATACCCAAAAAACCCTGAAAGGGAGCCTTGACTGGTTCCCGTCTTTTAAACTGCTAAAACCTCGTATTACATACCTTGTTCAAAAGCCCTCAGAGGGATCCTTTAAGGCTAGAACTCGTAGATACCTTATTCAAAAGCCCTCAAAAAAGGGATCCTTCAAGGACAGAAGCCCCCGAACTCGCACCGAGGTCCACCGGCGTCGCGCAGAAGATTCTGTCCCGACCCTGCGAGGCCTCAAGCTCTCAATATCCGCTGAACCCTGAACCCTAAACTGGGGTCGGAGCTTAATGGTATAGGGTTTAGGGTATAGGGTTTAGGGTTTAGGGTTCAGGATTGGGGGTTTAGGGCCCCAAACCCTAAAATCTAACCTGGGGTTTAGGCTTTATGGTTTCGGGTTAGGTGTTTTAGGCCCTCAACCCTCTTTGTATCTCTCTGTTCTTGCCAGGACACCATCACCGTCACCGTGACCTGGAAGAACAACAGCGGGTCGGGGTCTCAGCTGGCAGGTTGACCGGGTGCTTGTTAAGGAATTTAGTTGAAGTCACCATACTACGGTTATCTGGCTGCTTTAGTTTGAGGCTTTAAGGTACCGAAGTATGGATCTCTAGCAAATAATATGGACCCCTGAGCATGGTTTAGCGCATGGCAACTTAAATTAAGTTTCATAACGCGAACCTGGTATCCGCAGAGCCAGGGCTTCTGCTTTGCATGGTAGCGCCGCGCCGAGAAGAGACGGCGCCAAGTTTGCAAAGCTGGGACCTTCATCCAGGATCCTTGAGTGCTTCATTGTTCCCCAAAGCCTGACCCTGAACCCCACCAAACTTGCCTCTGGTTAGTAGGGAACGGGAGAATGGTAGGAATAGTAGTTACACTTGTACCCCATTCCTCCATTCCCTACGAACATTCCCTACTACCCAAGGGTAAGCAAACCCTCAACCGGCAGCATTGAGGTCGCAAGGGCATGCCCTGTACACCTCCTCCTGGACGGCTAGCAAGGCGTGCTCGGAGTGGTGTCCCGTTGCGTGGCCCTGCCCCAGTTGAGCGGTTGTCAAAACTATGGTCCCTTTTTGGGTCCTTATGAAACTACGTCACCTCATGTTTAGGGTACCAAAAAGGGACCATAATCTTGACAACTGCCCACTTGGCTAACGCGTTGATGAAGGTTTCTATACTCTCACAATTATTGCCTCAATCATTGTATGCGCTACTGGTACATACACAAGCTTATATGTTGTTGCAACATGCGGCTTACAGGGTTTAGAGCTTGGAGCGCTAAACCCTAAACCCCGTTTCACTGCCCTGGTGCTGCCAGTCGGACGTCCACTCCCAGCAGCGCTTCTTCTGTCAGATGCAGACGGCGGAAGTCACCGTGGACCAGGCAGAAGAGCTCGAAGGGGTTCCCTTAAAGGGCTCCTTGAAGGGATCTGTGAGGGTTACCATTAAGGGTTCCTTTAAGGGATCTGCAAAGGTTACGATCAAGGGTTCTATATGGAACTATAAGGATCATCGGACTGGCTTCCTGGTTTGTAGAGAAGGTTTCTGGGTGTTTAGCGGGTGCTTCAGACGTTTACTACATGGCTTCCTTCACGTCCTTTCAGGCTTTCTATTTTGAGCTGGGCGTTCGGCCAAAATCTTAAAGTACACGCTCATGCCGCTAGATAGTGCCGTCTACCCCTAATCCTTAGATCCCCCCCAGTCCCCCTTAAAGGATCCCTTGAAGAAGCCCTTGAAAGATCCCTTATAGACGTATAGTATCCGTTGTAGTACGTAGCCCGTATAGCAACCCTTCTAGTGCCCTTACGGTAACTCCCTCTCTCTCTGTCTCTCTCTCTTGCTCTCTCTCTCGCTCTCTCTCTCTGTGTCTCTGTATATATATATATACAAATGTATCTATCTTTCCATCTATTTGTGGATAGATAGATCGACAGAGAGCTGGATACCCTTCTAGGAGTTTCGAATGCTCTGAAAGGCCTTTCATGAAGGGCTCCTTTCCTTTCGTAACCCTTATAGCCTTTACAAGCGGGCCTCTTGTACAGAAGACCCGAAATTTCGGCCCTGAACCCTAGCTTGAACAGAAGACCCAGTGTGCAAAGGCCCTCCTGTACAGAAGATCTGAAGTGAAGCTTTGGTCGAAAATCCTAAACAGTGTGCACAGGCCCTGTATAGGTCCCTTTAGGGAACCCTTTAAGGAGGAACCCTAAGTCCCCTTCGACCTCTATTTCAGGCGCACCGTGGCTACTACGTCGCCGAAGACGACGTCGGGCTAGGGGCTCGGCTGTTGAGCGGGTCTATTGGGGGGGTTTTAAAGGGTTTTCCAGGGTGTTTCTATGGGTTTTGGTTTTGGTGGTGTTTCTTTTTGAAACCGCTTAGAGGTTACTTGTTGAGTTTTGAAGTGCTTTTGCAAGGTTATTGCAGGGTTTTTGCAGAGCAGGCACTTGACAAGGGTTAGCCCCTTGTGATTTGACATTTTGTGAGTCATACAGGTAGCCAGTATATAGTGTAGTAGCGTATATCGCATATCGTCTATAGCAGATCCTGTTTTGAAAAGATCGTAACATCGTACATCTTATATCGCGTATGGTGTGCGGTATATGGTATATGCACCCGGTATATGGTATATGGTGTGGGTATGGTCTGGTCTGGTATGGTACGGCACAGCAAGATACTGTACGGTATGGTATTTCATGGCATGGCATGGCATGGCATGGTATGGTATGGTATGGTATGGGCTCACACACATCTAGTACGCGGAGCCAGAGAGGCTTTTTTAGCAAGAATCACAGCGGGTCCAGTCTTTGCCGAACTACCTGCAGATCCCAGCCCAGCTGCATCGTGCGCGTCGCTGGCACCTAGGTTCAACTCTTGCAACCCGCTTTTCATCCGCAACAAGCCGGACTCCGGCCCTCGATGTCGAGTGCTGATACTGTTGATGATATAGATCTTGCATTACCTTAATGATCCTAAACTATGGGAGTTATGGTATATTCCTCATTATGGGTAGTGCAGGATTTATAGTATCAACCGTACTTCGGTTCTGTGGTTTGACAGCCAGCAATGTCCCCAGCCAGGACTCGAAGGGACGGTACGTTGGCCAGAGCTGCTACGGGTCCGGACCTCTGAGAGGTACAGTAGGGGAGAATAGCTGCTGTGCACGGCGTTTTCCAGGTACGTCTCCTTCGAGCGGTTCGTGGATGCCGCAAACGAGATTAACCAGGCACACCGTGGGCCGAATGCTGTCGATATCGTTTCTGAACTGAAGTACGTATGCATGCATAGACATGCGTGCATGCAGAGACATACACGTACATAAATACTACCACATATATCTTTTGTAGACCTATACATACAAATATACGTACATACGCATGCACACATACACAAGCGCACGCGCAGAGAGGCACGCATACTCAAGCAAGTTTGAATTTGGAGCATGTCGGGCCACATAAGCAGGCACGGGTACACAAAGTCAAGCATGCAGATAGAAGCCGAACCCACCGTTTTTCCCAGCAGGGCAAGGCCAAGCCGGAAGATTTCGACACCGAGCTTCCGACAGGGATCGCCACGGTGCAGGCCTTTTCGTGTTTGTCTGGGGGGGGCCCCTCGTTGCATGGGTTTATGGTTGCTTTGGAGCATGCTTTGTGACTTTATAGAGGTGCAGGGCTTTGGGTTTTATTCTAGCGCCTGAGGGTGCTTTGCAGATTCTTTTATGTCGGCTTGAGAGGGACTTCGAGGTGGTCTCGGTGTGGTTGTTCTCAGTTGCGGTTCCGTCTGAAGAGTCTTCAGGGAACTGTTGGGAGGGAGGGGGGGTATAAGCAGTTTTGACGGGGCTGAAAGGGCACATGGGAGGTCATTTTGGTCTTGCTTGAGGCCCGTGGCATTTTTTAGGTGGTTGTGCTTCTCTTGAAGTGAATGAGCAGTTTTCGACCATGGACGATGGTGGACAGGCACCAAACAGACCCCAGGCCCAACCGTAAAGCCCCGAACCCCTAAACCCTGAACCCCTAAAACCCACCCCTATACCCCGAAAGCCCCCAAACCCATACAACCCCTAAGCCCTAAACCCATGAAGCCCTGAAACCCCCAAACCCCGAAACTCCTAAACCGCAAAGCAAGCTCTTGGGGCGAGCTCCGGCTGTCTGACCTCCTTGGATCCGGGTTTCCGACAATAGGGGAGTACCCTAAATAGTACGATCCCCAATATACGGACCCAAAATGAGTTAATTACACCCTAATTTTCGGAAGCCCTAGACACGTTATAGAGCCCTTTAAAGAAACCCTTATAGCACCCTTTATTGTAACCCTGAAAAAAACCCGAAGGTACCCCGAACTCCCATCTAGCTGCCAGAAAAGCAGGTGACTGCCATCCTCGAGGCCCTCCGGATTCGGTGAGTTTCCCAGAGAGCCCAGTACCCCTTAATTAAGGATATGGCGAGGGTTCCTTTAAAAGGGTCTAAAAGGGATCTATAAGGGATCTATGGGGATTAGGGTTTCCGATACCCCTTAATTAAGGAATATGCCTTAAATCATAATATGAAGCCCTACACAATTTAGGCCATATCCCTGAATTAAGGGGTATTGGGCTCTCTGGGTTTCGGGGATTCCATGGGGCGGTGGGAGGATTCGACTAGCGCAAAGCGGCCCCGTACAGAAGGTGCTCAAGACAGAGGGCTGTACTTCATCTCGGGTGCAGCTGTCGTGGTTGTAGTGGTCGTCGTCGTCGTCGTAGCCCATAGAGGTACAGTAGCAGTCGCAGGAGCAAGAGGAGGAGTCCAGGGGCTTCTCGTCACGCTGAAGGATGTTGACGTGGGGGTCCCACGTCCTGGGATACAGAGGGGCTCGCCCTAAGTCTAACCCTAAACCCTAAACCAAAGGCGTTCAAAAAAAACCCTAAACCCTAAACCCCTAATACCAAACCCCTAAACCCCTAAACCCCTAAACCCTAAACCCCTAAACCCTTTCAAGTTATGTTGGACTGGATGTGCAGGCCGGTCGCAAGTCGCTGGATGAAGGCCGAGCCTGGGACTCGGCCCTTCTCGCGAGCCCATGCGGGGGTTTCAGAAAATTGGGGAGCCTTCTAAGGGCTCCTTTAAGGGATCTATAAGGGTTCTAGAAAGGGTTTAGGATTTGGGATTTAGAGCTTCCCCAAAATAGGGCACCCTCATATATTGTGCCCTAAATAGTAGGATCCTCCTTGTAAGGACACCAAAATAAGGTACCCCCAAGTTTTCGGAAACACCCCCCATAGTGATGTTTGGCCAATACCAGCTTTATCATCCTCTGCTGGTGCCCATTGTCATCGTCTTCGACGCCGTAGTAGTCGCTGCAGGAGACACAGCAGCACTGTCGCACTCGTAGTAGTCGTCACCGGAGCTGTCGTAGAAGTATGGAGCGGTTCCATCGGAAGAGTACCAGCCGTAGCAGTAACAGCAATTGCAACTCCTCATCTTAGAGGACGCCCAGAACACAGAATCCAGACCAAGCCACTTGACCTAACCCCAACACGAGGCCGTGTCGATCATCTACGATGACAAGGGCGAGGCCAAAGGGCATTCGCCGAAAGAGGTTTTTGGGTTTTGGGGAGTTAGAGCCAAATAGCGAGCGTAGCAGTTGGCAGGCCATGAACCTTGGGTGCTTTATTGCAGTGGCAGTGAGACGCTTGCAGTGTCACACCCCAACTCCCGAACGCTCCCAAACTCTCGAAAATTTGGGACCTGAAAGCCCACCTGGAGCGGAACCTCCACACCCCAAACCCCAAGCCTGAATGCTTCAGGGAACCCTGGCCCCATTACCCCAAACTAGTAGGATCCATATAAGGAACCCTAATACAGGCCCAAGGTTTCTTAATCAGGTTCCTACATCAAGCCTCCCCAAAACCTTTATAGTACCCTCAAAGTATCTCATAGTACCCTTGAAAGGAACCCTTATGGAACCCTAATACAGGCCCGGGGTTCCTTCATTAGATGGGAAGACTCATCGTAGCTGCGAGGTGGACCGGCTGGAGTGAGGCCAAAGTGGCCGCAGGAAGTCGGTCCAAAAACGGCGGAGCTCTGAGGGTCTAGCCTTGGGTTGAGGGTTGAGGGTCTTGGTTTAGGGTTGAGGGTTTTGGGACGCCGAGGTGGTGGGAATGGGGCGTTCAACATAGGGCCGAAATAATCACCTACACTATTTTGGGGGTTCCTTATTATACTTATAGTATAATGGGCCCCCCCCCCAAGCCCTATTCTGATTATTAAGGCCCCCCCCCTTTATTAGGCTTTGAGGACTTTGGGGTCGGGATGACATGCGCAGCCGAAGTGTAGGAGCTCTCATGCGAGATCAATTCGGTTCCGAAACTTCCCAGCAGACTCTTTTGTGAGCGACGTGCTTGAGCAATTTCGTCAACTCTTTTGGCACAAATCAGCTGTCTGAATACAAGGTTGCTGCTATATGAAGGCAGTATGAAACATCATGAAGCTGTGGGAGCAGACATGGCTGTCCATGCTCTGATCATGATTATGTTCATTCCTACTCCAAGAGGCCCAGGGACCGGCCCGTCGATACCTTTGGCGGAGTTTTCCCAGAGACCAGACCGACTTCCGACAGAGCCATGGCGATGCAAGCGGTGGGGCCTAAATCGGCCCGCATCCCGAAGAGTTGATGCGACTATTTGCGCAGCTCTCACTCTCACTCTCTGTCACTCTCTGTCACTCTCTGTCTCTGTCTCTGTCTCTGTCTCTGTCTCTGTCTCTGCCTCTGCCTCTGCCTCTGCCTCTGGCTCTGGCTCTGGCTCTGGCTCTGGCTCTGGCTCTGGCTCTGGCTCTGGCTCTGGCTCTGGCTCTGGCTCTGTCTCTGTCTCTGTCTCTGTCTCTGTCTCTGTCTCTGTCTCTGTCTCTGTCACTGTCTCTGTCTCTGTCTCTCTCTCTCTCTCTCTCTCTCTCTCTCTCTCTCTCTCTCTGCTCTTTCCGTAAAGATGTACACGGCCGTGCTCACTTGTGCATGCATGCATGTAAGTAGGTATAGGCTGGCAGGCAGGTAGGTAGGTAGGTGGCAGGCATCCATGGATGCATTCATGAAGGTGGTCTCTGCATTTGGGCATCTGTGTAAGTGTGTGCGTGCTGCGTGCATGCACATGGCATACGTGTTTGTATGTCGAGATAGAGATACGGGTCCAAGCGTGCGGTAGGTTGGTGTTCATGTACCGAGGCAACAGATATTGGGAAAATGTAGTACTACATCTGCAAGCTGGGCATATCGACTTGAACATGTGCCATTCTACCAGTTTTCCACTCTTATGTTCGCACCACACGATACTCCGCCCAGGCTCCTGGCGAATTTTCAAGAAACCACGTGAGATCTGGTGCCCATAGTGCTAGGACCGACAGAGTCTGCAACACATGGACAAGGCGAACTTTACGGCCATTGTTACATACTCGGTTACGATAAGGAACCCCCAAGACATTATAGGTCATTGTTAAGGCCCATATGTGGTTTGTCGCTGATGTTGAGTCTGTGTGCTCTGTACTTGTCGGGTTGCCCAGGCGCCCCTGGGCTACCAAGCCTTGTCCAAGCCTTGGAAGCGGCAGTGTCCGGGGTTCTAAAGTGGCAATCGTGTGCGGCTTGGTGTTTCAGGATTGATGTCGGGTAAATCATTGGTGTTGTTCTACCTATCCGGAATACGGCCCTGTAGTCAGACATTGAGCTGTTGGAGGAGTTGAATGTAGCATTACAAGTACTTGTACATCTGTGTTTACGACGATGACAGTTGCTGCTGCTGTTGCTACTGCTTCTTAGTACTACTATCGCCACCACGACTCCTACTCCTGCTCCTGCTGCTACTACTGTCCTACTACTCCTGCTACTCCTACTCTCCTACTATTCCTACTATTCCTACTATTCCTACTACTCCTACTACGCCTACTACTCCTAGTGCTCCTACTACTCCTACTACTGCTACTCCTACCAATCCTAGTTCTCCTACTCCTCCTACTACTCCTATACTACTCCTACTACTCCTACTACTCCTACTACTCCTACTACTCCTACTACTCCTACTACTCCTACTACTCCTACTACTCCTACTACTCCTACTACTCCTACTACTCCTACTACTCCTACTACTCCTACTACTCTTACTACTCCTACTACTCCTACTACTCCTGGTACTCCTACTACTAACTACTACTACTACTACTACTACTACTACTACTACTACTACTACTACTACTACTACTACGACTACTACTACTACTACTACCACCACTACTACTACCACTAGCTACTACTACTGACGTTTACAATACTTTACTACTGGTACTATTACTGCTGCTGCTAGTTCTTCCGCCGCCGCTGCTGCTAGTGGTACCGTCGCGATTATAGTTGCTACAAGTATCACCACGACTCTCAGTGTTATTGCTGTTTTCGTTGATAAACATTTTTACTTGTTTCTTTTCAGTGCTGCGGCAGGAGTAGTAGGAGTAGGTACTTGGTAGTTGGAGCAGGTATACGGTCACCCATAGCTGGGTTGCAAAGGGCAGCAAGAGCCATGGCAAACTAAACTGGTGAAAATAACTGCCGCCATAATCTCTTTCGTGCCTCACGTGTCATCGCGTTTTCTTGATGGTCGTCGTCCAAGTCGGCAGCGATTGCAAGGTCCACGGCGATCGTGAAGTCCCAGTCGACGCCCACTCTGCACAGGCTGCGGCCCGGGTTCTGGTTCTAGGCTCGGAAACGGTTTAAGGGCTTAGAGTTTGGGGTATCTTTCTGGACTTGCAGGTCATGTCTCGCGGTCGCAGTTAGGTTGTGAGTGTCCCTGTTCCAGGCCTTGGCATTTCCTGGCACCTTTCCCGCAAGACCTCCGTGCTAGTGGGAGCTGCCCGGGTCCAGCCGTCCCCCATTCACGTCCGAACCGCGAGGCCAACGATGGGAAAGACGGGCCGGCACCCAAGCTACTCAAGCAAGCATGGTCAAGAGTGGAACGACGACCTTGACCGCAAAGTTCCCCTGACTCGGTCTTGTTTCGCCATGACGTAAAGCGGTGCAAGACTGAGGTGGCGCTTTTGCCCAGCAGAGCCAGGACGGTCGAGTTTTTTTGTCCTTGTGGTCCCTAACCCTAAACCCCATATGCCCCAAACCATAAATCCCATGAGCCCGAAACGCTAAATCCCATAAGCCCCAAACCGTAAATCTCATAAGCCCCAAACCGTAAATCTCATAAGCCCCAAACCCTAAACTCCATTTGCCCCAATCCCATAAGCCCCAAACCCTAAATCCCATAAGCCCCAAACCCGAAGTCCCACAAGCCCTACAGCCGACAGTACCATAGATCCCATAAGCCCCCAACCCCAAATCTGAAAGCCCTGGCCAGGCCCTCATGTCCACCGGAGCCTTGATGACCCTCAGTGGATCGGTCCGGCTCCAAGTTCCGTTGCAGGGGGCTTTTTTTGCCGAGCTTTGTGGACCTAAACCCTATGACTATACCCTGAACCCAGGCCTGATGCAGTCTTATGCGGGTGTGACTGGAGTTTGTGCAGTCTCACAGAGATTTGTTGGGGGGCGTTTACCGCCTTTCGCAGGGTTTTTCGGAGCCCGTGGCTCCCATACTTTTGAACAAGTCTTGTAACTAAGAATATACTTTCAATTATAGTAGGATCCGGAAGATGGTTTATAGTTAAGGGATATTGGAGTCTCTGGGTTCACCAGGTTCCTACATGTCAGGCCTGGTGAAGGTAAGCTTCTTCTGGTTGCCAGGGTTTCCGCTCTCCGAGAAGAGAGCCCAATGCCCTTGTGAAGGAACTCAGTCTTGTGATTTCATGAAAAAGCATACGTACCTTTAGCAGGTATCTTGCTTCATGTAACCCTGAATTAAGGGGTGTTGTGCTCTCTGGAAGTCCGACTCGAGTCTCTGAAGATGCCCCGAGGCAGATGGCAAGCTTTCTGGCCGGACGGTGCGCCGGAGGAATATGATATTATCAGACGGACTCTCATAGGACATCTGAAAGGAGTCCTGTAAAGGAACATGAGTATATCAGGTTTTTGGGGGTCTGTTTGAGCCGAACTATAAAGGGACCAGAAGGGGATACTAGCACTGATTCTTGAGCCGGGTTGGTTTACCATCATCCGCTTTAATATACACCACCCACAAGCAGCATTAAGTTCAGTACCAAGACGCCGTCTTCGTATTGGCTTTATTAAACCCTGAACCCCAAACTAAACCCTAAACCCTAAACCCTAAACCCTAAACCCTAAACTGTAAGCCCTAAACCCTAAGCCCCAAATCGCAGGCTGCCGTTAGCGAGGCCCCGTTACACCCTGTCGCGGGGGCAGAGACTCGAAGGGCTCCTGAAGGGCTCCTTGGAGGTTTCCTTTAAGGTAAAAGCCAGAAAGTTGGAATATGATTATCCTAACCCGTCTATGGTAAGTTATAGGGTATCCTACCATGAAACCATATTCCAACTTTCTGGAGTTCCCTTTAAGGGTTCAGGGGTGTAGAACAGGGTGCCCTTAATAGTCCTCATATGATTATAGTCTAATAGACACTGAAGCCATATTCCAAACCCTAAACCCTAAACCCTAAGCCGAAGTATTCGAATACGCAACAAAACGGCCCGTGGCCCGTGGCACCATGGGCAGCCTTACGGTTTCCCAAGCTTCCCTGGCAGACAGCTCCGACGGCTGAGTCTTAGTCTCAGCGTTCGCAAGACGAAGACAGGAAACTGTATTTTTCACTATAGATGCACTCTCATGGTAGCTTAATTCCAGCTTCTTAGCAAGAGATCCCGAATCCCGCAGTGTGATCGCCTAAGCTTCCGAACACCATTTCGATAGGTCTCCACCGGTTGCTGGGGCGATGGCCCGAAAAAGTCAGGCACGTCTTTTCGACGAGGGGGTTGGGTTCAGGGGAATGCTTTGCAGATGATGGACGAAATGACGAAAGGGCTCGATACTGTTAAACTCTCCGTTGCAGAGACATGTGAAGCGGGTGTTGCCCGTGGGTTTGCCCAAAGCATAAACTAAGCGCTATTCCTAAGAAGCCATGCATACACCCATCAAAAGCCGTAATGCAAACCCCACTTCATCTACGGAAGCTCTCGAACATCCCTAGAAGGGAAGCCGGTGTCGGGACAAGGGCGCCGATTGTTCCAGCTATATCCTAAGTGTTGAGGGTTGCCCATGTCCTTGAACTGTAAACTCGAAAACCTGAATTTCCCTTCCTTAAACCCCTAAAGCCCTAAATCCCTAAACCCTAAACCCGAAACACCTAAACCCTAAACTCCCCAATAAACTCCTCAACCCTCAACCACCAACGTCCCTGAACCCGAAGTCTCTCAACCCTAAACCCCTCTACAACCCTATGTAAATCCCCAAATCTCAAACGAAAACACCTACAATACCGAAGCCTAATTTTTACAAGTCAGAGAATCTGGGTTGTTGCTGAAAATACTTAAGTTAAGTTACTATAAGAGGGTTAACGAAGGAATCTATGGGGTTGTGGTGGGGCTTTGTAGGGTTTCTACAGCCAGGGCTTTAGTCGGGGCTTATAGGGTCTTTACAGGGTTTATTGTAGGGGTGTGAATACAGGAATATATCTGAAAATTGTGCGGGTCTCAACATCCGTGTTTCAGGGTATGGTGTTGTCCTCGTGTAAGACCCCTAAACCCCAAACCCTACACCTAAACCCTAAACCGATTGGGCTCACTGGGTAATTCTCGACGAGTATCACTGCCATGAGATGAAGTGGCCGTAGCAACGCCGAATCTGAGGGTCCTTGCATATATATATATATATATGTATATATATATATATATTAGTATATATATATATACATATGAAAGTTCTTTAGATGTATAGACATACATAAATATATATCGTGATAGAGAGGTTCTTGGTCTTGCCTCTTGCAGCTCGGAGCCTTGATCTGCGGAGGCGTCTTCAAGAAGAACCTTCCCAAGAACCTTATGGACAAGAGCAAGACCTTCGAGGCATGTAGTGTTTTATAAAACAGTAGCGTTTGTAGTGTTTTATAAAACACCACGAACCTTATGGACAAGAGCAAGACCTTCGAGGTTGCATGAGAGCTCCGTCGGCTTAGGGATCTAGGGGCTGGTGGGTGAGGGTTTTTTTTGGTTTAGGGACTGTAGCCCTAACTCCAACACCCGACATCTTAAACTGGATTAACTGCTGCAGTCTTGGAGGCAATCAGGATCCTCCTGGAGCCTAAACTTTCTTCCGCCAGCATGCACCCCTGGAAAGGACGTAATGTAGCATGATGCAATCTTTCCCAAGCATAAGCGTGCAGGCAGCACATCATCCGGCAACGCAGCCTGGACCCTGGTTTCGCCTTTACAGCTTTGGCTTGGGGTTTCGGGGTGTGGGGTTGCATGCTTGGCCCTAAATCCTCGCACAGCTTGCCCGTGCCTCTCTGTCTCTCCGTTCACTTTTTTTTTTCAACTGCCTTCCCGTATTTCTATATAAGTTTGTGTGCTTGCGCATGTACGCACAGATTGCTGCACATGCACAGGCCAGGAACACATAATTAAGTTAATCGTGTGTAACTGTATATGTAGATATATGAGAAAATGTATGTATATGTGTATGTACAATTATATACACCAGATCTGCAAAATGTGCACACGCACATATACACACATGTGGGCGCTTGCGTGCATGTCTCCGTGTTTGCGTTTGCGTATTGTGCACATTGCTTTGTGTACATACGCACATGCATACATGCATACATGCATACCCAAAAACATACGTACATGCACACACACACACATACATACATACATGCATAAATACGTACATGCATGCATACTCACATACCTACATGCATACATACATACACCTTTATACAGGTATATATATATATATATGTGTATATACACATATATATATATATATATATATATATATATACGTGTATATATATATATATATGTACACACACACACATACGTCCGTATGTGTATGTATATATATATATATACATATGTTGTGACACTATACCTCTATATGCATAAATAGCTTTCTGCAACATGCAGAGATTGACGTTTGTTTCAGCGACGCTGTTGGTATGTCTTGCAGCCTGTTACATTGATTTAATGTATTCATCGCTCATTGCTTCATATCGTCATATACGGAATAAGCGGTATGTCAGATGGTGTCTTTATACATTCCCAAACTTGTTGGTCTTCGCACCACCGCGCAATCATTCATGCATGTCCACCCATATTAAAGCAAATGGCAGAACCCTCTAAATTCGTAGCAACTCGTGACCTGCTGCAGTACCTGTGGGTATTGTTGTTACTGTTGGAAGTATTGTCGTCATTGCCTTACGCGTACAATCTCCATTTCCGTTCTCGGTCATGTCTAAGCTGCTAATCTGTTCTAGTATGTCAAACTCAAAGCATCGAGATTAGCTTTTCTATTACCCTCAGCAACGTTACTGTTAGCATTAGCATTGTTCGTGTTACTGTTGTTGCTGTACTTCAATTGTACCTCCCCTTTTCCGATTTTCTTAGCATGTCTTAGTAAGTTTTGCTGGGTAAACTACTCTCGCGGTTCATTCAGAGTAATCTGTATACTGTTCAGTAACCCTGTGTAAAAGCACATGTATTGCTTGCTAAGTCCTGTCTGTATGTATTTTGATAAGTATAGACCTACCAGCCGGTTTCTTAATGAATCTCCACACCTGTGCTTGTAGTAAACATCAACTTGGCCAAACCCTCTTGGTAGAATGATGGTTAAACCGGGCATCGTGTTTGTCTGTGTTTATCCAGCCAACATGTCATGTCGTCGCTGCGAACGACAGTCTAGGTTGTATGTTCTTGTCGCTTGTGATAGTGGTTTGCGCGTTTTTCATGTTGTTTGCACCAATTGGATATTATATGCTTGGTGTCCTGTACAAGTGCCAGGACGGGGGCACTCGTACATGCAGGTTCAGACATGTGCAGATGGGTTTGTCTTTAGGTATTGAAGCAAACGCGTGTGCACAGAGCTAGAAATGCACCTGTGACACGTGTGGACACGCTTGCCTGTGCATGTATTTCTGTCCACTTGCACGTCTGTATGTAGAGGCTATATTTATATATACTCTAGAAATACACACAAGATATATACCGTATATGCCATGTATACCATATTATACACCGTTTGCAGCTTATATAACACATATACCATACATACCACATATACCATACATACCATATACACCTACCATATATGCCGCATATGCCGTATACGTTTACATATATAATATACACACCATATATGAGGCTCCCGTGTGTTGGAATTGGAACGGAGGTTCCGGCGCTTCTACGAGCGCAGCGACCTTCCGATCGCGGTGCGCCACGGCACGTCTCCAACCATCGACTGGAAGGCACCGGCAGGGAAGTACGTAGTATAAAGTATATATGGTAAACATAATAACTAAAAAATATTATATATACATATATATATATATATATATAGAGTTTATATTGTGTATACAGCATATAAAATAATACATGTATATATATATATATGTGTATGGTATATATATATATATATATATTGCTCGCATATATATATATATATAGTAGACTCAGTCTATATAAGTACATTTGAGGTATGTACAGTATGTGTATGGTGTATAGACTATATCGAGTATGTACATTATTTCCCTATAGTTTTTGCGGGGTATATACATACATACATATATATATATACATATATATTTAGATTGTATCAGTTGTGATAGTATATTAAATGCATGTAGCATGTATAGTATATACAATACATTACTGTGCACAGTATGTGCAGCGTATATAGTATAGACAGTGTGTATATAGACATATACAGTGCTGTTGTTATTTATAGTTCGTAAAGTATGCATATGTATACATCGTGTATATATATGTATGTATATGCACACTGCATATATACATATACTATACATAGCGTGTATATATATATATGTATATATATACATATATGTATACATATACATAT
Organism: Symbiodinium sp. CCMP2592; assembly: GCA_905221615.1. Lineage (NCBI taxonomy): Eukaryota > Dinophyceae > Suessiales > Symbiodiniaceae > Symbiodinium > Symbiodinium sp. CCMP2592. The sequence goes on along the minus strand of CAJNDT010005779.1, from coordinate 90,022 downwards.
ATATATATATATATATATACAGATGTACATATGTAGACATGTGCGGTATATGCAGCATATAGATATGGTATAACCTACAGGGGTACATTTAAACACACAGTGACGCAGTTGGTACAGTATTCATAGCATATTCTGCATATATGTAGAATGTAGTAGATGTATGCCCATATCCTGTAGTACATGTGTGTATATATATATACAAGTACATTAACACAGCATATATATATATATATATATAGTATGTATATCGTTCATGTGTAAGTATATGCACATACAGTATGGCAGTGTGTGGTTTCAGGTGGAGCCAGAGAGGCTGGACTATATCTACTTGCTTCCCATTTTCTTTGATGGCCTTATCGAGAAGGAGAATCCGTGCGCCGACGCTCTATTTTGGACATTTGGTGCCGATCAATTCCACTGTAGATGTAACGTAGTGTTCGTGGTGGCGTGCGGCCCTCAACATGTAACATGTGGGGCCCTTCCTGTGGCCCCCAAAACCTACCTTTTGAAGGAGCTATATATCAAAGGGGAAAAGAAGGGAACCTTAATGGGGACCCCTACCTTATAATGGGCTATATAATGGGTATATAACAGCTATATTTTTTTATACCTAGGGGTCCTTATTAAGGGTCCCTCCTTTTACCCTTGGAATATAATCAGGAACCTTAAGGAGGCTCTCTTGATGCCAGGTACAGCTTCCTGGCCTACAAAGGGCTGCAGGACTTCCCCCGGCCATTCCGGGCCTTCCCTGGCGTCCTCGTCCTTGTGGTTTCAAGTTTTCCGAGTGGGTTGAGCCCTTTTCTGCGTCAGCCCTGTTCCTAGGATCCTGGCCGGTGATACGAGTAGACGCAAGTTGCATTGCAAGTCCGGTGAGTCCTCGTCGTCTTCGGCCGGGCTCGAACATACAGCTTGCGTAACATGGGAACTAGACGGGTAGTACCCACTTTTGCAGGGAGTTTCAGGCACCATAAGCATAGAGTCCTGGTCCAGCTGCGCCATGCCGATGCCACCTTCCAAGAAGGCGGCTGCTCGCCAGAACCGTGCGGTAGACTGCAATCGAAGCTCAGGGTCCAATTCTTAAGGGGTTCCTTAAAGGGATCTATAAGGGTACTATAGAAGGTCCAGGGTTTAGGGAGTTTCCGAAAGTTAGGGGCACCTTATTTTAGGGGTCCTTATAATTAGGATCCGACTATTTAGGGTACTCTACCAGGGTCCCCTGTTTTCGGAAACTCCCAACCCTAAACCTTTTATAGAACCCTTATGGATCCCTCAAAGGAACCCGTAAAGGGTCCCCTATTCCTCGGACACTCCCAAATCTAACCAGTCTGGCCAGTCTGGGCTTGCATACCTAACCATTGATATTGGAGGAGCTAAGGAGCCAGGGATGATGATAATCCCTATTAAATAAGGGGCTAAAGAGCGATGGAACCCCCAAAACCACTGGTTAGATACGCCCAGCCAGACCCGGCTTCCCCCCCTCGTCCGTCTGCGTGGATGTCCATGTGCGCAGCTCTCTAAGTTAAGTTCCCTTCTTGAATCCCCAAGACAGTACGGCACCCTTAGAAAAAAGGACACCAAATGGGATCCTAGTTTAGAGAACCGCCCATGTCAATATTTTCGTGTCGATTGTGCGCTCGAGGCACTGTGCATCGTAGTAGGCTGAGAGATTGCGTCTCCGAGGTAGTGCCTGTGCCGGCGGAGGACAACAGGACGGCATCTGTAACGACAGGTGCTTCGGGGGCAGGGAATGTGGACAGAAGTTGCGGAACACTCTTCCAATGCGTGCTGATCAAGAGAAGTTGAGCCACAGATAAACCCTTGCAGGCACCCTGTCGTGTTCTGGACAGGTCTCGACCAAAATGCGACATCACCAAGCATGTCCAAAGTCGATGCTTCGTGGCACCCGGCATGGATTTCATGAAGCTTTGCACCCCTTACCCCCAAGATGCGGCATGACCAAGCATGTCCAAAGTCGATGCTTCGTTGCACCGTAACGTCTCTAAACCCTAAACCCCCCTAAACCCTAATCCCCCTGAGCCCTAAACACCCCCCTGAACTCTGAACCCCCCGCGAATCCTAAACCCCCTGTGAACCATAAACCCCCCCTGAACCCTGAACCCCAACTCCGAACTCTGAGTCCTACGGTTGATGATATAAATCCGACAGTACCCATAATAAGGAATATACCATTATTCCCATAGTCTAGGGTCCTTTAAGGTAATGCAGGATTCATATCATCAACAGTAGCATGTCCCAGAACCTTAGGAGCTGTAAGCTCCTGAGGGCTCCAGCTCTTTTCGCCGCTTCTGCCAACTTCTTCCTGACATTGCTTGATCTTTGCTTAAGTATCGATACATATATATATATATATATATATGTATATGTATATATATATATATATAAATACTGTGTATACAGTATATATGTATATGTACGTTAGGGTTCGTAAAAGTTTACTGTATGTATTGGTTCATTACTATGATTGCTCTAGTTTCGTTGTCCTAGAGGTTATCTCAAAGTCT